>JBBMOI010000001.1:37825000-37945000 GCA_038088405.1 Porites divaricata | reverse complement strand
ACCGTTCTAAAAGTAAACTGGTCCGCGAAAATGCCTTGACACGAGCTAGTGGAAGTTGTTCGCTCCGGATTATGAGCTCCTGGAAAAATTAATTGTGCCTTTTCTCTCCTCTGATGCGCAGAGGCTCGCGCTGGGTATTCACACAAAATAAGAAAAATTTAAAGTTAGTAAGCACCGCGCGCTTTCTTTTTCACCCTATCCGGCCTCGTTATGACACAAAGATACCTCTGTTGCCTGGGAGCAAGCTCTCTGGGGTGCAGGGGAGGGGACAGCTTGCTGGCAGGCTAATACCTCTGAGGAGGAGAGGGTTGTAACGATTAAAGGTAAAGTCAAAGATTAGAAATTTTAAATATTAGGCGCGGCTCACATGAAACTCAACAGGGCCCCGCCGGGTATATGTATGCATACGAGGAGAGCTAGAAGGGGGGGGGGGGGGGGGCTTATTTTCGGGATTTTACGGTTTTCTGATCTCTTCCTTTTCATATGGACAGTATGCCTTTTGGGATAAATAAGCATCTGTGAAGGAATTCAGCAAACTTCAAATGTCCATGACGTCATTAGTTAAGTAAAACAACAGGTTTTCGAATAGCCCTTCTTCAAACATATCATTAATTTTGGCATGATAATACTCTTTGTTTTCCCTCCAAACTTTTGAATAACCATTGATTGTAGTTTGTTCGAGCCTGAGACGATTGTAAATCCCAAGGGAAATTGAAAACATTCTTTGACGCAAAATCATTCAACTTTATGGCTGAACTTGAATGATTTCGGCAGCAGTTGGAAAGTGGATGGTCAGAAGAACTCGAATTGGTGGTTTTATTTCCCTTCAGAAAGAGATGCCACGGTGTTAAAAACTGGTAAGAGATTTTCGTAGATGCGTATATATATTTAGTTTTGTTAAGGTTTGTTTCCCCTCCCAACGACCTCGATAGGAAATGCATAATATGCAATGGAAGCCGAAGATATTTGAACTACATTCTTCAGTGAGCAGCATATAGTTCTTCTCTTGTAGCGCTGTGTCCGGATCGGCTGTAGGCCATAAACGTTACAGATTAAGTAAAGTAAAATACAAGGCGCGTTTCTGACAGAGATACTTTGTTTGCCGACATGCAATTTATTAAACGAAAATGAGGAAATTGAATAAGCAAAACCTTCAGGTGTTAAACACTGACCTTTACTTAGTATTTCCTACAAATTTTAGGATTGTATTTTTAAATTTACCGGAACCGTACTGTGGCACTATCACAGAGCCGCGGTTACCTGTGAGAATACGAGCCGGCACGCAATATTTTCAATGTCTACTATTATTGTGCATTTTCCAGGCCATTTCTTACGTCATTTCACCCTACCCTCTGAACAATTTTACCACCGGAGCCCCCAAAACAAAACAAAATAAACACTGACACAACACTGAAAAACAACAGAGTCGATCTGATAAGGAGAATTAGTAAAAGCGATATTTCGGTTGGCCGGAATTGGCTCTTGTCTTGATGGGTCTTGCCCAACCATTTCGTTACGTTAATCCCGTCATACTCAACCAGAATAAATCTACAGCCTCGGAGAAAACTGCTGAAAGAGACAGTACCATCTATTTTCTAACTTTTGCGCCATACTACCATCTTCCCTAAACAGAAAAAGTACGCACCCTCCCCACTCCCTATTCATAGTTTTTTTGTTCTAAGAACCAATAATTTTCGTGTTATTCTAAACAACAATGGATGACGGGAGGGGGAGGGGGGGCGTGCATTCATTTGGCGACGGTTTCCATTTTTGCTAGGATGACAGGGGAAAAAAAGGGATTTTATGATGTGCCTCAACAGGTGTTGTCCGAGGTTGTAGCGAGATCCAGTTCAATTCTACTGAAAATGCAATGACATGTTGTTGCTGTGTCACTTTCGTGCCATGACTGCTTGGCTTTTGTTATCAATGGCAATAGCTTTAGGTCTTGGCAGTGTAAAACATTTCATCGGTATGATAATTTCTGTTTCCACCAACACGCTCAGCTTCACACAACCGCTGACCTGGGTAGCAGAGAAGGTTGTGTTGTAGAATATAACGCAGACATAAGCAATGCCTTGTTCATCAAATTCTGCACAGGATGGCCATGGTTCTTGATCTGTTGTAAGAAATAAATGCTGTTCATATAATTGATGCACAGGGATACCATTCTGTATTGAAGTGGTCTTCGTTTGTGCATTCAAAGAAATCAAAGTAGGATCACTTGTAGGTTGAGCGAATCTGAAGTGTCATAAAACAAACAACTTCGACAGAAATGACAGGTCATACCTTTATAAGTACTGTTGATGTACACTTTTCCACCCAGTGAAAGTGTGTAGTTAATGTCCTAAAATGGAGAGAAATAGCAGCGTAAACACGTCCGTGAGTGTTACCGAAACGTCGTATCTCTTCAACCCTCGGCATTCTCAATAGACTGTTTTCACTGCATACATAATTGGCCCGTGACGTAGAATTCCGTCGTGTTGGGCTTTTAACATCGTGTTGGCCCTTGCTGGAATACCGGCTTTGGATTACTGTTGAAATAATTATGCCTAGCTAGTTATAAAACATCTCCTTACATTCTGTACGGCGTCAACACTTGTTATGTTCACACACGCTGAAAGAAAAATATTCAGCTATGAAAATGATTTCATAATAACTTACGAAAGTACATAAGAATATTCCGTGTGTAGAGACAGCCATCAACATTGAGTACGTCCTGCTTGAATCGTCCCATGTAAAGAAATCTGGATTTCGGAATTCAGAAAATTTTTGCTTGTGAAATCGGGACTCCGGGAAAATTTTGCCTATGGACTCCGGAATCCTTGGGTTTGGAATCCGGAATATCGCTAAAGGAATCTGGAATCCCACTAACAACTGGAATTCAGAATCCAAGTTCCACTGACAAAGAATCTGGAATCCAGTATTCCCAAACCAGTATTCCTGCATTCCATGGCATGGAATCCAGAGTCCAAGTCTATCAGTTCGAATCGTGTGGAGGACTCAATATTTTTTCTTTGTCCTAATCTTACGTGACATGATGATTACCACATCTTTCACATTAATTGCCGAGCTAAAATACACCACCTTTCTTCATCTGTATGGTACAACCCATGGTCAGATGCAACCGGGGAGATTTTACCACTAAATATCCTTCGAGTAATGTAACGTACTTACCTTCAAAACTCATGATAAAAAAAAAAACCTTGTGTCTAGGGGGAGGGAGGAGGGGGAAGGTTTAACCTTGACTTTGGAAAAAAACTGAAAAAACAAAAACAAACAAACAAAGAATTTTCTGTACGCACTTGTTGTTTGAAAGAAACGTTACACGAACCCTTAACAACTAAATGCTTTGCAACATATTGTACTTATAGACCACTCCGAAAGCATTTTTTAGCAGCTATCCAGAGCCTTCTTAGTTATCTTCAGTTCAGTCTTGCATCTGAAATCTTTTAAAAAAAAACGTCTTCCGTCTTTGACCCATGAATCAATTAGGCTCGAAACGCGTGCTGCTCTCACGTGACTTCTCGCGACCATCCCGCTCGCAGGCTCGCTCGAAACAATTAGGATGGGGGAGGGGAGGGATAGGAGATGGACGAACGAGAATTCCTCCTCCGGCTCCTAACGCACTGCATTTGCTTTCTCGATCGGCCCGTGTTCATCTATAAAAATATTAGAAAACAGCAGGAGCCGGTTAATCAGCTCCTGAAAACAGAGAGTTTGCGAGGCTGTGAGCAGGCTTATCACACTAAGAATAATGCATATATGTTTGTGTGGACATCCCGTGATCGCTCATCATTGATATGAGGGCTGTAGTCCGGTTTCTTAGTCTGCTAATGTCCGGCTATCATTTTCTGCCATGATTTTATATTAAACAATTTTTTTCCTTACTCATATCGGTGAAGCGGTAAACAGAGACCGGCTGACAGCAAGAACATGTGAAATTGCTGCATTCACAACTATCCGCGTTCAGCGAGTTCCCTGTGAACGAGAAAAATACGAAGCGTTATGTACAAAAGTCGCAGTCACGAGATTCCAAAGTGTACTTAGTCAAGTTTTCACGCGTTGATGGAAAAAACTTAAACGTTCAAACATACCCAGTGAGTTTAGCTTGAAGGATGTCGAAGCAGCAACGAGTACCCATACTCCAGCCAAAGTAACGAATATTTTGTGTAAAAACATGACCCTGCTTTGAAGAAAAAAAGAAAGAACAACAACGTATCTTCATGGACGAGGATCAGATCACTTTCCAGCAGGATTTCCGGTTGACCTTTTCATGAAAGACAAACCTGAAAGGGTCGGGGTAGCGTGGGTAAGTAGGGCCTCGACAAAAACTTATGAGGAGGTGGGGGGGGGGGGGGGCTAGACTAACCTGCGTATTGGGAGGACAATATTGAGTCTATTCAGCCCGGGGGGGGGTACTCGATATATCCTTGGGTGGGGAGGTGCGGCCCGGCTCCTCATACCCTGACCCTGTGTAAGACAAAAATCGCAGATTTTCCTACCCTGTTTAAGACAGAATTTCGATTTTTGATACCCTGTTTAAGGCATTCGTAGAACGTACGCGCAGGCTGTTTATCGTCCAAGAAAAGATACCCTCTTTAAGACAAAAATTGATAAAATCGATACCCCGATTAAGACAAAAAATGATAAAATCGATACCCTGTTTAAGACAAAAATCCCGTAAAACATACCCTGGCTGGCCGCACGTCCCCATTAAGCCCTTATAAGGGAGTACCCCCCTCCCCCCCCCGGGCTATTCAGGTCTATTAACAATGTTTCATTATGGTTGTCAAAATTATGGACAAGATTACAGATATCAGAAGCCTATGACCATAGACTCCTGTCGATATCTAAACCATCTGAACTATGGCAAGACTACCAAATTTCTAACTCTCTCTCGTTGAGTGTTTGTAGGAACTAATTTTTAAAATCGCTCGTTGACAATCACCAACCGCGTCCGTGGGGCAAGCTTAAGCCCTGGAAACAAGAGTCGTGGCAGTCGCCTGCTCTATCTCACGTGATGTCTTAAAGAGCCTCCAAAGACCAGAGTCATCTAACATTTTACGTTCTTTTGTAAGCCCATCATTCCCCCTCGCTTATTCGCCGCTCTTTCGCGCTCACCTCCATGGCCGCTACCCAACAAAACCGCCAATTTGGCTGGATATATCATATTGTTATTTTAAACTTCATTGCGATTATTTCAAGTGCCTCGGTTTACAGGCGTGCACAAATTTTCCACCATTTGATTGCTAGAAATCGTATTCAAGTACAGGTTCGAAAGAGAGAGGGCAGCAGGCTCACTGCGTGGCTGGCAAAAAAAAAGGAAAAAGAAAAAAGGAGAGGGAGGAGAGGGAAAGAATCTCTTTTCTTCTCTTCCCAGTTGCCTCTCCCTCTTACCAGTCCCCTCTCTACGTCTAACAGGCGGGCTGTTGCTGCTAGGAATGGATTATTTAATTCCCCCTGGAGTAATCACCCAAGGGGGTATATGGGTTAATTTTTGCTAGCCTTATGTGCCGCTGGCCTTTCAAAGCCCCTACCACTTTATGGTCTATTCTGTGGCCAATTATAGACCCCTTCCTAGTCACTTTTGGGCAAATATGTAATTTTCGTTATCCCAACTTAGGCACTCTCCATTTACGTATCCACATCATCAATCCTTTAAATAGGTCATCCTAAAATGAATTGACCCATTTTTTTTAAATTGAATGAAGAACACGTTGCTTTTCATCTACAGTACAAACATTCTGGTACGTTTAATAACCGTAAATATGAATCTGACTGTCTTACCCCAAAAATCCGAAAATCTGCGACTCCATCACCCGCTAGTAACTCTGTTGAAAATGCGACCCCATTATAGTCACTCCAGTCGTACAAATGCGACCCCATCAAGCGGCACGTCCCCATTAGCCTCTGATAAGAAAGTAGCCCTCCCTCCCGGCGTAATCGATGGCTCCTGTACAGTGTTACGTCCTTTTCTAGTGTATTTTACGTCACAATCGTGCCGTGCCGGACAAGTGTATTAAAAGGCGAGATGCACCTAAGAGATGCCGTTTTCCTTATGAACCTAGTGCTTTTTGGCAGCATTCTCGTTGACATCACCCTAGTCGGCAGTAGTTGGTTAACATTTTATTACCTCAGAAATGATGGACGCCTCGATCATGCAAGGCGCCTTTCCATCTTTCCTATTCTACAGTACCCTTCGTTTGTGATGATCGGAGGTGAATTTCAAATAGGCCATTCCCGAGTTTCAATAACTCTCTCTCTCTTTCCAAACGAGGGTAAGTGCAAAACCTCTCTTGTGACAATGAGTTTCACTTGAATGAGAGTAAAAAATCATTTTCATATCAATGGATTTGCACTTATCCTCGCTTTAAAATAGAAGGATGGGATAACTTGTTCTGAATAGCCCATGGCAAAGGTTTACAGAGGAAACTTGATTTTGTCCCTCGCCTTGCATGCAGTCCGCTCTTGAGTCTGGCGCCCACCATGGGCGTGGACTTAAAAGGCTGTTTTATGGTCCCGAATTCCTGACGCTGGGTAGCCTGCATGGCTGGCGCTTGGAAGTAGTGGGTGCAAGAAAGAACGGCACCCGTTCTTTCTGGTGCCCACTACTTCCAAGCACCTGCCACGCAGGCTAGACACTGGGCACTCGTTTGCAGCTTACCGCGTTCTCACACCGCTCCTGGAAAAGCTTATCAAAGAAGAGAGCGTTCGGTTGCATTAAAAGGGATTGACAAATATAAAGGTTCCTTAGAAACTAAATAAATGTAAGCAGTTTATTAATTTGAACATGGTTTGTCTTCGATGGAAATAGCTCTCGTTTTAGGCTTTATTTTCAATGATCGACTATTAATGAAAGTAGTTTTTATTTGCATCGATCCAAAAAACGCAGCGATACAAGCATTGCATCTCCCATACCAACCTTTAAAAAAGTTCAAACGTTTAAATTCCCTCTAAAGATCTTGCTTATTCAGGATAATCGCTGCCAGCGGAGACGTAAACACTCCTGTAGCATTGATTACCCCAGCAATTGTACTAGTGGATCAAGGCTTATTACTTAACCCTTCGCCTAATAATTACCTCAAATTAGGCTAGAAGTCAACTTACATTGACCATCAGATTTACGATTTAATACTAAGACCACAAGAAGTCTCAACCTTTCTCCTCTGTAGTCAGCTTTAAAGAAATACGGGGTTTAGTTATCTAATATAAAAAGCGTCTGCGGGAAGCAGTAATTTTGTTTTCTGGGCGGTTCAGGTTTTCACTTGCATTATAACTTCTGACCAACAATCGTAGAAGCTAATGTTTTGAAGCTGAAAAGGAAATTTAAAATCATGCTTGCGCATTAATGAAATCACACTTAGCTTGTGCTTTCGGGAAACTTCTACTATTAAACTATCCTAGAAAAGAAATTTCAGTTTGCGTTCCGTACTGATTTTCCGCTTTATATTTAATGTGAGAAATTTAAATTCCTTCCTTCTCTTCGTCATCCAAGCGGCCCCTAAGTAAGCTATACGCCACGTTGCTCTCCTGTTTTTCCTCGGACGGCTCCCGTCCAAACCAGCCCTGCACCTGTTCCTTGAACGTTTCCTTTAAAAAATCCAGGAAGCGGTTCACCGCAGATGGGTTAGTTGGCTCTTCAGTTATCATCTTGATATGAGACTATGATTAAAACCACAAATTAGCACTACACGAGATGCCGACCCCTCCCTCCCCCCAGTAGGGAACTTAAGCAAAGACGTTTTTGAGCGACGAACTTCAAACGGAAGTGAGGCTTTCTTCCTTTTTATATGCCTTGACGCTATCAAATTTTCATTGCTAACTTTCTTTTCTCTTTTAAAGACGATTTACCCGAGAGTTTTAACCAAACCACTGCCCAATGATGCAAAAAGTTCACTTCCGGTTGACGTCCGTCGCTCAAAAATGCTGTTGCTTAAGGTCCCTCTGGCACCGAAGTGGTGGAGACGACTGTACACCACTCTCTAACTCACCCAAAGGAATCTACATGTTCACTGAGTTCGCGAAGAAAACGTCACCGGGTTCGTTTATTTTCCACTAAGTTTTTACGGTATAATAACTTTGAACCCCTTTTACATATTGTTGTAGCAAGAAGAATTCGATACGATTTACACTTTTTTACGCAAGGTTGATGACCTGTATCCTCCGTATTTTGTTTTTCTTCTGGTTTTTGTCTATGTTAATAATGTTTTATATTTTTGCTTCTGTTAAACAAATATGAACAACGAAATACAGTGGTCTTGTAGAAGTCATTGAATTACAGAAAGCTACCGGGGAAGAAAAAAATCAGCCGGGTAGAAACAAACTATTTGCCGGGTACCGGGAAGTTAAAATTATCACTGAATTATCGACTGAATCAAATCACTGGGAAGGGTTTCACCGGGTCTGCTACAGAGGGGTGATACTGTATGAATTACAGAGGGGCTGGTAATTTCGGGGGTTATTACTTTCGAGGTCTCGCAACTTCTAAGTTATGCGCTACAGGGGTAAGCATGCAGGTTTACCTCCAATTCGTCGACAGGCAAATAAAAGCAGCCGAACTTGATGTCGAGGATTTGCACGACTACTCCGCCATAGATCTCTAGGCAGCCTCCCCATTTGTTATCATCTCCGTAGGACATATTGGAATACTTCTCGCAGATGTAAGCTAATGGTTTAAGTCCCTGGCAAAATGGTGGCGGGTTTTTTGCTGGGGAAAAACCATAAAAATAATTTGTTTTAAGATGTCACGTTTTTAAACTGTCAACTGTGCAAGAATATCAACGTTTAAATACTTCTGTTACAGCCGTAAAGATAAGAGGATTTTAACAGTGACACCTTTGTGACTTTTGAGACAAAGCCGGCAAGACGATAAGTTCTTCCGCGGCGCCAAGAAGTATTGGAATACCTTTTAGCCACTGTCAAATAATTCCAAAAAATGTCTCTATTTTATTTACGTATGTAAAAATTTCGGGACATTGGAAATTCCCTTTTAATGTGTCGTAGAGTACTTCGTTGTGTTACAACAGGTAGCTCTTTAATTTTTAAAAGGGGTGAAGAGGAACAATTTTTCAGCAACGAACACAGAACAAAGGTTTAGTATTTTTTTTTATGGGTGCTTTCGGAAATTTCCGATGTCAAGCACCTCCCGGGAATTATTTTCACTTAGCGGACGATCAGTTTCGACACCGGGAGATGGGGGCTTCAGGCCGATTAGAAGGGCTGAGATTTGATCACCTGGGCTTCTCGAGTAAAATCTCAAAAGTAGCTTTGTTTGTTATTACACGAAGTCATAGTCTTCAGCCCTAGCTGAAATTTCTAGCCCCTGCAAGGTATAACAAACCATCAGGCGAAAAGCCTCGTGTATAATCGTTCGCCCGGTGTAAGGGAATCCGGATTCCGGAATTTTGGAAATTTTTTGCTTGTGGAGTCAGGAATCCTGGGCTTTGGAATCCGGAATACAGCTCAAGGATTCCGGAATCCCACTAACGATTGGAATCCGGAATCCAGATTCCACTATCAAAAAATCTGGAACCCAGTACCAGGAATCCGGAATCCATGGCGTGGAGTCCAGAATCCAAGACTGGTTGGATTCCCTTACGGGCTGAAATATGAACTTGGGCTTGCGCCGTGTAAGAGTTTGTATGAGAGTGTAAAACACCTTTCCTGCAAATTTTCGCGCCGAATGTTAAGCATTGCACCTGGGCTGAAACTCGCCATGTAATGGAGCAAAATTTCAGCCGAGTGGGCGGACCTAGATTTCAGCCTGGGCTGAAATTCGCCAGACCCCTTAGGCTATTCTTACCGGAGAGAGTCTCGTTCAGGAGGACCTTTCCATCAAGAGTTACTGTAAATCTCAGAGCCTATAAAACGCAAAATTAAATAGAGGATATTACACGATGGCGCAAAGATATGAATTATATTTTCGAGTGGCAAAACAATATTTTACTCACCCGCTGCGCTCGTTCGTAAAATATTGTTTTGCCACGAGAAAATAAAATTCATATCTTCAAGCCGCCGTGTAAGGTTCTTTTTACTATATAGACAAAAAGACATCGATAAAATAATAGAGGGAAATTACAGAAATTACGTCATCGATAAACTCACGTTTGAGATTTTGGAAAATAAACCACTCGGGTCCCGGATGTAGTTTTTATGAATTTTACGAGTGGTATATTTTCCAGTAAAACACTCGTGTCTATATAATAATATGGTTTTCAACAGAGCTTCGCTGGTCGTAATTTTCCGCATTAAGATAAATTTGTTGAACTACAACCAAGCCTGTGAGCAAGCTCTCGGGGTGGGTGGGGGGGGGGGGGGGGGGGGACTCTGCGGGAAGAGAGTGTTGTAAGAAAGTCAGTGTGATTGTCCCGCGGGGGCACCCCTGTAAATTATCACAGGGGTACTTGTCCCTCCCGATTAGGGGGTAAACCTTGTGACTGGTTCCGCTTAAGGTGCAGTTGTTGTAGAACCTTAAAAGCATCGAGCTGACAAATGAAAGACATATTGAACTATCTAACTGAATCGTCCATAGCGTCGTTAAAAACAACCATTTTTTGCTTTGAGATAAGACTTCTTGGCGGTGAAAATAATTTTCCCTAGTACATAACGAGATTCTTGCACCCCATTAACGGTCTTGCCAGGGGGTCGAAAATTTCTTATGAGCGACCCCCTTTATTGTCAAAAGGGAGTTCCCGAGGGGTAAAAAATGATGTCCCATGCCCACGGTTTTGTTTATGGATCTAGCTTTCCATATTAACACTCATGAGTAAGAAATGAGACTTACTTTCTCCGATGCAATGTAAGACGTGTTGACACAAACTGAAAGAAGTAAAAAACATTAAAAGAACATCAATGGTTAAACCTATAAATAAGACTTTCTTTATTAATAAGGCGTAATTTAGTAGCCTGTACTCCGTTAAAATTTGATGGTTGCCCCCTATCACCCTTGCCTTCCCCCTCCCCTTCCCACTCCCCCTTGAGGTGAGTTAGTTCCACGTGCCGCGCGGGATGCAGTGGAACCTCGAAATAACGATCCTCTATGTAACGAAGTCCTCGGTATAACGAACGATTTTCTTTATCCCAGTAATAGTAAAGTAGAATAGAGGAAGCGAAAGAAAGACTCTGTCGTCAGGGTGAAATAATACTTACTATTATGTGTCTTTTCGTCAAAATCGAAATCGGCACAACAGCCGCACTGTGGGACAGGTTCCTTGGTGCATGAGCAGTGGTCATCAGTGACAAAATCCGTCTGCTTTGCAGGCACTTTTCATAAAAAAAAAGAAAAATAATAGTAACTTACAAGTAAAAATAATAGGTAAGACATTTGGTCAACGGTAGCTGGTTCAGAAACAGAAATCTTTTGAATGGATAATAGCTTCTATGGCTGAGTGTCAATAAGAATTTATCAAATCATCGTACAGATGGAGAGCAAGTAATTGAAAAATAATAAAATAATAAATAATAAATAATAATAATAAATAATTATTGAAAAATAATAAGTAATAATAAATAAATGTCCATAAAGCACAACAGTCCATCTGGGGAACGGGGAGGGCACACAAACGGAGTAGATCGTTAAGTAATGATCCGGGTAAGGTGGATAGCAATTTCTTTTGTTATGCGGCAACGGTGCTTTCCCCACATAGGAATGTTCTCATTTTTACACCGAGAATGCATAAACGTACATGAAGGCCGTTTACGCAATAAACTGCATTTACACTCCACTTTGAAAGGGTGTTTTTTTTGTGTTAAAAGATTTTGATCAATCACAAATGTTGAAAACAATAGCCAAGAAAAGTCTACAATTTTACATGTTCCCCATATAGGATTTCTTTGTTATTCAAACTGGGACCAGATTTTGTTATATGGAAGATGGTTGGAAAGTAAGGATGAATATATCTACCGCATTATGAAGTTTTGTTAACTTTTGCTGTTTAAGCCAATCAGAAGTAGGTACAGTCAATAGAAAAGTTAGCACCTTTTTTGCATTCCAGCATGTTCGTTGCCGTTGTTGCTATCGTTCTTATCTGGACCGTTTCTTAAAACCTTAGAGAAAGGGCGCCTCTTCGTTTTATATGTCGTCTATCATAGCCCCCCTTAGGCTCGATTACAGTCTCGTCCCCTGGGTTTTCCCTTACAAAATGGGAGGGGAAAAGCCAAGGGAACGAGGTTGCCTTGATTATCAGCCGCTTTTTGGGTAAATGAGCCCGCGTTCCTCTCTCTCCCCCTCGGAGACGAATATAAGGATGGCCGGCGTTCTTGTACTCAGGTTACGTTTCAACTTAATAAAAGTCCAACACAACTTGGTCTACGCTATCTTACATAAACCTTAAAAAGGACCACTTTGTGACAACTGATGAGGTTTTAGTAAGAGTACGTGCTCTTGCAGATGACCCAAAAAAACTGCCTGTGTAAAACCTGCTGTTCCTGATGGTTCTTATAACCCGCATGCAGGAACAAAGGCCAATCAAGGTGAGCTTGCAAAATGTGCAAGTAGGGAGGGGTACTAAAAGGTAAAATACCGGGGGGTGTACATCCTCATAAGAGGCTAATGGGGATGTGCTGCTGGATGGGGGCGCATTTTCACGAATGGATCATGATTGACTATAATGAGGCTGCATTTTCAACAGAGGTACTAGAATGGGATCGCACAATTTCGGATTTTGGGGGAAAGAAAGTTCTTCACTTTTATGGTTAACAAACGTACCAGAATGTTCGTTTGTACTGTAGGTGAAAAGTAAAGTGTTCTTCATTCAATTTAAAAAATGGGTCAATTAATTTTAGGATGACATATTTAAAGGATTGATAAGGTAGATACATGGACTACATAAATAAAAAAGTGACTAAGTTGGGATCGCGAAAATTACGTTTGCCCAAAAGTGACTAAGATGGGGTCTATAATTGGCCACGGAACAGACTATAATGGGGTAGAGGTTCTGTGAGGCAAGCGGCACATACCCAGCAAAAATTAACCCAAGTACCCCCCCCCCCCGGGGGGTAAAATCGTGTCGGGGAAGCGCAAAGACATTTTTGAAGGAGGGACGAGAAGTTTCCGATCAGAGGATTGTGTTAGCTAAAAAGGTTTCGAGGTAGTTTTTAGGGTTATTTAATTTTTATGCACTGGAAAAAAATATATTTGGGTTTACATTATAATGAAATTTTTTTTCAACAATTTGGTGACATTCTCATTTTCCTGTCGCCACTACGGCACTGAGTACAGTCTGAGAGACGCGCCAAAAATAATACGAGAAAACTTGCTTCCTGAACATTTCAATAATTGAGTTTTGGACTTGTCTGACTTGTTGACCTTGTGGTAATTGAATTTTGAAATATTTTGAAATCAGTATAACTCTAAAATAAGTCTGTCATGTCAATGTCATTTACTGTCTTCATTCTTCTCTGGGAAACTGTATTGGCAACGCTGATTTGTAGTATTTCAACCGAGTATCTATCGTCTTTCTGTTTAGAAACGAAACACGCCAAACATAAAAACGGATCTGTTGCTTGTACATCCGTTCGTATTTCCGGCCAGATGGATTACTCTGTCCAAAGTCTCTCTTGGAAGCTACCCACCTACCCGTCTCCAAACCTAATTAAAATCGTCTCTTTTGTGCACACCCCGCTTCCACCCCTCGCCTCCTACTTACATCTGCAATTCGTACTAGCCGCTAGAAGATTTGATTTAAGCGACGTTTTCTGCCCCCAAGATAAAGAGGTTGTTGTTCTCTTAAGTTAAAAATAGGATTTGGGAAGGAGTAACCGAATCCAAACGATAACTGTATTCCCTTCTTGCGCGATAGCAATTCAAAGGCAGAAAAAAAGGTTCATCGACTACGTCGAGATCCATCTACGTTGATTTTGGCTTACCTGCCGAATGAGCCTCCTTGATGCGAGCTGCAGTGGCTAAACCAGCGCAAAAAGCAACGAAAAGTGGCAGAAACATCCTGAAAAATCTTTCAAATAATTCTCGCAACCTTAGCACGTAGCACGACAGCAAACCACACGCGATTACCCGGGCCAGTACAGATTAACTTAAAACTGAGCTTTTTCATGTGACCTTGCCAATGTTATTAGATTACAGCTACGAACTTAGCCTGCGAACAGCAGACGCATTTCCGGTCGTCGTTTCTCTCCCTCCGCTATTTTTCGGAGGGAGAGAAGCGACGACCGGAAATGCGTCTGCTGTTCGCAGGCTACTATGAACTCCAACTGTTATTTTTAATAAAAGGCGCACATCCGCACAAATAGCAGTCTGTCACGGTTTTTAACACACTTAATGGTCGAAACTTAAAACATACATCTACATTCCAAGACTCTTAATAATCCTGAATCCTTCAACCCAATTCGCTTCATCTACTCGTAGAAACAATTTTAAAGATGGGAGTATTATTGCTATTCACGTCGGTCAAGAAAAGCATGATAGGGAGGGAAAGTCCCTTTATTTCCCTCTCCCAGGGGTCTCTCCTCAATCCCCCTGCTTTTCCCCCGTAAGCCTTCCTCCTCCATCTCTTTCGACGCCTACCTGCCATGCCATAATCTGCTACACAGCCGTTTTCGTCACGTGGGGGGAGAAGGGGGGGGGGGGGGGGGAGGCGACAATAAAACGGGCTGTGTAGCAGACTAGCCCACCCTCGTACCCAGCTTCTTCGTTCCCCTTGCTTTATGGCACTTTCTCTCTAGCGTACCCTGAGGGAACGCGAAACGAACGTAGAGCGAGAGAAACGCGAGCGCGCGTGAAAATCACCCCACGCGAGAAAAGGCGACACGCGGATTACTCGTAGTCTACTTTAACGTAGCCTGATAGTTCGACACTCTGAAGACTACAAGTTGTAGATAGATCGGGATTTAAGAAAATCAGTAACTTGCACCATGAGCGTGCAAATCGATCCAAAAAGCTAAACAGATAAGAAAATTATCATAAAAATACACTCTCGCATGAAATTAAAAACTTTCATTTGTTCTGTTCTTGACGAGATTAATTGCAGACTAGCCATGCCACGCATGCTAAATTACGACTACGTATTACCGAATAAAGAATTGTAAAAGGTTATAAAAATAGCATTTTATTCATTTTCAATTTTTTAAGCAAGGACCAGCTTACAAAAAAGAAGGACCTGATCCTAGTAAAGGATCTTACCAGCAAAAAGTGTGATAAGTGTTTTACATTTTATTCATCTACCTTCCAGTTGATTAAATGATTCATGATATATATCTACTTTCAAAGGTATCCTTTTGGGGTCGAATAAAACCTGACCACGCCCAAACTTGGGGGATATTGCTGGTTTTCAGTGTCACACCATTCAAAATAGATCAAAATAAAAATCAAAACCGTCCAATAGATAAAGTCCAGAATCTGGGAAATGAAAGGAGGTACATATACAAAGACCCTCGCCAAGATTCAGGTCAGAGGAATATTTCGTATACGAGATATCCGAAGAAATGTTTTACCCAAACTTATAGAGATTTGTATGGAGACGCCATGCTGGTGCTCACCTGGATGAGCTCCAACATGGCGGACGGAAACCAACAGAAACATCTGTTACCGAGTTTTGCTACAAAAGCGTGAATTTATTCCTCGAGAAACTCATAAACATTAAAGTAATACTCTTTCTAATACATGATCTGTTTAAATAGCAAAATTTCCTGAAATAAGTCATTTTTTTAACCCACATGACAGCTCTCTTGGCCGTCATGTAAATATCGCGTCACGCAAAAACTTAGAAATTCAAGCGTCCTCTATGACAAAACCAAGAACCCTTTTGAAGCAAAAATTTGTATGAAAGTTAGTTTTCAGCTGCTCTAATGCATCGTGAAAGTAAAATCTCGGTAAGATCGACAGTTTTTTAGTTTGAATTTTAGTGACGTTATGTGAAAACCAACAATATTCCAATTTTCCTAGGCTCTTTACATTGAAGTCATTCCCCCAGCAAAAAGGCCCTTGACGGTCAAAGTCATCCATCTGTTTTTTTGAGGTAGAAGCAAGCCCTAATCAATTCTCTTTTCAGCGTTTGTTTTATTATTATTTTTTTCAAAAAACTTGGATATCCAAGCTTTAAAAAATCCGGCCTGACTTTTGCAAGTTTCGGTCCTCTTACTTTCTAATGATCTTTAGTTAGTCAAAAACAATTTTTTTATGAAGTATTACCGACTCACTTTTTGTAAGACTATAACACTGGTTTGATTTTCCATTGACACAATTCTGTAGGGTTTCAAGTACATGTTCTACTAAATATTTATGGCACTTTCTCTTTCAGTGACTTGCGCTACGAGCGTGCAAATCGATCCAAAAAGCTACACAGATAAGAAAAAATACACTCTCGTATGAAATTAAAGACTTTCATTCGTTTCCTCAAATTCTTCAACCAAAGCCTCCTGGGGAAGACGATCTATGTGGATGCCATTCGAAACACCCAAATCCCCATCTTTATCGGACCACTTGTTCATCTCATCAAAGATTCGCTCCTTTGCACTGTTGCTGATTTTGAAAAGAGATCGGAGCTTAGCTCTCTCGTCCACAGGCTCCTTGGTAACGTTGTCCTCAGCCACAGGCTTACCAGCCTCATCGTCTAGATACCAGCAGCCAAGCTTCAGGTTAAAGACTCGCTCTACAAAATCTGCGTATAACTCTAAGCAGCCACCGAACTTGTCCTCTTCGTAGGATATGTTGTAGATTTTAACACAGAAATCGGCCACGCCTATGACCCCACGGCACAAAGGAGGGGGGTTCCTTCCTGGGTATAAAGAAAAGAAAGTATTTTTCTTTTTCATGTGCAGTCACAACTCTCTCTAGAGAGTCAAAGAAGGAGAACGAAGAATGGCAGGAGACAACTCATCCTCGGAGACCCAGGAGCAGCTAGTTGGGAAGATAGAATGTTCGAAGGGAAAGTTTACTATAAGGTCGAGAAACTTTTTTCAGGCCAATCGGATGGAGGCAATTCAAACGCTTCTGGAGCTGGTTCGGTAAGAGTAAGTGCCCAGAGGCTCTTCTCGATCTTACTGTAAACTTTCACGACGATCATTCTATCGTCCCAACTAGCTGCCCCTGCTAGCTGCCGACTAGCTACCCATGTACATCTATAAAGAGTTAGGAAAAAATACTGAAAAACGGCAGGGACCAGCTCTAGGTGTCCGTTTTGCAGGGGAGAAGTTCATCTTATAGAGAGTCAAAGAAGGTGACTGAAGAACAGAAGAGACCCATTCTACCCGTACGAAATTTCTCAAGAAAATCCTAGGATTTCCCATTAATTCTCGAGAATTTCAGACTGACGGAGTTTGTCGAGAAAGTAGTTATGATCGTTTTGTATCGTATTTTAAGCAAATTTCCAAATATCCAAGGCAATTAACTTGCTGTTTTCAATGCCTTTATCATTTAATATTATCCATAAATGAAGTACTGTGAAACTCAGAAAGCCTTGAACAACTAACATGTTTGTGGAATGTTATCGAGTTGCGTAAAAAAGGCCGTCACTAGAAGAATAATCTCAGCAGTGAGGACCAACGGTAATTAGTTTGTAGTTCTGGGTTCTGTGCTTGTGCCCCAACACAGGTTGTTATCAGTCATAGCATGCGAAGCAACAAACTTTCTCATGAAGCACGGAAATGCTTGCTACTTGCTACGCAGGCTGAATTATTCACTACACTATCAATAAACTACTGACAATACTCGTCAAATTTCGTTGACTGAAAAACCAGACTGAAACTGAGGATATTTTTCATGTCACGAAGTTCTCAGCCAACTTATCTAAAAGTTTCCACGAGTATACTTCTTCTCTCCTTCTCTAATGTTGAGGTTCGCGTTTATTTGCAAATGGGTGTTACGTGAATCAACATCGGGGAGGGTGTACCGGTCGTGACAAGTGTTTCAACAAATGTGACGAGTATTGAAACCTCGGTTTGAGGCTTTTCTAGCGGGAAAGGGGAGAAGAAGCGAAATGGAGCAGAAAGCAGAAGGGGAGAAAAAGAGAAAAGCCCTTCTCCTTTCTCTTCTTCTCTCCATTGCCTTTTCAAATCTCTCCTCCACTAAACCATGAGAAAGGGTTCACCTATTATTGGCCTGTTTATTGAGGATCTTCAGGGAAATTTTAAAAATGCTCATCTTACCAGACAGCGTTTCGTTGATATACACTTCACCATTAACCGTCAGAGTAAACCGAATTCCCTGAAAAAGTGAACATACAGAAATTGATGACAACGGCGCTGACAACTCAGTTGGTGTACAATACTGAACAAAAATTAGAATCTTAGGTCAAGGAGGTAAACAAGAGCAAAATAATACTGCAGCCACTGACGGAATCAAAAAGAGATAAAATATAAGAAAGATGGCAATAAATATACACATTAAAATACTCATTCTCTCTTGTGTAAATGAAGTTCACGCCGATTACACTTTTAGTGGCATTCAACAAGCCCTTGTCCTTGCCATGGGGTTTTTAAGAATGAATTGTTTCTTGGACTTTGACTTACATTATTCTCTCTCTAAGAGGTGCCGAAATGTTGAAATTTACAACTATAGTCACTAAATATTCCAAAAACAGAGGAAATTAAGTTATAACTATTTTCAGTCTTTTTCCAATTGGCAGGACTCAAGCACAACCTTGCACGAATGTACTTTTACACGGGATATTTTAGTTATTTATCGATTCGGCACTTTTCCTTTGGTGCCAGAGGAACCCCTGACATTCAAATGCAGAACTTAGCGACCTTATCTGAAAAATTGTTTTGTTTTGTTTTTTCGTTGTTAGTTTCGCTCTTAAGAGTACTAGTATTGTCCAAAATAGCTCTGAGCTTTTGATTCAATACTCCCAGCACGTGTCCATTTATGTGGAAGATTAAAGTGCAGCCAGCTTATAAAGGCTGCCTTGCAAAAAAAATGTCCTGGTACAAAAGCATGCTTCTTTTAGCTCGTAGGTATTGAATGGGATACACCTGTTTTTTTTGTTGTTGTTGTTGTTTCTTTTTTTTTGACGCACAAATTAAAAAAAGAGGCATTTTTCTTGCAACATAACTAACATGCTGTTGGTTAAACTGTCCCCATGATAGGGTTATTCTTGAAAAGGCTGAAAACGATAACTTCCCTGGTAACTTGTCCCTAGCAACATGTCCCGCCTTGCGTACCATAAAAACGTGCCATAGTGATAGGCCTCCTTTATTGCGACGAGAAAGGAGTCTCGAACCCGTAAAATCCTGAGCTAGTGCGCGAAGCAGTTTAAATCAGCCCTTATTTTTTGGTAACCACGCGTTTATTACACTCTACAAAGTTCTTTTGGTCATTTAGTTTGCGTAATCAAGGTTTATAAATTAACTGGAATTTCTTTTTAGCATCAACTTTTGTTTTCTTTGTCTTTGTTTTCATATTTTTTTAGTGAGAGTTTAAAGTTAATACCTCGATACCAATATCTATTGTGAAGTTAAGCCGAACAAAACGCATGAATTCACGTGAAATGGAATTTTGTGGTTTCCGACGTTATTTTGAGTAGACTACAACTTTATAAGCAATTGTTAAAAATTTTTGTTTACCCCAACTGTTTGGACGAGAAACCAAGTATTCAAATATTGTTTTCTTTCTGAAAAAATCAGGCGTCGCTCCAACAGATTTTACATCCGATATATGTTATCAAGGGATGCAATTATGCGGAAAAAACTGACCTGAATTAAACAGACAACATGTTAGACCAATTACATACTTTAGCTATTTCTAAAACTGCATTGCGCATTATGTTCTCAAACGATCGTTTTTCAGTTTTAATTGCAAAAAAAGTTATAGTTTGAAATCTTTAAAATTCTACCTATAAAATCACCAAAATGTTCTAAACACTGCGGATTAGGAGTTAAGAAGTCCGCCTTTAATTTGCTCCAATTGTTTGTTGCTCACTACCCTGGGTATTTCTCGCGTGCAGCGGGAATTTACGGTGTTGGCCGAAGGCCTACACATCTTCGATCTCCCGAGAACGTCCAGTCTGCGTAGCCAGAATGTAAGCGTTGATGGAGAGGAGTGCCTCGCCGATATATAAACCGCAAATTGCAATCAACTTATTTCGGATTACCCGTACGTCAATTTTTATTACCTCTGCACTGTTAAGGTCACACAGACATGATCAGAAGTCTAGTACGTGGAGTTAGTGAACATAATTACCTCTTCCACCTTCACAGTTGTACTGAGCTTTATATTTTCCAGTTTATTACAGCTGAATGTTTCGGAGTTTCAGTATTTAAATGGACAAACGTGTAAAAAGGCCATTCTTAGTAATAAGATGCATATAACTACAAACGAACCTCGATTTGAAGTAGAACAAAAGATCTGAAATTTGCGGTTGACTCTTTTTGTTTGAAATTTAAAACCTGCAAATCTATTTACTACTTACTTCCAGTTTTGAAAACCTTGTCGGAATAAAACTGTCCGCCATAAGGATCTTGAAACCCAGAGGTGACAGGAATTTTGCACAAAATGCGTTGAAAAGTTATTAAATATAACCTTAATTAGTATCTCTAAGTGTCCTTGCTACAACATTTGACCAATTTAACCCTTTGCCGTCAATCTATTGTTAGGGAAAAACCGCATTTTGGACAAAATCCTTCTTTTTGAACCGTTTTTCGGCCAGTTAGCATGGGAATATTGAGCTAGAAAAGCTTAAGAGATTTCCAACACTTAGGACTTAAATTACAGGTCCTTTTGGTTCTGACGCTGACCAAAAGGATCGAAGCTCTGGGAACGAAAATTGCAATTAAGCAGCTTTTTTTTTGTTTTCCCCATACGCATAAGCCAAGAAGCCAGAAGTCTTAACGAAAAGTTTCCTCGGAACAGTTTCCTTCTCGTAGCTTAAGTGGCAAATTACCACTTGAGAGCCACGACTTTTCCCGGTAGAACTTCAGAGGCTTCTATGATTCAAACAAATTTTTAACACAATAGCCGGACTCACCAGTTCCGCTTCAATGTAGGTCAGGTTTGCACAGACTGAAAAAAAAAGAAACACGAGTAGCCAGTTAAAACTCAGTTTAGTAGCGCGTGAAGATGCGCGTGATTTTTCACGTTGGCACTAGTCATCCTGACATGCTGCTCTAAAAGTAATTAGTAAAATTCAACTAGCGGTCTATTATCAATGCTGCGTTCTGATTGGTTGAGCTACCAGTAGGCTATATGTTATAGCCCACTAGTAGCGAAAAGCGACAGCTTTGAAAATCTAAACAGTGGCGGTTGAATCGAGTTTTGCTAACTAAAGTTGTTTTGTCTCGATATTTTTGACCAACTAGTCGCCCTGATGACCAAGCCTAGTATGAAAGTTGCATCTCCGGGTGACAGTATTTCGTGCATGACTCTTCGCAAGCTGAAACATTAATACAGTAGTCGAGTATTCCACTCCTCATTTTACAATAATTCCTTTGCAGTCGATCATACCTGTATAGTTGAATTCTTCAATGTTCACGCAGCAGCCGCATTGTGGGAGCTTATCCTCGGTGCATCCACAGTATTTGGGGTCAACATTGGCTACAGACAAAAGATACAAAACAGTCCAAAGGTGTTTCAGGGGTTGTTCCTGAACAGCGAACTTTCTTAAAGCTGTTGACCAAAAGTGAATTCCCTCTAATTGATGAAATCAAGTTTTAAATAGTCTGCGCGGCAGACCGCACGAGGGGAACGCGCGAGGGGGAGAGGAAGGCCCCTCTACTTTTTTCCCCTCGCGCGTCCTCGAGAGTTTTTTCCTTCCCCCTAGAAAAACCGGCGCCTGCTACAAAGGCTTGTTTTAAATGTAGAATTCCCTGTCAGTCATTGCCCTTAACCAAAAAAATAACTCCAGTCTGGCTCTTCGTTTTTTTAAAGTTTGCGACTACGTAGCACCGTGTTTTGTATGCTTTGTTAATTAATTACTCCCTAAATACCCCCCTCCTTCCTTCATCGCCTCATCGATCAAGTGCCCTATTAAGAGGCTTAATGTCACGAGGATTTTACTGTTACTTCCCTGCTAAAAATCATAAGTAGTGCATTTTATCATTCCATGCACAAAATGCATTTTTGGGTTATGAAGAAGATATCAAACAAATTTCATCAAGGAGCTCTAACCACAGTATTTTTCGATGATTTTTGCAGACATAGCATTTAGAAATTGAAAAAAATGGGCCCAATTTTTTTTTGAAGTTTCAGTCCATGTCTATCATTGCCATCTGTAGCAATAAGAGACAGAAAGCAGTTTCAAAATTGTCCTGGACCATATCATTATGTTTGGAATTCAACTGACGGAAAGACACGATTTTGACAAAAAGAAGGACCGGATATTGGGTCATGGCTTCCAGCAATGACCTATAAAAAATGCTTTCATTCGATGATTCTGAAACGCGAATGGGCATATTTTAACGAGGTACTTGTCTTAAGTTTTCTGTTCGTAAAATCTCTCGCAACTACCAAAGGTTTACAGGTTATATATTTTTTAATTCCGGCGTTTTATGGAAATTATTTGACAAATAAATCATTCTAACGTGTTTTTCGACCTGACAAGATAGCTTCCGAACGCGTGACAATCTCTGAAAAGACCACAGTCGCACCACGTTAACTCCGAGTCTTTTTCGGTTCCCCCAATAAAAAATACTAGTAACTGAACTGTTCATTTGATATTGGTTTTTGTTTTATGGTGCTCAGTGTAGGCTATAAGATGGAAATGCTGTGCAGTGCGTCAGAAGTGAGTGGAAATCTATATGACGTAGCTCCTGTACATTTCAAACGGTCCCAAACATGTGTACATAACTACTGTAAAAATAGAAAGGGTTTCTCTTACCAATCCCTTGGTCGTTTGGTTGTGCCGAGTTCGCAAGTCCGGCGAAAAGCACAATAGCAAATGCGAGCAACATCGTCTTGTGGCAAACTGAGAGATCTGCAGTGAGAAGCCACTGACACTGAAGATCACCGAAATACGATACTGTATTTCCGCACAGTGCAGAGCTCTCGGAAATCTGATATTACGAGTAAACCCAGAAATAACAGGAAATCTCAAAAATTAATTAATGATTTTTTTTTAAAATAAGCTCTAGGCTCTCAACTCGGGGATGTATGTAGGGGGCGAGGTAGGAAACCAGGGAGGTCCCGTACAGGGAACGGACCTGGAGCCGCTTAATCTTCTCGATTAGCGAATCGAGAGTTTGCCCCAGTGTAACGAGTCGCAAAGGTAATCTGTGCGAGACTTAGTTAATCGATAAACCGATAATCAATAGTAATCGATATCAATCATCGATGAATATCAATTTCCATTATTGATCGATGGAAATCGATAAAGAAAAAAGTTATGACCGATTAATATCGATGATTTTCCAATAGAAATCGAGAATGATTTATTATCGATTACTATCGATTCCTATCGATTGTTATTGATTTTGCTTATAGATAAAAATCGATAAATTATTTTTCCTGTGACTTTGATTAATATCGATGATATCGATTGATTTCCGATATCGATTTTTATCGATTAACCCCGTCTGGTCTGTGGGGGGGGGGGGGGGGGGACAGGGGGTCACAATCTCCCGCCTCCCGTACGTTTTTGACCCTTTGCTTCCCGACTCCCGACCTTTGTTGTGTTTCTCCCGTTATCATGTAAATCACGCTGTTTGACTCCCTATTCAGATTCTAATAGGGAGTGCTTTGGCCTTGTCCAAAATAAAAAATTGTGTTGTAAATCGAACCACTCCGCACTTTCCAGCGCGATCATCGAAGCGGCATTCCTTCGACACAAGTTTATACCACGCGCCAAAATCTTCATAACAGTGTTTTGTGAACTACAGTCGTAAGGAGCGAGCTCCCAGGAAGGTCTTCCATGGACGGATTTTTCCCCACCAAACCGAAAAATACTAAGACCGATCAAAATGGTCTTTGACGACATTTGACCTGACTCGCTTTGCCGTTTTTACGGAGAATTTCGACAGCTAGCAAGACAGACGAGACACTGACACGACTGACACAGTCGACACACGTGTACATATGTCATGCTATCTCATTCATGTCCTATGATGTAAGCGACTTAGAAAGGTTTCCAATTTAACAGGAAGTAATGCCGTTTTTTTTTTATCCCGAGCACGAATTTTCGTTTTTTGACTTTTCTCGTGTATAAAATTTGCTGTAAGCCTCGGAAAACGTTAAATGGAAGTCAAGAAACGTTCTTGGGTTCGTTTCTTTGACTGGAAGTAAGCAGTAACAAATAGCAAAAGCTTGCCTTTTTGAATTTCTCTCCCGTTTCCCGCCATCGTAGAGATCCCGCCTCCCGCCCTCTCTTCTCCCGTCTCCCGTACCCCTCCACAAGCTAATGCTAGTTTTTTATTAGGGTTATACTTATAGAAATATTTATCTGTACAAGATTGACGTCCTTGTAGTCACGTGATCGATAGTCTTGATTGAACAAAAAAGAAAGGAGATCTTCCTATTCAAACTTTGGCTGACGATGAGTTAAGCCGACAAAATTGGCCGATCACAGAACGCGAAAAAAATTACTTTGACATAAAATAAAAATGAATGTAATGGAAAAGGAAAAAGTCTTTATGGCCGTCTCTCTAATTTTTGAGAAAAACCATGAGGAGAAAATTGTTATGAACTTTGTTAAAGGTGGCGCCGGTTTTCTGTAGCCTGGGACCAGACTCCTTAGAGGTGGAAAAAGGCAAAAAAAGGGGCCAAATAGGAAAATATCCAGACGACCTCTCGGCTCGCTTCGCTCGCCGAATTTTTTTTTTTTCGTTTACGCCGATTTTTTACTCCTTTTTTCCCAAATGCGGAGCCTGGTCGCAGGCTAAGTTTTCTCGCACATTTGAGGCTTCACGAACATTTCGAAATCGTCAAAAGAACCAAATTGTGTCAGGAAAAAAGGATTGGTCGGAGAATATACATGAAATAGCATGGAAAGAAGGAACCCATTCTCTATTTCCCTACCTCAATAGAGAGGAGAAGTGTGACGTCAAGTTACCATGGTAGCCAAATTTCTGGATGACCACATAGGGTCGAGGACGACAGTGACGAGAACGGCAAAAAAAAAAACCCGACAGATTTAGATTAGCAAAACAACAATTTTGCACGTGCAGGACGCTTTTTTGTACGTTTCTTAGCCGTCGTTGCACGACTGGGACATGAAACCTCCTAATTTCTCGCTGCCGCTTTACGGAGTAGGTGAACACAACACAAAAAGTTTCTTTTTCATTTTCTAAACTCAGATACGATCCTTTCGGATTAAATCCAGAAAATTTCGCCAACATTGACCAATTACCATGGCAACGTGACGTAAGGACTTTTTTTCCCTATTTTTAAGATTCCAAAACCCAGGATTCCGGATTCCATAAGCAAAAACTTCCTGGATTCCCTTACATGAGGCGATTACCGCTATTACAGAATCTGTAAGAGTTGAGAGTTTACTGCATATCCGGTGGATAGTTATTTATAGTGTTATCCCCAATGCCAACTTTTGAACAACTGGGGTCTGAACTTGAGATCCAACAGACTGACGACAGGAATGTTATCCACCATCATTCTTGTTCAAAAAACGTAACTACTTTTTTCTCTGTTGGTAACAATAGTATAAGACAGCTGTTATCTCCCAAACTGTACACAAATAACGAAAACTGATCTATATCAATGTTTGCAAGTAGGAAAAGAAAAATGTGTTTGATGAGACTCATGTTCGGCTAAAAGTTCGTTTGTGATAGAGAAGCTAAAAACGAGATTCGGTCAAGACTACCCTTCTTCTTAGCTTGTTTGGACATGTTAGGTGAAACACTGCAATAAAACAGCGAGTATAAAATGGCCAAAAAACTCTTCATTTTATTTTTAGCGACCCATTTCGTTACACAGCCCAATACAATATTACAATATTTTAATAAACTGAACACATGCAGTCCCAAGTTTTAGTTGGCGTTACAGTCAAATTATTCTAAAGTGTTCCGCAAGGTTAACAAAACTTTTGTTCTTCTTTTGTTTGACCAGAAATCAGGTAGGCAAAAAACCACTATGCGGATGTGCTACCTCCAAATCGTTATTATTATTATTATTATTATTATTATTATTATTATTATTAAGACATGACAATTATTGATCGCGATATCCTGCAACTTCTCAATGTGCATGGTAGTTAGGGAAACTAGAGGGAGTTTCTGGACTATTATTAAGCTGACATTCACCAATAACAATCCCTAGGATACCACAGCCCTTTTTTCTGTTTCCCCACCGGCCTTTAAACCCCAGGAATTTAAACTCTCCGCTGTATTGACCTTTAGGATCGTACTGGACGGGTTTTAATCTTTCCCAGGTGTACCAATTTACACCACTACTAGTGTAGTCCACTAGAATGTCTCCGTTTGGAAGGACTTTGTACTCATGTCTTCCAGCTGACGGCCACATCCCGTGCGAGCCCTCGGACGAGTAGATCACTGCATGAGTGCCATCATACATAGCTATCGTTTGATCTCTCTTCTTGAACTGACCATCTTGCCAGAGAAATTCTCCACCGAACCTGTTTGTAACGTCGATGCTATGGATCGACAAGTGAATGGAGTAGATCTGATAGTCTTTGCTGACTTTTCGAAAACGAACCGTAATTCTTTCCCAATCTCCAACGTGGTTCCCAAAGGTTGAATATTCCCCAATGCAACCTAGGTTCTCTCCCCAAGGACAGCGATCCCAAATTCTCCCCAAAAGAAAGCACCCTTTTTGAAAATATCCAAGGCAGACCCTCTTTCCTCGATTGTACGGGAAGAACGTCCAGTAGGCGACTTCCAAGAAGTTTTTATGCTCTCGATAGATGACGTTTAATGGCACGTTCCTTGGGTGTTGGCCACGTAGAAAAACAGGCTCAGTACATGAAGGACAGCTGAGGCTTTCCTTGGTGGTGAGATAACTGTTTGTGTTACACCTTTCGAGGTTGGAACTTGTCATCGAAGAGGGTTCAGGCTTTTGACCACACCTTTCCAATTTGGTATTGGACAAGAAGTGCTCTATTCCTGATGGACGCCACACCTCATTCTGATCAAGCTTTATCAGGGGAGCCCAGTTGTGTATCAGCCTAGCTATCTTGTGTGGCACGCCGGGATAGAAGCAAATAATTAAAGGTAGTGTCTGGGGGACAGCGGTATTCTCCTTGACGAGCTCTATATAAATAAAAACAAGCAACTTGTGTTTGAGTAAGTACCGTTCCAGACTTGGGATTAGGCATTAAGTCAGTCAATGACAATGAAGTTCGAAACCCCGGAGGGGATCTCGTTATATCCCCAAGCCCCGCCCGAAAGGGATACCTATGTTAGGCTTTAGGATTTTACCTGTTCCAGCCAGGCTCTCAGATAGCAAGGATGACGTGTAAAGTGAAAGGCACGCGAAAATATGATCAATCAACGTTATTTAAACACGGTAAAAGGCTCAGCAAGCTGTTTTCAGACATGCTGTGTGATAATCACAAGTTATAAAAATGAAGACTAGTGGTTAACTAAAAATAATTAGCACACAAGAATTGACAATGTTATCTGTTCCTATCGAGTCTCATAAACGTGACTATCTAGTTTGTATGGTAAGCAGGACTAATTTAATAATACTAGTAAAAATAGTAATAATTTGAAATACAATGTAATAACAAGAAATAGAAATAAGATAAAAACATAATAAAAGTTATATCCTAGGATATCGCGAGTTTAAAGCTAGAAAGATCACCCATCTCACGTGTTTTGATTTGACAGTTCGTTCCAAGCCATTGCACCCCGATAATAAAATGAACGCTTAAGAAATTTGTTTTAGGTCGTGGTAGTTTAGAGATCGTAGTTAGAACCCCTCAAATCATAGTCATATAAGTGCGACTTGGGAGCCTGGAACAGGCTATATATCAAAGGGTAGGGAATGTCATTGCGGTATGTGAAAGGACCTTATATAAAGAGCTAACAGAATTATCTTCCTAGTTCACTGATTAATTGATAAAAAAACGGCGTGTTTACAGCAGTTAAAAGAGATGCCGCGTTTTAAACTAGGTATGTCGCTTTTCTCTATGCTGTTTGGTTATCTATTTCTATGTAAAAGAGATATTATTTGGGTCAATAGCAGGTATCAGGAGTAAGAGCCCCCAGCCCCCCAGCCCCCCAGCCCTCCCCCCCTCGCCCAATCCCCCTGGTTTAGAGTTCGGTTCCGGATTGTGAAATATCGTCAATCTTCAAACATTATTATCAGCGAACGCCAATGACATGCCTTTGTTCTCTTTCAAGTTTAAGTTGGAGACTAACAAGTAATCATCTCCAGTAATATTCATTGCAGTTCTTCTTTTGAAATCAGTGTAAACATTTGTCACCAGGAATTAAGCTGCAATCACCCCATAAACGATCGGGACAATCGCCATGGGGTCGTCAAAGTGAGTAAGTAGATAAGTTGTAGTAACTGAAAACCAGCAATATTTCTACCAGTATCGGTTTGAAATCATCTGATACCTTTATCGCTGACTTCTTTAAAATCCGAGCACCAGTTGCAGTGTGGAAAGTTGTCCTTTGTGCATCCACAATATTTGTTGTTGTCGACGTTATCTGAAAAAAAAGGAGCCATAAAAAACAGTCACATTTGCTCCAGAATGGAAGCTGTGAGAAGGACACGACTCCAAGGAGGAGAGGGGACCGGGGAGAGTGGGTATTCCCGCGGAGTTTAAGTCACAACCTAAAATGGGACCACTTCGACATATTGGCAAGAGGAAGGTCGGATATCCATTGTAAAAGTTAAACACACACTGATTATTAAGGACCTGAAACATACCCTCAATAATGAAAATATCAGCAGCGAAAAGCTTTATCTTTATGAATTAGTGTTTTAAGTTTGCACGTCTAATTTACATGCGAATTTTCCAGTTATCTGTGTCACTTTTATTGTTTCTTTCCTATTAATTAGTAACTAATCTTACGTTTGAATTTTGTTGTTACTTCCATTAACGGTTATATTACTTTAATGTTTATGAGTTTCTCGAAGAATAAATTCACGCTTTTGTAGCAAAACTCGGTAACAGATGTTTCTGTTGGTTTCCGTCCGCCATGTTGGAGCTCATCCGGATGAGCTCCAGCATGGCGTCTCCATACAAAGTTCTATAAATTTGGGTAAAACATTTCTTCGGATATCTCGTATACAAATTATTCCTTCGACCCAAATCTTGACGAGGGTCTTTTTATATTTACCTCCTTTCATTTCCAAGATTCTGGACTTTATCTGTCAAATGGTTTTGATTTTGATTTTAATCTATTTTGAATGGCGTGACACTGAAAACCAGCAATTTGGGTTGTACCTTATAAGGCAAAACTACTCAAGTGGTATACGCGAGAGGTGCAACACCAATTTTCAGATTGTTTTGAATTCCCCTCGCCCCTAAAAATGTACTTAAATCACAGCACCGTCCCCTCCTCCCCCCCCCGCCAATAAAGGAACTTTCCAAATTTTCTTACCCCCAAAAATCCCGCAATGGAAAATTTGAAATCCCCCCATAAATCCTTCGATCATGTTCCTTGTTACTTTCCGGAGTACCTTCACCCCCTTTACCCCCCCCCCCCCCCCCCCCCTCCACTGGGATCACAACAGAAAAAGATCTCCCTTGCTTTTGCTCGCTTTCGCTATTTTTTGTTTGTTAGTTAGTTGTGTGTTCAAGTATTCATTGCTCTACGACTTTGATCTTATGATGACAGCAACACTGGGAATATGTAAGAAGATATATATGAAGATACAACTGTCATGCATTTTCGATTATTGAGTGTTCGCAGTTGGTCGAGAGAGGCCCATGCCTAGAGAGCGGTCCCTAGAAGCAAACAGTCATCCACTCGAGGCACGCAATCTAAAAGAAATTGTTCTTTGAATATTCAATACGCCTTATTTGATATGAATTCCTTTCAAACAACCTCTGTCTTCCAAGTAACTTGATTTCAATTTGTTCTCGGACTGAGAGTTTTGAATCTTTTCATGGCGCGTGATGCCATTGACAGGCGGCTTCTTGCTCCCTGTAGTGTAAAAAGCTGACCAACTATCTCAGCTCTTACCTGCATTTGGCCTGTTTTGTCCTGAACTTGTAACTTTAGCGAGCAACGCAACGAAAAAGAGGAACGTCATACTTAGCGGGCTATATCGATCTCACGCAGGGTAGTAAAGATGATTCACATGAATTCAACAGAGGAGATCAACGAATTGAGATTAACTTTTCCTCAGTTGCTAGGCAACCAGTGATAGTTTAAAAAACGTAGAAAAATGAAAGATAACCGGTTTCACCTTTAATTGAAGGACGACCTTTTGTTATTAGCAAGGGGAAAGGTATGATCTAGTGGGTCAAGAACCTTAGGACCCCACTTTTTCATTGCCTCTAATGTGGAGTGATTGTAGTCAGTGGCACTGAACGATCTAATGACTTGATTTCCTAAAAACGTGACTAGGAATGAACCTAATCGTCATCAATCTTCGCCTCGAGGGTATAATTTCACAAGACGTGTACTTTATTAAAGAGAAAGATTGAACGATACTTTATAATTGTTCTGTGGGTCACGTTTTTATAAAAATGGCTCAACCCAGCTAAGGGTTCCGTTTCTCGAAAGTCCCAGTAGCTTTTTGGAGCCAGAAACCTGTTTTATGTTTGCCGTGTTTGCCAACAAAGTTTCAATAATTCTAAAATACTTAACGAAGCAAACTTGACTGGGTGCATGAGCTAGACGTTTAACAGGTTTTAATTTGCATCGCGCAGAATGAGTGGACTTCATTAGCTATTCATGATCGCCGAAGAAGCAAATCCCAAAGCACGAGCGCCTTCAATGAGGCCTGAATAAGAGAAGAAAGGGCCTCTTTTCAGTGTCTTTTGGCCCACCTATCCCTGCGAGTTCGAAAAAGTCTGGTAGAAACGCGCCTTCTTAAGGCCAGCGAGCTATTGTTTTTTAAAAGTCAAGTAGGAATAAAAATGGCTGTCAAAAATAACAATACGATATTGAAAACCACTCGATTGTGAGGTAAGCCATTAGCTAGCGCTGGTGTACCCTGGGTGCCAGAGGCTTTTCATGCGCGGTTTCCGGTTTCGGCCAAGTCATAAAAAGTGACCCGCGCGAAAGGCTTCGCTGTTTTTGTCTTCGGCCTTCTCCGAATACGTGTCGGCCTGCGGTCGACGAAACGAAGCTCTCCGACGCACGGGAGAAAAAACCTTTGGTACTCAAGGTAGCGCTGGTGCCGCGAACTTTAAAATATCTACAAACCTCTCGGCTAAAGTTATTAACCCATGAATTCAAGCGCATGCGCTTCACTAGGAAATGAATAGAACGAGTCAAAGATTACTTAGCAAGTGAATTGAGAGAAGCTGTAAAAATGGGGACAAGTTTTACTAGCGCAAGCGACCTTTGACTCTGGTCCAAAAAAGCATTGTGCATTTTGGAAACAATCTAGAAGAGTCTTCAAATGACCGAGTTGAGCGAGCGTTGACAAGGAGTGTAACAAGATTTTGAACGAAAACAAGCGTGACGCCTAAAACCTGATCTACAAATACTCTATGTAGTTCCTTGGATTGCATAGCAAACATAACTGTCTCATTTAAGTTTCAGTGAGAAATGACTTAGTCACTAATAACATATTAGCTCGAAACTGTTTACCGTTAACAGCGTAACAGTGACGACCCAAGCATGCTCCATGAAGGGACGCAGAGGGTTTTTACTGGAAGTATAGTACCACACAGAGTTATAATCTTTATGGGCGCCGGCAGCTAATCTCATTAAAAATGTCACGCTCCTCGAAAATGCCAACATTCCTCTGTCATGGCGAGATTTCAATGTATTAGTTTCAGCATACATTGCAAAATAATCTTCATTTCGCGCCAGAATAATTTTGTTTGCGCGCTTTTAAAGTCCCTGAAATCACGCTGTAGCTAGAAAACATTGCCGCGGCAAGGATCTGGCATTTCACCCCTCGTCGTTTCTTTTTCTTGGTGCGCTGAAAACTCATCGTTATATCGGGAATATCGTTATATCGAAGATCGTTATATCGGGGTTCTGTCCCATACATTTTACTGTAACTTTTGCCGGGACATAGCATATTTATCGTTATACCGGGGATATCGTTATATCGAGGATCGTTGTATCGGGGTTCCACTGTATGCGAATTCGAAATGGATTTGATGAGTTTGTTTGTTTGCGCTCTAATCTAAATAATGATAACATAATTTCTGCCTAAAAGCGAGGACTGAAAACGGGTTTGGATTTTAGAGTACAATGTAGTAACAAAGAAAGGTAGGGCTTTGATTTCGCTCAAACGTAGTGTTCCGCAATGTTAACAACACTCACTTTTGTGCAAATTTGTAATTTATCGATCAAGTAATTATTTACAAATGAACGATACTGCATAAGAAAGAAACATAATTGCATTTTGCTTTTCTGCTGTTTTAAGGCAGCCTTATGCGGTTTACATCGGTTCAGCTTTTGCTGACCATATTTGGTCAGCCAATCAGACGCCAATGATGGTATATTGCAAATTATTAAACACCGAATCACTGGATAAGGCAATCTTAAAGCTCTGATTGGCTTAGCCATCATGGCATATGAGCCATTATAACATGCTCTCCAAACATGGTAACTGTACGCGTTTGCTCAAATTTAAAAACAAGCTGAAAGGTGGTTGTTTTTACAAATAATATAAAGAGGTTTGGTCTGAAAACGGGTACGAAAAATTACATTTTTTGGTCTGAAATCGGGTCAAGATTTGGAGAACCAAGCCTAATTAAAAAGTTGTCAAGATGCAGATGCGCTTGGACACGATGAAAATCAGAGCCTTCAAAAAATGCAACGTCTTTCTCTTCAGCGTTAGAAAGTCTCTTCGTTTCTCCGACCATCATCTCTACATCCTCAGTTCCTGCGAATGAAACACATTTTTGTGCGAACAAAACTGCCATGCATGAAAGTCAAGGCTGTTGTTTTGGGGACTGCCTTGAGAGAACAAATTGCTCAGGAAGGTACTGTAAACTCGACGACCATTGCTCTGATGGTGAAACGTGTTGCCGTTCTATATGTTGTTAACAGTACAAGTCGTTTAATTTATTGTGAACACTCTGGCCAATGCGCAAGATTGATAGAGATTGCTCTTACTCAGCTCTCCGCTAGGGAGAAATGTTTCGGGGGCGTATGTAGCGACACACAATAAAATGCAACTTCTATAATCTGGATGCGTATGTAATCCAAGTCACCGTAGACCGTGTTTATCACCCAATGAAACTTGTTGTGCTTATACTTGCGTTTCTGGATCAAGTTGTGTTGGATTCAGTTGTAACAAGGGATCTTCACAATGTGCCGTTCGCGAGCGAACAATTTATTTTTTCCGTTGGCGAGACTTGCTGCAGCAACAAGATGCAGTATGAAAGGAAGCAATTGCCTCGGGCAAAACTCAGCTGAAAACTGTCAGGATGAAAATGATTGTGGTTTCTTAATTTGAAAGCTTCTGCGAAGGAAAATGCAATAAGGATGTCTGCTTTGAAAAAGGCCCAAAGTGAACCATGATCTGTCAAAGGAATCGTGTGTGACAGACGCTGATTGTAGTTAAAAGAATATGTTTCGCAGTTTTTGGCCAATGCAGTAATGATAACCATTGTATCGCTACTAGCATAGGGATGGCTACTACTTTTTTCGTGTTTTTGACTATCATGATGGCTTTCTGCCTAGGTTACCGACGGAAAATACCAATTCTTCGAGGAACTCTTGCAACAAGCAGAAGATATAACAGCCGAGCACGCACAGGATACCCAACTGTTTCCACCTCTACCGCCTTACCAACCAGACGATTATACCATATCTGAATTTGAACAACATCAAACAGATATAAATAGGTCCTACTATCCTCAAAAGATAGAGGAATGCGAGCCAACTCCCCTGAAAGGTGCTGAACTTCATGGAGAATCCGCGAGATTACATGCACTTCCGAACCACCGTAATAGTTTAATTGTTCGTTCGTGTTTTTTTTTTTTTTTTGGGGGGGGGGGGGGGGGGGGAGGGGGGTTAATCGCTTGACTTCCTTTCCAAGATGCGTTTAATATTGTAATATCTTTTTTATATGTCCATTTAAATATTCGTGTCCTGTATTAAACACCTGCGAGCTCGCGGAGTAAAGTGTGTATTTATGAGTGGTATAGCTCTGACATCGGAAACGGGGAAAAGTAGAAGCTACTGAAAGACCTTAAACTAAATCAACTTTCAGTCAAGTTCTAAATTTACATTATCGTGATAAGAGCCTCGTTTTTATTGGGATACCCACCGGGAGCATTTGCCGATGAGATAGGGGTAAACAATGGGAGCTTTCCATTCAACAAAGAGTCTGTTTGGAAATTTCGGAAATTCCACGTATTCAATGGAACGGTACATTCAGGTTGCTCAGACCCGCCCCAAGCCACCGCGCGTTTGGTTATCGTTTTTGTAATTGTGGAATTGCACGCATTTTAGGCATCCTACTGATGAACAGCTGAGACACATAGACATATTTTTTAGCAACTACTATAATTTGCAGTCTGTCTACTTTGAATTGTAAGCAGGATACAAAAGAAGCAGAACTGGGGACAACAATTTTGTCAAATGAAAAGGGAAATTTCGCTCCGACCGACTGAGATAACCAGACCGGTCGTCATAGTAAGCCACCTTCAAATTTGGTCCCAAATATTCCGGTCCGTTCTATTTGATCATGTACCAACCGAGTTGCCGGAATTTTGGGTTGAATGGAAAGCGCCCGTGCTCACCCTAGGGGTCATTCAAACAAGTCTCAGAAGTCCGAAAAATCTCGATTTTCACCTTTTAACCAGAATACATCGTGCTTTGCAAGACGTATGTCCTGCCAGTATCCTTCTCAATAATTGTTAATTTTCTTCTAGCTAACTATCTGATATTATACAAAGAATACTTAGAATGATGTGAAATATATGAAATAATTCATTTTGAACTGCGGTTATAGATGAAAGTGAAGAATGATTATCGCAGTGAATTTTCCAATTTAAGCAATTGGAAAAGCCATAGCTCAGTTGGTAGAGCAACGCACCGGCAACGCGGAGGTCACGGGTTCGAATCCCGTTGAAGCCCTGATTTTTTCAGGCTTCTTCTTTCCAATTGCTTAAATTGGAAAATTCACTGCGATGATCATTCTTCACTTTCAATACTTAGAATAACAAGTTACTGTAGACATTCTCCCGTAATGAGTCCAATTTTAAGATTTTTTAAAACTGTATACTTATCTATTTATTTCGATTTCCCTGGGTACTCGAATTGACCTCAGCTCGCTTATGACTTCCTAAGGAGAAGTTGCCCCCTCGCTGGGGTAACGGTTAGACATCCGATTGCGGTTGTTATTCTTAAAATCTGCCTGCTGTTTGAAGAATCAATTGCAGAAATTTGTTGTTCCTGTGATCCGCTCGACTTGCCATCTTTACTTGTTGTCGGATAAGCTGACAGAAAAATGCTGTTCGCATTTATCATTATCTTGCTTATTGCTGGACTTGCAAGCTCCTCACAAAACGAAGAAAAAGGTAAGAGAAACTTGAACTATGCGAAATAACTTCAAGTGCTTCGGGCTTCAGTCCTTTTTTAACAAATGCATTGGGCTTTCTTAGCAAACAATATCAGAGCACTAAACTGAAACCATACTTGCAAACGTAGTAGAATAAAGAGCCAGTTAAACGTAGAAAAAGCATGGACGACAGACACGGCAACATGAACGATAAACAAGCACTAGGTTTAGTGCAAACTTCGACAACTTTGCACGTGCAGCACACTGTTTTTGGTACCTTTCTTGCCATTGCGACGCGACTATAACGTGAAACTACCCAATTTCATGTTATATGGGGGACAACTTATATCGATATAGCCCTTTAGAATGAATTCCTGAAAAACTTCGCAACATTTTATAGGTTGAATGTAATCAGTGGAATAAGAGTGATGTGGTTTGAGAATCACCAGCTTTGTTAGTGATGTGTTCGCTGCTGTTGCCGATATGGTTACTTTTAATAAGCTCTTTATCAAGATCCGAAAACTCAAAACGGCAATGCTATGTAAGGTTGATTTGAAATTAGCTAGGAAGAATTCTTCTCTCTCATATGGTCATCCCACATATCATGAAAATGAGAGATTATATAGTCTAAGAGAGGTGAGTTACCACACGTACCTGCTGTCCCCCACTTCCATGTCAACAAGCCCTTTTGAAATGAAATTTGAATTAGAAGAGATCAAACTCACAGAAAATGCGGCACACGGGTAGGAAGAACAATATGCTGTTACACTAGGTCTTTTTCCCAAAGTTCCTCTTGGAAAAATAGCTTTGTTTGGGTTCGCTTTTGGTTTTGATTACTTCCACGTTTGCTTGATTACTTTCACACGGGGCTAAATTGCCCAAGGGGAAGAAAAAACTTGAACCCGTGGTTTCACGGTAAACGTCGACGTTGCGAAGTTGACATTGAAGGCTGACATAGATCATAAACCCTTTCGACCATTTTTAAACCTCTACATCACTTAAGAGTAAGCAAGGGCGATTCAAACCTTAATTTTGAGACTAAAAACGGCGAACATCAACTTCATTCGCGCTTAGAAGAAAAGACAAATCCTCTCTCAAAAGTCAAATGTACGGGTTTACAAAAATAGTTGAACGACTTCATGAGGAACGAAATATTGAAAATATGACAGTGTTTCAAGGTGCTTTTGAATTGATAAAACGTAAACACCTGAAAAACATTTACAGCAGCGCCGGAAATAGTTTTGTTTTCGAAATTTGCGTCCAGTTTTGCATGGTTGGCGCCAAGTAAACAACACGTGCTTTCTACGGCTGGTTTTCACGAGCGACGGAGTCGGAGTGGGAGTCGTGGCCGAGTGGTAAGATCGTTTATGACCTTGCGAAAATCAAAAATCGGAATGGTATAAGCGCGACGGAGTCGGATTCGGAATCGCAATAATCAGAACGTTTCCATTTTCTTCCTACTCCGCTTACGACTCGGTCAAAATCTTACAATCAGTAGCGAAAACCAGATTGTCGGAGTCGGAAGAAGAAGCGGAAGGATAAAGAAATCACTTGCACATTCTCACGCTTTGTGATTGGTTTAGTTCTTTAAATCTTCCACTTCTGCTTGCGACTCCGACAACACAGTTTTCACTTGAACGTAAGCGACGGAGTCGGAATCAGAACGTTGTTTTTACAGACTAGAACGTTAAGTCTTACGCTTCTGATTACCACTCCGATTCCGACTCCGACTTCGTCGCTAGTGGAAACCAGCCTTTATTTCAAAACCCGTAGAACTTACCTTGGGAAAATTCTTCTGTTCTTTTTTCCTTATTCACATGAAAATTTCCCAGAGGTATGCATTTTCACCTCGGGGAAGATTCTTCCCAGTGAGCAACAGCCATTTGCCATGGGTAAAACGGCTAGTGTAACCCGCACCTTACGTGTGCTCGGATCTTTTCGTAGCCGCTAGTATCCCGGCTGACGGGCCAGTTAGTTCAGTTCGTGCATCTCGCTTGTTAGATCTGAGAAGTTTACGGCCGGAGGCATAATTAGTGATCCACACTCGATTGCGGCTCTAAATGTAAGCAATTTACGTTGTCATGGCCATGGGAGTAACTGTCGAGAAAAAGGGCTAACAGGCTTGTAAGAGAATAAGACAAACATGAGCGCTGCCCTGTGGGTGCTCGGCATATGTTTTTTTTAGAGGGAGTGGTAAGATTTGTACATTTGTACCACCGTTATGAGTTGAAACGAAAACTGTGACCAGGGTTGTTGTGCATGGTACAGTGCTTCGTTGATTTGTTGTTTTGCCAATTACTAGCTATCTCTCAGGATGAAAATATTTTAGAGCTACACCCATGAGACCTAATTCTTGTAAATTTATTTTGGCGGTGTTCTCGAAATTTTCCACCTGAACTTATTTATTCAGTTTTCTTTTTTATTTGGTATTACATTCTCCCAGGGGGTCCTCTGCTAAGGTTATTTACGGGGAGATTACGGGCCGAGCGCCAACCCTTACCCTTTTATATACCATTTTTGACAGAAAAGGTATCTCTTTCGTATACCTTTTTTGACTGAATGGTACCCCTTTCACATACCTAGTTTAGAGCGCGCGCTGCATCCCTATCTACTGTAATTGTACTGTCTTTTAAATATGAATAAATCAGTAAACCAGAAAGTTTTCTTGTCTTGTCTTTGCAGCCATACAATGCGCCTGCTAGCCCTCTCAGATCCTTTCAAACACCGCAATCAAATCAAATCACTGGTTTTTTGTCCCTTTTGCAGTCAGAAGACTGAATTGGAGGATTCCTTACAAGCTGTGATATTTATACTAATATGCTACATTTATTGAGAAGATTAATATTTAACACTAACAAAATTTGAGAAACGTTCAGTCCTTGTGGCCATGGGCCTCCTAGAACTCCCTGATCTTAGACACACTCTGATAGATATAGGTACCACTCTGTTGTGTATTAGTGGGTATAATGGGTTACCTGGCCGAACCTTACACCTAAGAATTTAATACAATGACAGATTTCCCTACCGTTATATACTTCAACAAGTGAAAACCCTACCCTTACCTGAAGCCTGGAAAAGGTACCCCTTTTCGGGCGGAGCCTCACCGTAAATGCCTTTATAGGGCGTACCCCCCGGAGTGAGTCAGCGTTTGCTGGGTAGTTTTCTGGGTCGTAAACATATTGGCTTTGGGTCCTGAACACCCTATATGAAACCAAAGTCTTCAATTTCAAACTCTAAGCGAGGCGACGAGTATCCTTGTAAACGAAGACTTTTTCTCCGTTTTAGCCTTCTTGTCCTCAAATGACCGGCGATTTCAGGCGCAAAAAGCGCAGGTTTTCGAAAACGGTTTCTAGATTGGAGTGGTTTTTGAAAACGCCCTGCGTTGGCTTGTCTTTTTTGTGTTGACGGAGGAAATGGAGGTTTTCGAATACGATGATCATGATGTCATACATCATACTCATTGCGCGTGGACAGGCCAAAACGATTTCAATACGCTACTTGTTGACGCTTATTTTTTCATCAAACTGACGGACAAATAGAATCGTTGTTTTCAAAAAATATCCGGATACATGTGGGCAGGACCTCAAACAATGAGAGTGCTTGATTCTATTCCACAGGCGTAATGCTAGTTAAGGAGAATACTGCTGTCCCGCAGACACTACCTATGGTGATTTACACCTATCCCGGCGTGCCACCCAAGATAGCTAGGCTGATACACAACTGGGCTCCTCTGATAAAGCTTGATCAGAATGAGGTGTGGCGTCCATCGGGAATAGAGCACTTCTTATCTAACACCAATTTGGCAGGGTGTAGCGACCAGCCAGACCCCTTTTCGCTGACAGGTTCCAACCTCGAAAAGTGCAACACAAATAGTTATCTCACCACCAAGGAAAGCATTAGCTGTCCTTCATGTACTAAGCCTATTTTTCTTCGTGGCCAACACCCAAGGAAAGTGCCATTAAACGTCATCTATCGAGAGCATAAAAACTTCTTGGAAGTCGCCTATTGGACGTTCTTCCCGTACAACCGCGGAAAGAGGGTCTGCCATGGATATTTTCAAAAAGGATGCTTTCTTTTGGGGAGAGTTTGGGGTCGCTGTCCTTGTGGAGAGAACCTAGGCTGCATTGGGGAATACTCAGCCTTTGGGCACCACGTTGGAGATTGGGAGAGAATTACGGTCCGGTTTCGAAAAGCCAATAACGACTATCAGATCTATTCCATTCACTTGTCGATCCATGGCATCGACGTTACAAATAAGTTCGGTGGAGAATTTCTCTGGCAAGATGGTCAGTTCAAGAAGAGAGATCAAACGATAGCTATGTATGATGGCACTCATGCAGTGATCTACTCGTCCGAGGGCTCGCACGGGATGTGGCCGTCAGCTGGGAGACATGAGTATAAAGTCCTTCTAAACGGAGACACTCTAGTTGATTACACTAGTAGTGGTGTAAATTGGTACACCTGGGAAAGATTAAAACCCGTCCAGTACGATCCTAGAGGTCAATACAGCGGAGAGTTTAAATTCCTGGGGTTTAAAGGCCGGTGGGGAAACAGAAAACAGGGCTGTGGTATCCTAGGGATTGTCACTGGTGAATGTCAGCTTAATAATGGCCCAAAGGGGCCCACTGATTTCCCTAACTACCATATTGAGAATATGTTGTCAGCTGAGTTGTAGGGTACCGAGTTCAATTGTCGCGTCTGTTTAAAAGGGGAGCAAAATTAAGTTAAATATTTTCGTTTTCTTTGAACACGTATGACTTTATGTTTTGAACATTTAGTGAAACCTAGACTGCAATTTTGTTACCTCAGATATTCTGTCTAAAAGTATAGTAAATCATCTTTATTTTAATAAGTATTGTGTTGTTTTCTCCTTTCTATAATGAAAGGATATTTCAGTATTTTCAAAGAGCTCGTTCTCAAATGATTCAATCAGTAGTACTATAACCTGGGAAAAATCGAGGTTTCATAGAAATGTTTTTTAATATATTTTTTTGTGGCGGCGTTATGGGATCAAACATTTCAGATTTCAGTGTGCGACAGATTGACGTTTATTGAATGAAAGGTTTCCATGACAAATTTATATGCTGAATTATTGACTGTTCCTGCAATAGCATGTTAAATAAATAGGGATAATTATAGAAAACATCTTAAATAACATGAATTTCGGGTAAATTTTCATCAGTTTTGTTCACTCTCGTCCAAGACGATTGCCATCAGTCAAGATCGTGTCAAGGAGATGTGGGGGGGGGGGGGGGGAGGGGAGGGTGAGGCGGGGGCGAATACTTGACCCGGCAGTACGTGATGATGAAAAGGCTGGAAAACCTTCTTCTTGACGCAATTTGTTACCGTTCGTTTGAGAAAGCTCGCCACCTCTAGCCCAACAAAGGTCATATCCTTAGAGAAATGGCTAGAAGGACTTCTTCCTTTTGATTACATTACTTTTCATTATATATGAAAGTAGACATCACTTTCTTTGACTTCTTTAACAACTTTATTTCCAAGGGTAAAGAAGTTGTTCCTGGAGAATTTGAGAAGTTCCCGCTCTTGATGGAGCATTATAAACTGGTGTTAAGCGTGCCCGAAATAAATGAGTGGCTAAAAAAACGCCCTGTAACAGAATTCTAAGCTTGTGGTTGCTATTGTAGCAACTGTTAAGCCAAAGAAAGGCCCAAAGCAGGGATTTTAAGGCTGGTTTCCACTAACGACGGAGTCGGAGTCGGAGTCGTAATCAGAAGCGTCGAACTTCACGATCTAGTCAAAACAGAGTTGTGATTCCGCTTACGATAGCGACTCCGTCGTTAAGATCAAGTGGAAACTGGGTTGTCGGAGACGCAAGCAAAAGTGGAAAAACTAAACCAATCACAAAGCGTGGGAATGTGGATTGTGATTGGTTTATCCTTCCGCTTCTCTTTCCGACTCCAAAAATATGGTTTTCACCAGATCATAAGGGGAACGTAAGCGACGGAGTCGTAAGCGGAGTCGGATGAAAATGGAAACGTTCTTATTCTTCTGACCCCGATTCCGTCGTTTTTTATATTTACTAGGTCATAAGAGCTCTCAAGACTCCGCTTACGACTCAGACTCAGACTCCGTCGCTAGTGAAAACCAGCCTTTAGCTTTGCCGTAGTTGATCAACTCTATGCAGTCCCCTATTTTTCCGTGAGATCGTTAAGATATAGCGCGTCTTACCATTAATGGTGGCCATCTTGATTTTCAAATATACCTAGGGGCGGGCGTCGGGCATTTTAGCTTCCTCCCAAATCGCCCCCCCCCCCCCCCCCAACTTGTTTTGACACTCATGCAAGATGGCAGACTGTAACGTAAAGCGCTCCATCTCGACGATCTTAATACGGTAAAATAGTGGAATGTGAACAGTCCACTGCAAGGTTCGCTTTCAAACAATCGGTTAGATATACTATCTTTCCAAGATTCTACATCCAAACAGGGGCTTCAAGGATTTTTTTTCATCTAAACGTTCGTTCTTGTCACTCAGTTGTGTCTGTAAATTAGGATTGATTGATATGATACTTGTGAAACGTTTTTTTTCTTTCAAGGCATAAAAAACATCTTTAGAGACTTTGTTCTTGTTGTTAAATATCGCTTAAATTATTCTTGGAACGTGGTATGCCTGCCAATAACTTTTCTCAGTGCAAGATTAGTCTGATTTATGCGCGGGTTATAACGCTTCACCAAAAAGTTTCAAGCACTTGCGGTGCTTAAGCTTGCTTATGATTGGCTAAAGTGAAATAACCAATCAGTAAAAGCTTAACAACCAAAACCAGAAAGCACAGGGCATACACTCTCATGGATCAATAAATTATCCATAAGAAAGACGTTTTCAATCGGAACAAATTTCTGAATGGTTTGCTTGTCGTACAGTACGTAAATTTTAAAATATTATGCGATATTCGTGATTGATTTTGACTGATTTTTTCGTTTAAATAGATCGGTAAGTTTCAACTGAAGACAAAGTTTACACCAAAGCGGTGGAAGTTCAAATTAACTTTTTTAAAATGTCTTAAAAGACTAGTCGTTATTATTTGTCCTAATGACTTATCCTGAGAGAAAAGACGCCTTTATATTGTCGGCTCTTGTGTGTCTCACCCGCCGAGAAAATATCGTCTGCGATCCCGAGCTGGGAAAGATTTCCGTGACATCAGCATTTTTCAACCAATCAGCTCTTATTTTGTGTATCTAACACGCGTGGGTTTTCGGGTGCATGCAATGGCGGACAGTGATAATGAGCTAGTTTTTAAATTTGCTGGCGTAATATATTATGTAGATCCCAACTCTGAGGGAACCATGGGTTTTCTTGAAAGTAAAGAATGAATTTGAATAGCCATTAAGCTCTTAGGGTACTTAAGCATCACTGAAGTTTATTGAGAACTCTGGTCACAGGTAACCCAGGCTCACTGTTTGTGTCACGTACGGGTTTCATAACATGAGTAAATATAGAGAACATATGGGGCGAAGTTTCGGTCTAAAAATTTGCTAGAAAGTGGAAATAAAAATCGATGAAACGTACCATGTGGCGAGTTGTTTTTGTCCTTAATATGCACACGAAGTTTCGAGAAAAATAGTCTGCTTCATCTTTCCTACATAGTATAGTGGCCACTATACTATGAAGACAAACCTTCTTCAGGGGCTAAAAAATGGAAATAAAAATAAAAGTTCGTTACAAATAAGAATTTGAAAATGTGACAATAAAAACAATGGATTGTTACTGGTATAGGGAAAGTCGGGGTTTGTTGTGGAATCCATCCTTGTAGGTTTTAAAAGCTTTCTCTTTGTTGCTTTTCTGACTTTTTTCCCGTGGGTCTGGAGTTGTTTTGCTTTGCGATATAAACGCTTCTTTTTTCGAATAGCTCTCTTTAGGGGTGGTGTCAGCCACGGGACATGCCGTCGTCCAGAGATCATTTTGTAGGGAACATACTGTTCTATTGCTTTGATGATGATGGACTTGGTTTCATTACTCAGTTGAATCACTCTTCGCTGTTAGAAATAATGTTTACCTTATTAATTTTCCTGACTTCATTGAGTGTGTTTTACGAAGACTCGAGAAACGCGAAACGAATACTTCTGAAGCCCGCGCGCGAATGCACGCGCCAATCGAGAGACTGGGTTCTAAACGAAACCAATATGGCGACGGATTTTGACCAAGCAGAACATGTGTGTAGTAAATTGGATCTAAAGTAACAGAATTAGACTTCTGGAACTCGGATTTGAGCTTCAGCAGTTCTTTTACTTACTCGTCAACAGTTGGCTTTATTAATGATTGAAAAATTCTCTCACTTCGAGCATGGCAGGAGTCTTGAAAAATCTGGCACCAGTGTTGTGAGGTAAGCTTATGTTTAATTACACTGTAGTTACAGTTAAGCTTAAATTTAAGACTATTTCGCAGAAAGCGATGGCCTCATAAGCAAGTAATATTGGTGATGGTAGTTAAAGGATTAGGCTTATGGCTTAAATCATCAATTAAATCGAGGAGATCTGGAACAAATTAAAGTGAAACATGAAATTTGGCAGCTGGTAAAGAATACACGTCACAGGTCACAGGTCACAAGTGCAGGTCATTGCTCTGTTGATAAATTACTGAAATAAAAAACTGAAATAAGCTATAAAACCTCATGAAGAGAGTTTAAATTTATGTAATGACAGGAGTAGCCAGCAACATACAATCAAGTAGCCGGCTGAACTCCGGCGGTTGCATGCCGGTGTGTTTTGAAACCCCTGTTGACTGATGAACTTACTGGCAGCACTAAAACATGGAATCCGGAATCTGGAAATGGAACCGGAATCACGGAAACGGAAACGGAAACGGAAACGGAAACGGAAATGGAATACGGAAACCGGAATCCATGAAAGAAGGCTCCAAGCGATCGATTTGTAAAAAAATATATTAGTAATGACAATAAAATAAATAAACAGATTTTTAAAAAAAAATGAATAAATTACTTGAGCAGCGGAGACTGCTGTATGACTAGAGGAGTCGATTCCAGTGAAAAGACTCTTCATACCACTTCTGGCAATAAATGCAAATTCTCATTCGACAGCAAGGTGAGGAGAAAAAACGTCACTGACAATAACTAGTTCCTTTAGAAAGAGGTAAGACAAACTTTGTTCAACCTTCTCATTGCCAAATTTAGCCAAAAGCAAATTTCAACCAAATGTCACAATTATTTTTCATTTTCTGAAATTCTGAAAAACAAATAGCACCGTGTGTAAGTACAGGCAGAGAGCTTGCATTTGAATGTTCACATCATAGGATTTTGTCCTCAGACTCAAAAGGTAGAGTCACCTTACAAAACTCTATCAAGCACTGACTCTGGCAGTGAAAGGTTTAAATCGACAGAGGCTTCGTTTATATAGCTGTAAGGTGTCGTCGTCAAGTTTTTCCTGGATGTCTTTTCTGGGTTGTCTTTAACAGTGTTCAGTTTTGTTTACCAAGACAACTTACTCAAGAGAACCATGGTATATTGGAGTCCATAGAGAATAGAGAACTGTGCATGCATTTGTTGATTCCACAACTGATTACATCAAAATAATGTGCCATGTTTAATAAGCCTCTTCAACAAAAATATGGACGTCAACACAAACTCAATTTCACCAGTATTCCATCAGCATTCACCTTGGCGAAAAATTAAAGTTGAATTTATGTCTAAAACACAATAGCAAGACACGAGAGACAATAACAAGAATAATATATTTAATGGAACTGCCAAGAAAACTAAAACAAATTCTCTTTGGATTGTACTAAATTATGCAATGTGAAATTCTTTAATTATTTTCTGTCATTGATATTTAATTCCGTATTCCGTTTCCGTTTTCCGTTTCCGTTTCTGTTTCTGTTTCCATTTTTGTGATTCCGTTTCCGTTTCCGGATTCCGTGTTTTAGTGCTGCCCTGAACTTACTCTTTCATTGATTAACTGACTGGCTCACTGTACAAATGGTTCAAGATTGTGTGATGGACTGAGTGTTTGATTGATTAACTGACTGGCTCACTGTTTGACTGGTTGATTGACTGAGAGGTTTCAAAGTATTTTGAAGTAGGCATCCGACTCTGGAAAAGCATGTGGCTGTGACAATCGAGATTATTAATTTTGTCATTCTCAGGTGGTCAAGACCTCTTTTTGTCTCTGTTTCTCCATTATGTTTTCTTCTTTGTTAAAAGCTCCTGCTTAACTTGTTTCGAGGTTTTCACTTGCTTTAATCCAAAATAATCTCACAAACATTTGAAAACTGTGTGCCATAATAAAAAAAAACAAGTTTCCTGTGACTTCATCCATGTATGCTGTATAAATGTGGCTCTGTACTCTAATAGGTCATGGGCACAGCCACTAACATCGCATGTAGCATTCACATCATTGTATAATAAACATCTGTAGTATACATGTAGTATATCTTTATTTGTCCTTAATCTCCAAAGGGAGGCATTGGTCTACAGTACTGTTCAAAAGTAAATTACCACCCTCTCACAAGGCACGTTCTGTGCTATGCCATTCTCGTTATGATTCCTGTAGCGCAGGACATGATTCTCGTAGTGCACGATGGCCAAAAAACTGTAAGTGGATTTGTATCATGGCCAAAATTGTTGAGCGATTTCAAGAATAATTATTGGTGGTAAAGCTTTACCACGACTAACACACAAACAAGTTTTTATCTCTGTGACCTACAGACTATTTGCTTTGTGAAGGATCGGTATTTCCATATTTATGTATATATTATAATTATACTTTTAACAAAGTCACTTTATATCAACTGCACCACATTGAAAACTACCTGTCCTTTAAAAAAACTTTGAGATTATAGTTTTGCTTGTACCTGCCTGCAGGTTTTGTTAAACGTTTCATTAGTATGAAATGAATCATTGACCTATCTGCAGCGCTTTCAAAATCACACCTTTTGGCTTTTTTTGGACAAACAGATGTGCCAGCCAGTGAACTCTACTGGAAAACATCTACATTGGATATCAAAACCTGTCATTTCATGGAGCTGCTTTAAAGTTTAAGCCAGTGAATTTATCAAAAGCATATCTTTTCATAGTATGCAAATACAGTACCTGAGATACCCATGTTGTGACACTATTCAAATTTGTGATGTGTTGTCACGCCAAAAAAATTGCTGTTCAGTAAAATGTACTTGTCTTATTTGACCGCTTTAATTTGTTAAATTCAAGACAACTTTCTTTCAGTTAAAAGTTGCAAAGAACAAAATTTAGCTAACATCATTTTGTAAATTATAAATGTACACCGAGTTGAATAAAGATTTTCATAACTAAAACAAAATAATATTAATTTTTATTAGCTAAAATAATTATGAAGTGACTGCCTTACTGTTTGAATAGTTGATTGATTGACGAACTGAGTGTGTGATTTGATTAACTGATTGGCCCACTATTAATTTTGAATTGCATCTCACTGTTTGATTGACTAACTGACTGGCTAACTGTTTGATTGGTTGGTGACTGATGGAGTTAGGAGTATAGGAAGTGTACGTTTTGAGCCGCATTGAAAGTCGGGAAAAAAATTAAAGTATTCTTCGACAGTCTGTGTTTACTCCAAGGATAAACTGGAATTTCACATGCAATAATATGGTCTGAACCTTTTCGATTGCCATGCAATTTAATAGAGCTTTCTTTCGTTTCTAAAAGAAATCATGAAAGAAAGTCGAAGCTATAATTTATAACAAAATCAAAGAAGAAGATGCAAAAATAGGCAATAAAAGTCCTAGAAAACTAATAATGTGAAAAGTGGTAATTTGAAACCTTCAAGCTAACACGTTTTGTTTTGTTAATGTGAAATGCAACTTCTTTTATATATTTCTCTAACTGCTTAAAAAAGGACAGACTGGTATAATTTACACTTAGCAGTAAAAAAAATCGAGGCACCTGAGTGTTTAATTTTGTTTTCTGCCTCTGTTAGCAAATTTAGGCTTAAATGATTGTATAATAATCGCTGAGGCATGGCAATTTTGCTTCAAAACTCATTGACGTGCAATCCATTTTTTCCCTTTCGTTTTATAAGTCATATCACAAGTAAATTATTTTTTTTAATGCAAATCTGCCCTGTCATCCTCAAAAAAACCAATATTTCGCTTCAACTAAACACTCGATTAAGAAGGGGAGATTAGAAGCCCACTTGGAAATTTTTTAACATCAGTGGAATTCTTGAACAGATGAATAATGATCATATCAACATTTAATTTTAAATACGCTGTGTACAATTCTAGTTTGCTGTTGTTGGGGCTTTCCCTGCTGTCTAACCATAAAGAGGTCGTCAGTCCATTTTCGAGACTTCGTACATCTTAAAACTGATGTAATTGCCACATGCACTTTTCTATATCTCAAGCTGGATAGTCTTGACACGATTTTTTGAGTGACTCAATATTTTGCAGCACTGATTAGGCACAGTTTGGGCACAACTTAGGCACAAGTAAGAGGCCCCGCTTAGGCCCACTTGTGAAAACTAAAATGCACACTTTATGCACATCTTAGGCACAAAAATTAATCTTTGTACCAAAGCACGTTCTAGAATCAAATTTTTAGTCCAATGCACGGTTTACAAATGTTCACGTTAAAAAATGCTGTCTAACCTTAGATATTTGATCTAGTGTAAAAATGGTCAACACTTAAAAGTCTATAAGGAAGGTTTAACTTATGAGCATTCCAAAAATTATTATTTCTCCTCTTAACAACAAAGAAAGTCAATCAAAAACAGTCTTTTAAATTGACATTCAGTCTGTACAGAGATTGGATGTAGACAGAACATCTTTCTGAAAACACCCTAAACTTTGTTGTTTTGCAATTATGCTCAGTAATTTTTTAATACAATTAGTACTCATAACTGTAAGTCACTGACCTCTGCGGAGAAATTTTTCAAAGTATCATTAACAAAAACAGAGAAATCCTACAGTATGTGTGGTTAGACTGTAAGTGTTACCTGAACTGTTAAAATTAATGGTCCCATTTAAGCCATATTTTTCATACTTTAATTTTATTTTGGTCTTACAGCCAGAAAAAAAAAATCAATGGAAAGCTGTTCATAAGCTTTAACTTCTTGCGATTTTTAGCTGTGTACACCAGTAACTGACTTGCTAACTGTTTGAACTTGGTTGATTTACGTATACTGTTGGACTGACTTTTTGATTGATTTACTCTCGGGCTAACTGATCAAATGGTTGATTGACTGATTGAGTGGCTCTTTGATTGATTAACTGACTAGTGTACTGTTCAGGGCTTCTGATATTTCGCGGGATTTTCAGGGGCAAATTCGCGGAAAAATCAGCCGATTTCACAGGATTTTTGCGGGGAAAAAGTCAAAATTCGTGGAAAACTCAGCCGATTTCGCAGGATTTTCGTGGAAAAAGTCAAAATTCGCGGAAATATTGGCTGATTTTGCGGGATTTTAGCGGAAAAAATTCAAATTTTGAAGGATTTCCAGGGGCAAATTCTTAGAAAAATTGGCCGATTTCACGGGAAATTTCGGGGGGAAACTTCACCAAGAAACAATCAGTAAAAAACAGCCGATTTCGCTGGATTTTTTTTTGGCAAATTTCACTAAAATCGACTCGGTTTTTGCATCGATATGACCAGCGTTGTTTAACATTTTTTTAACAGGGATAATAATTTGCTTTTTTAAACAACAGTTCGCTCGAAAAATGAGCGAATGCTAAAGCTATTGAGATTATGGTTAGTGCCCAGTTTTTTTGCAACGTTCATCTAAAAACGCCTGGTAGCTTTGGGACATTGTTAGCTCGTTGCAGTGATGAAGTTTCAAGCTAATGCACCTATCAATGTTAAGTTGGCGGGGGTGGGGGGGGGGGGCAGGGCATGGGGTGGGGATTTGATTGTCTTTGTTGTCCCTGGGGTAGGGCATTTAACTGATCTTGTTCTCCCGGGGGAGGGGATATTTGACTGCCGACTCGGACGAAAAAGACTGAGACCGAACATATGTTCCTGCTTCCACGCTTCATGCATGCGTGCACGGTCTGGAAAATCTGGAAAATCATGGAGGCCATTAACGAGAGTAAGCGTGGATTTCACTGTTTTGTCTTCAAATTTCGTTTGTTTTAGCATGTTTTTGATCAATTGAACCTCTTAATGTACTGTGGTATCAAAGTAACGGAAGTAAAGAGAAACCAAGTCGATTTTTGCAACTACAATTGATTAGTTTATGGCTTATTCAACACAATCACTGTAAACTTACAAAAGTGACTTTCTTTGTACCCTTTACTAAGAACGATATATTTAGACTTACAAAATGTGAGCTTTCTCCTAAAGCCTTATGTATTCTACGCAGTGTAACACGGATTATGGTTAAAAAGTATAATTGCAGCTGTAACAGGAACATGTATCTTTGGTGATGCAGCAACATTTATATAATAAAAAGATTGCAGAGTTTTATTTGGAGATATTTTTATTCTGCCTCTCTTGGGTCCAGCCTTGGGATTGACAGCAATGTGCAGCCTGGGGTGGGGAAATTTGGTTGCATTTGACTGGAACGCTTTGCCTGTGGGCAGGGAATTTGATAGAAATTTTTTGAAAAAAGTCGAATCCCCACCCTATGCCCTACCTCCCCCCCCCCCCCCCGCCGGCATTACATTGATAGGTGCATAAATTTGGATGTTTGGGGTGAATAAAACAGGTCTAGTAGCCAAGATAAGTACGAAATATGTTTTGCCGACATGACATTGTATTTGGAAATAATTATTTCTGGCGGATTTTGCAGTATTTCGCGTTTTTTAGGAATTTCGCGGGATTTCGCAGAAAAACCTGAATTTCGTGGGTCCGCGACCCCGCGACCCCGCGAAATATCAGAAGCCCTGACTGTTTGAATGTTTGATTGACTGATGGACTGACTGTTTGATTGTATTAACTGAATGTGTAACTGATTGAATAGTTGATTGAATAGTTGATTGACTGATGAACTATACAAGTAGTATAGTATTATTTTTGCCGTAATTACTCTCCAAAGGGAGGCATTGGTTTAGTTACAAGAAAGGTTTTCATAACTACATGACTTGTGCAGTACGAACGGAAACAACAAAATTATACAGAATATACCATTTTGATAAAAGTTACCATAAAATTCTGAAAATAAGCCCCGCCATGTATAAGCCCCTCAAACTGGTAATGCATAGCCTGCGTAGCAAGCGTTTCCGTTTGGTTTTGGAGCAAAGAAAGACCGAGGAACGGTATTCTAGGTTTTGGCCGCACAAGAAATGAAACAAGAGCAAAAAAAATGAAAGTGGGGGGAGGGGGAAGGGAAGGAAGGAAACGCTTGCAGACAAACCCCTCGATTTTGAAAACCTGTATTCGCCAGCGAACGCAGCGCCTGATTGGCTTGGCTAGTCGAACAATGTTGACATGTGTCGATCAAAGCTTTGTTTCATACTGAGATGACGGTATGGTACGTGACACGCATATTAATTTTCAGTTGTTGTTTTAAATTCTGGCCGGCAAGATTTGCGATCCAATGCAAGAGCATTTTCTTTGACCTCTTTTGAAACGTAAGGCTCTTCTTGCGACTAAATAAGGGTTTCAGGTCGCTTAATTTATTCTCCAAAGAACTTACATGTAACCTATGACCAACACATCCATCAACTTACATGTACCTCATCGTGCAAGGGTAAAGAACAGTTTTGATAGGGACACTCTACGCACGATCATCTCCGCTCCAGTCCTAAGCAAATTGTTCTATTGCTCTACAGTTTGGTCAAACACAACTGCCACAAACACCAAAATGCTTCAAGCTGTTCAGAATTGCGCGTGCAGAATCATTACAAAAACCAAGAAATTTGAGCACATAACACGTGCATTACGCGAGATCAAATGGCTACCAGTAAATGAGCATCTCCACTACAGAGACACTGTAATGGCTTTTAGGTGCATGAAGGGCCTGGCCTCCACATACTAGTCTTGTGTGAGTCTCTCCAAAGACACAAGTCTATTCACCATCATAACACTAGAAACAGATAATCCCGTGATATTCCTCCAAGTAAGACAAAGTCAGGCCAGACTGACATTTCCTCCATAGAGCAGTCAACATCTGGAACGATTTAGACAAAGACTTTAAACAGTTATCTTTAACATCACTTAAAAAAAGTTGAAAATGCACATGCAGCTAGAGAATTATTTTAGTGACTGCATTTTATAAATAAAAATATTGTTTTATTCATTTTTTATTATATAATGTTCTTTGCTGTTTAGTATTGAAAAGCCCCTGGGAATACTAATAAAGTATGTATGTATGTAGATTTTGGAATCTTGATGAAAAGGAATAGCATGGCAACTGAGAGACAATGCAAAACAATCAGAAAACAAGATCAGCAAGAGAAAGCAGCCCAGGGCACCAGGTAAAAAACTCTTCAATTTGTTTTTCTTTTACAGTTAATACAATGTATTTACCAGTATGTGTGACATACCACCTTTAACTGACAAACTGACACTTCGATTATTTACATGTAACTGACAGTCATGGAGGTATGTACCGCGGACATTAATTAGCAAACATTTATTTAGCATAACGTCAAAATAGTGAATTTTGTCACGCACATTTTTGGCCGGTTCGTAGGCTAAATTTGTCTTGAAATTTCAAGGTGTTTAAGTGAATCAATCTTAATGAAAGTTTCAGATGATAATTACATACATTATGAAAATTACGGGATTTGATTTTAAAAAAATTCGTTTGAGTAGTTTCTGAGATAAACAAAAAAATGCTGAAAGTCAAGATTTAGAACAAAGTTGCGCTTAGGCAGGTGGTGAGAAAGCAGGTTGGTTTTCAAGATCACAAGAACGAAAATACACCAAACTTTCCTAGCATTGAAATATGATATTAAGCAGCATTCCGACGCTACTTAAGATAAACTTAAGTCATTTAGAACTTTTTTATTAAATAATTTATCACGGCTATTGAAAATATGAGGTTTGAAATATAATTACCTTTTACTTGAATTCAAACATACAGAATTTTTTACTTCTCACGGAGGTTATTTGCTAAACACCAAACTTTAAGTTCCGAGTGTCGGATTTTTAGTAGCAGGTGTAGATTGCGCAAAATTTGTCTTTTATCAATTTCCAATTTTTTTGTTTATTGTTGTCATAGTAATATCGATTTTAGTTAAAACTATATTTTGACAAACTTCAATCCATAGTCAATCACTGGCGAAAATTTTATAGTGATCGGACAAGGATAAAATCCTTTTTAAGGCGATAGAAAAATATCGGTATGGTCTCTGAAAAACTGTATCGAAACACCTTAACCCCACAGGAACTTGAATCCAGAAACTTCCGAAAACATCCAACCTAACTTTGCCTTAGAAAATCGACCTATATAATATTATTGAGATCGAAAAATCATTTCACTCACTTATGGTACAGTTCTTCACAGATGCATGCATTTTTGGCCCTAAAAATGTTTTTTTGGACGTTTTGTTGAGTCATACCCAACATCCCAATTCACTAGCCCAGCGTTTCACAAACTCCTGTTACGAAAACGCACCTTGGAGAGGTGCTCAATATGTTATAAGGTTAAATTTGCTATTTTATAACTGTGCATGCCATTGGAGACTTTGTAGCATACATTTGCCACCTTTCGACGACTTAAAAAATATAGAGGAAAAAACGTAAAAAGGTTTGGACATTCAGTCGAGAACTGCCGATTCTTTGTGGCAGGCCTCTGGTGTAATTTCAGGGGCGCTTAGTGAATGCTTTTTTGGCAATGCAATTTAACAGTCAAAGATTTCTCATTGTAAAAATTGTTCCTCGTAAAATTTCGCTACCGGGAAGAGTCAAGACCATGAAATAAATTGAGTTGTGTAAACCCAATTTGTTGTAAAGTTTAATTAGAGCGTAATATTGTTATTTTTCTCATTTAGATTTCCTGTTTCCTTCACATTTATAGGAAGCTTGTTTCTTCACTAGCTATTGTTTATAGCACAAAAAGGCAGGAAAACAATCATTAGTGATTTTTTTTTTCAGTGTACATTGTATAATATTCAGTTTAATTATTTTTGATGAAGGGGACACATTTTATGTGTCTATGAAAATCGAGTCTGATTTGAGGAGTAATAATAATAATAATAATAATAATAAATTTATTAACGTGTCAAAAGGAGTAGCTGAGGAGAAAAGTCCCCTCTACTAATTGTGGACACCTAACTAACCTAATTAAAACCATTCCCTTACTATAAATACTACAAGAAAACTAACAAATATGTTGACTTAACTAAAAAAGCTACAAATATATTAAATTTGTGTATCCTAAGCTACATTAAAATATTCAAATTATTCAAATCATTTGTAAAAATTATCTATAAACGGTCAGTCATTCTCGGCATAAGTTGCAGCCTTGACAGTCACTGACATTTGCAGCTAGGGCAGTGAGATCCTGATTGCGTATAATGTTTTTAAATTGTTTTAGAGAGGGGGCATTTCTAATTCTATGAGCAAGATCGTTCCACAGTTTGGGCCCTAGGTAATGAAGTGAGTGTTTTCCATAAGTAACTGAGGAGAATCATGGTATAACAAATTCTCGTTTTCTTAAGTTATATGAGCCGTGGTCTAAATTAGGAAACGATTGCAAAGTCCCTGTGGCAACAAGTTATGCTTAACCTTATACATGAAGATGGCAATGTCCTGTAACCGTCTGTTGTACAACGATGGTATGTCAGTCTGCTTTTGCCAGTAGTTTCTCATAGCAAGAATGTTTATCCTTAAATACTGCCCTGAGTTTCGAAAACAATAACATAATAGATCGAATGCGCTACATGTAGTTAATTGCAAAACACAAAATGAAGTTATAACTTTCCAAATTTGACTTTTGTTTTGTTTTTGCAGTAAAAATTGCCAGCATCTGCTGAAAAGAAGTTAACAGTTGCATTAATTTTACACATATTTTTGGTTCCTTTTCCATGGGAAAGAGAAACCAAAAAAGTTACATAAGTCAGAAAATAGTGGACATTGTTCAATAATATTATACACAAAAGAATACCGGTCAATTGTAAAGTTAGACATCTCTTAAATGTGGCCCTTCATTGAAGATCTTTTACCTTAGTGTTCTCGTCGTTCTCGTTGCTGCGGTTTGGATATTTATGCTTTTTTTCTTGTGCTCAAATACAAACATCTTATTTACCTATTAAGTCTTCACTCTCAACAGGGTATTGCAGAGTATTGCAGACTGATCTTTCTTCTTGACTTGATAGTAACCAGCTCTAAGACGCGATGTACAACTTACGACTTGTAATCGGCTTCTGGGGTTTTGAATAGGTATGGAGACTTTTGTTGCAACAAGTCATGTGCAACAATACTGGGGCCAACTGTGAGAACAGTATGACAAGCAAACACTGGGGCATATGGTGTAGGTGTTGCATAGCGTTGCGGCAGCAAAAAGTTTGGCTGGACATTTCCTATTGGACGGTGTTAAAAATTTTGTTAAGAATGACGATTGTCTGGATGAGGCAGGACAACAGTGCGCCGGGCACGTGTCATCACAGTGAATTGCACATTGCGATGGACAGATAGCAGGTGATGACTTGTTGAAAAATTAGGAGGATAGCGCTCTTGACAGCAATGTTGTTGGCATGGCGAAATGCAGCTCATAGATCAACTGCTTGAACATGAACTTGGCATTGGTGGAGACACCTTACAACAAAAAATGGGTATGATGGTAGGCAGTTGGAAATACAAATTGTTGGACATGATTCTTGTATTGATTGCAATTGTTCCGTAGTAGAAATGTGTTGAGACACACAGTAGTGTGGGGGACAGGACGACTGTTGGCAATGACTCGGACAGGTTGAGGGCAAAACAAATTTGGGGCATGTAGGAAGACAATAGGCCATTTATACGAGGAAAAATAAGACGTGTCTTACATAAGACGCCTCTTAAATATGTTGGGAACTTTCTGTATAAACGGCACAGCCCTTAACACCTGTTCTTACATAGATAAGACGCATCTTAGCTAAAATGAGAAAAACTCTGTATAAATAACCTTCGCATCCTACATAAGATAAGAAGGCGTAGTACGCATGTGTTAATTTTGGCAGGAAAACATGACACCGTAATTTTGAAATGCGCACCATGTTGGATTACCGTTGCAACGGGCAACATTCACATAAAAACGAGCCAAGAACATAAATAAGACACGAGCCATTTACACATGTAAGAGCTGTTTTCATCGTAGATAAGACATGCTCGTATAAATGGTGCAGTTCGTGTCATATTTGTCAGATTCCAAGATAGTGGGGAAAACCGAGCGAAAAGTAGCGCCTACATGCAATTTCGAATCATGGTTGAGTAGTGAACATTTTCTACTGCATCAGCTACATGGACAATCATTTTAATGTCTGCTTCTTTTTCGTGCAAACAGACGCATTCTTGACCGTGTAAGTTTGATGCTGTGGATTAGTTACAGGAATTTTTCTTATCTTCGTGCAATCCGGTGTGATCCTGTTGAACGCATCGTGACAAGATTTTTGCCACATAGCAAAGGACTTGATAATAATTATGGAAGCTGAATCCCTTCTCCCCTGCAGTCAACTGCTAAATGTAATTTTCACGTCTCAATTAAAATGAAGCTAAGTCTTGTTCAAAAACAAGGTATCCAGTACATGCAAGAGTAGTGCTGTTTCCAGTTAACAGGACACTGAGGATTTTCAGTTGTTTCCTTCTGGCTTATAACACATTGAAACCAGTGAATTGCTTGAGGCAGTGACATGTTTCCTTCGTCTTCAAATGCCTATTTCTTATTCTTCATTTTTTAAAAACTGATGGTTTTCTCTGTTACATGACTATAGAATAATTTTTTTTACCTAAACTGAGTCGCATGCATATTTAGAATGAGATAGCACAAACTCTTACATCCGAACCAAATCAACCAAGAGAAAAGAGAGAAAAGGCATGTAAAGATAATGACCTGCATTTACAAGTCATTATAATGAAGAGAGGAAAATAACAATAATTTGCACATGAAGATATAATATATTTTGTCAGTTCATTTTATTTAATCAATTCATGTAATCAAAGTTTTTTATAACAACAATTCCTAAAGAACATTGTATTCAAAAGGGTCTCTTTTTTGGGGGGTAAAATGAAGGTGAGCCCACACCCAGGTTGGTCTCCTTTAGGGGCTTAATTCAAAATTTCTGATGGGCATCCCTGCCCCTTTCAAATAAGAGTCCCCTGCGGGGCTTGTACACGAATATACACTGTTTGCATTTGGAGCAGGATATGAAGCTTGATACAAAAATTAATAATGTCCTTGATGAAACATTCGCTTTACGACTTGAATTTGTCTTTTTCCGAGCATACAGTTGCTTGCGCGAATATAACCATGCTGTGTTGTGTTACAGCTGTATGTCTTTGTCGAAAAATCAGTATGGGTTAATCTTTTGTTTTCTGTCCTGCGAGACTTGATCCTTGACTCCATTGTCAATAGCTTGTTCTCGATTCTTGATTCTCGATTCACACAGGAATCGAGAATCGCGAATTGCATCGAGAATCAAGACTCGCAATGGACTGTCAACTTACTTTTGAATGGTACTGTAACTGTTTGAATGGTTGATTCACTGATGAAATAATGCTTGATTGATTAACTGAGTGGCTTGATTGATAACAGACAGGCTTACTGTTTGAATGGTTGATTGATGGACAGGGGAACTGTTAAATTTATTAACTGACTGGCTCACTTTTTGAATGGTTGGTATTAGGTGGACTGATGGACTGACTGACATTTGTTGATTTGCAATTTTTTGTTATTTTTCTCCAAACTGCCACTGTAATTCTCACTATCAATTAAGCAACACATAGCCAATATGTTAGCCAATTATATTGCAGAATTTGTGATTATATTTATCTTCAGTTCACCTTGCTTTTGCCAGTGACTTATCATTTTATCTATCTTTAGAAGCATATATTATTATAATACCAGTAATACCACTACATGTAAATATTCATGTAAAAATCTCCTTCTTGCTTTACAGGAAGCAACTACCAGAGTGGTAGACTGCTGGAGGTTTGCATTAATAAGGGCAGAGTAGTGTTGGACACTAGATTGGAACAAATCAACTGGCTGGATGACATAACATACACCTAGTACAAGGCAAGTGGATAATGAAGGGGGCAGACTGGAGGGCAAACAAGACAGCTGGTTGGGCAATGGACAGGGAAAACTAGAGCTGGCTGCTGGATGACATCACCTAGTACAAGAAGTGTCAATGGAGAGGATGGATTAGATGGCAAGTGATATGAGACATCATGTGTGCCTGGTTCAAGAGTTAGGTTGTGGATTGTGGAGAGTCTTGCAACACCTGGTTTGTATTGTGTGATAATTACATTGGCTAGAAATCTTAATGAAATATTATCTTACCATTAATATCTTAAGTTTATGAATAATAACAATAATACTTTTCTAAGTCCTGATCACAAAAATGATTAAAAAAATTTCTGGCCCTGCCCGGGAGGCCTGAATGTGGGGTACAGCTGGCCTGGGGTTTTCCTCCTAGGAGCTAGTGGACGTACGGGGAGGTTTTTCACCCAGCTGTTGTTCCACAACCCCCATTCACTCAAGACTTTCTTAAACAAAAGAACAAAACTTTAATACTAATAATTATTATAGATAAAAAAAATGCACGTCAATCATTTAATTACCCAATTGTTGTATGACTGAAATAACTTCGGATCCATATAACGTATCTTTAGGTCTGGAGTCCAATCTTTTTAGGTTGAAGCCTTTTCAAATTTCCAAAATCTTTGCAAATATTGATATGATCTCAGGGGTCTGTAGAAAATTTTTCTGGGAAACAGTGGAAACTTAAGAAATTATATTTAAGCATTTTAAGGGAGTTGCTAGAAAGTAGTCTGAGATGTCCAGAAATTTGATTGGCCTTTATGAAGAAAAAAATTATTTTAGGGCGTCTTCATTTTTTTAGGTTAGGTGAAATTTTCAAAAATCTTTTATATTTATTATGCATGTAATCTCACGTTTTTCAGTCAAGTGATAGATTGGATGTAATTTCTTGATTGTCAAAAAAAAATCATTAGTAATACACGTAATTTATTAGTCCAGTGTGTGTGTGCCACCATTGTACAAACAGAGGCCATTGGGAAATGACAATAATTTACCCGCATTTTTACATTTGGGACTAGTTTCATTGAATAAATCACCTCTACATGTATACTAAGGATTGTAAAGTTTTGATCTTTAATTGGCAAGTCAGTCATTCCTAGACAAATGTTTGTACAACCACTTATCGATAAGGTTTAAAGCTTCCATCACAAGATTCCATTGAGCAGTGGTTTTGTTTAACACAACATCTTAGTAGTTGCTTATGACTGCAGCAATAGGAGTCAAACAATCTCGTAATGCTTGGGAAAGGTTAGGGTCACATTTCAAGGACAGGTTTTTGTTTCAATATTTTTAGCAGTAAATCAGTCTAACAATTAAGGGGGGAGGACACTTGTGAGGTTGCTGTTTGAAGGTTGCTATGGTTACCTCCTTGTGGCTTCCTTGATGCCATCAGTTTGCTTGGCACCAATTCCCATGCTCATCTATTAGTGATGAATTTAATGAATAACCAATGAGTCATATCAGATGTTATGCTCATTTTCTGAAATATCTTTCTTTCCCCTGGAGATTTTAGCAGGAGAGTGTGGGTCTTTGGGAGGATTTTACAGGGAAATTTTCACACTCATAGAATCATTTAGACTATTACATCCAGGAACCCGGCCAGTGCCATATTGTTCATTTGAAACACAAGTGGTCACATCAAGCTGCAACTTCATAATTTTTGCCTTTTCAAACTTTGCTGAATTACCTTGTTTCATATTATGGCTGATGATAGACAAAAGTGTAATGCATTTCCTGAGCAACAGGAGAATAGAACACTAAAATAGAAAAGATTTCCTGGGAATTCTTCAAAAATTCAAGTTGCAATAAGAAAAAAAAAAGTAGCCAGATGTTAGCTGTGAGTCAGAGAAAATTTATGTTCCCTTGTCTCTCCAAGCTCTTGTTCAAAGTATCAATGGTTATTTCCAAGAAAATAGAGTACGATTTTGTGCTTTCTGGAACCAGGGTCGTGGATAAGGATAATATGTCATTGCATCATTTTACTGTTAAGGAAAGCATGTCAGGTCTTATTAATGAAGGCAGGGAAAATGACATACTGGTATTTTGGCCTGAAATAGAGTAAAGGTTCCCAGAACACATGCTAGATAATAATAATGTTATCATAATTCTACAATAATTACCTTTCTTAAATACATTAAGGTTACCACATTTGTCAGCATATCAATTAGGTTACCACATTTTTCCCATTTTTTGGTTTGTCAGTTTTCTTTACTGCTATGAATTATAGGGTTTAAACACTGTGATCCTCAGACATCATTTCACAGGGTAACAAGTAAAGGCATTGCAGAATGTGGGCTGTTTTCTCAAGTTACATGTTTAGATTCTTTTGACGCTGAAAACTGGTAACCTGGTGTTTTTAACAGCTCATTGGAATCTTGTTTAGCATTACTGGGAATGCTAGGTGGGATCAGATGTTTTCATCATTAATGATTAGTAATTGATCAATAATTAATCAATTGAAAAATTATTAACAGCATTTTGAAATCAACACATTGCTAGCAAAATTTCACAGATTTGAAGGACAGGCATTTTCTGCCCTCCTGCAATTAAGAGCAACACTACTTATTCAAGTAATCTGGGAAAAAATGAGCTTCAGGTCCAGGTTTTTTCACATTAAGGCAGCATAATGTTGGTAGCACTGTGTTGTTCCTTTTTTATAAGCAAGGTGAAGCAGTTAAAAACTGGAATGTCAAAATTTAATGAAATGATTCATTCGTTTTTATGTTCCCTAGGGTAAAAATAATCTGCTTTGGTGGGAAACAAAGTAAATCACAAATTTAGCACTGAAATGCAAAAGATTTAGTTTTTGTCACAGTTCTTATAATATCAGGATTCAGCCTGTTGGTACCCTGGGAGTAATTCAGGGAACCATGTTTAACTTTGAAATTGTTTGCTTTCAAAACTTATTTGTTACAGTTGGGTGGGGATGTGTTTGGTTATAATGCTTCCCTTGCTTATAATATTTATATTATTGTCACAATTATTATTATTATTTTTACTTTTATCGTTTATTATTAGACCATTGACACAACTGCTTCATACAACTGCAAACTACCAGAGGATTCTTTATCTATTCAAGGATGCTTTAGTTGTTAAAACTTTGATTCGTTTAATTTCTTTGGGATCGCTGTATTATTATTATGGAACCTAGGGGAATTAATAGGAATTCTGGTAGTATTTTGTAGTCAAGTGAAGCCGTTGTAAACATTAATGGTCTATTGGAACTCTACATTATTTACACAGCAAATAGCAAGCCCATTAGCATCACAAGTAGGACTTTTAACCAGGCATTAACTAGCATTAATTAAACCCTCACAAGCATAAATCATTTATTGCTAAAGACTACGGGATTCTGTATTGTCAGGAAAAAGGGATCAATTTAAATAATTATATTTGATTGGACACACGGACAGACAAAAAAGAGCTTTAAGGTTCAAGTTGATTATCCCATACAACATACTACAAGGCATATGTTCTTGCTGGCTCTGCCTGCTAAAAGTTTACCATCAAACAGAAACCAAACGGAAACAATTTAACAAAACTATAAAGTACTGAAAAACTATTTTTCATGTAAGGTTAACTTACAATAACACAAAGTACTGGGTGTCAACCCAGTGCCTTTATTAAGGTTAGATTTTGTTTAAGACGTAATATTTATTTAATACTGTTTAAGGTCATCACTGGTCTGTTTTTTCATCCCCAGCTGTCACCTCGTCCAAATCTAGAAAACAAAGTAGCAACTAATTTCACAACTTGTACAGTTGTAGCTTTGCAATGGTTTTACCATTGGAGAACACGAAGAACTTTTAGAATAGCTTTCAAACATCCTAGCAACATTATTCAAGACAGCATAATTAACACTGCAGGCTATTGGTGACCATCACATTCTCTTAATTATGTTCAGATAATTATTTTATAATGTGCATGTCTATATTTCTTGGTGTTACATAAGTTCCTGCTTAAATGTCATGTTGTTATTTAGCTGTTGGTGGTTTTTTTACTCTAGGTTTTTGCTTCTTAGCAGTAAAAACTAGAAAAAAATAGGGTTATAAGTAATTTTTTTTCGGAATTTTACTGTAACACCAAGTAATATAGGGTTATTATGTTTTTAAAGTGCTAATGGGCTTGCATTTTCTACTTAAAATTTTAGCTTCCTATTTAATTTCAGATCTAAGGTGGCACACTCACAAGATTAGGAGCCCATCACTTGGGAAAGTCATGTTTAATCTAGCCAACCTCGCTCCTGCTGGGCTGTGGAAGCTCTGCCTCTGAGAAGGTTTGAATTCTGATGTCCTCTGAGATATTCCAATGGAGAAATCCTGGGAAACTTTATCTGATCTTGTAATTCATGCTGGAGGCAGTTGGGCACTTGGAAGATTTGGCCGTTTGTTCCCAAGTGGGGAGGACAGTGTTGAGGAAGGTGAGAGTTTGCTTCTTATGTTCTTGGGGCTTCATTCATTTTGTCATAATACTACCCACACCTTTTTCCAAAAAAAAAAAAAAAACCAGTAAGATGCTTGGCTGCAAGCAATATGTCTGGGAATGTTCCACTGCGGTAGGATGAAAAACGGGGGTGCTAACATTGTGCTGACTAACGAAGTAAGGAGTCGATGGAGGATTCGAGGACAGAGGACTGGGCATTGAATCTCACTGGTGTGGCGTGGGTGGATTTTTACAAATGACATTAAATTGAGCTGATAGTCATAAAAATCTCTCTAATGGGGGGCAACTGGTAATGGAGTTCTCTTCTAAACCTAAAAATTTCACATCTAGCTCAAGCTTGCTTAGGCCTAATAATAAATAACCGTTCAAACCATCGCAGAGGATATACGCAAATCAATTATTATCTTAATTATCATTTCATTCTCATATTTCCGGCATGGATTATCTAAAACTGATCAGAACTAGGGTTTTATTACATCAACATCTGTTGTTTTTTGTCTGTTGTTTTTGTGTCAACTGGAAACAACAGTCAAACAAACGTGGCTGTTGATGTTAAAGACTAACTTCTCTTTGATATTATTTAAACCTTCGGAAAGCAAAATAACTAAACCATTTTAATTTAGGATTCAATTATTATCTCAATCATCATTTCATTCTCATATTTCCGGCTTGAATTATCTAAAACTGATCAGAACTAAAGCTTTATTACATCAACATCTGTTGTTTGTTTGTCTGTTGTTTTTGTGTCAACTGGAAATAACAGTCAAACAAACTTGGCTGTTGATGTTAAAGACTAACTTCTCTGATATTTCTTAAGCCTTCGGAAACCTAGATAACGAAACCGTATTAATTTAGGATCTAATATTTGGATAAAATTAACTTGGTTAATCAGACTGCTGTGGAAGTCTTCTCTATTTCCTTTTTTTGAAAGGGACATAGAGTAGATTTCCTTGGCTTGTGTGGTAAATCAAGTTAATTTGACCTTCATACTTTAGGTTCGGTTGTAGGCATAAATTTATAAACAACGTTTTATCATAAGCATAGATTTTAGAATTTTCCTTAAATTTTCAGCTAATTTCATTCAGCAGTGACTTCAATTGATACCTTAAAATCGGCCTTCCCATAAAGGACTGGAAGATGCTTCTTATTTCTTTCTTTCTTTTTTATTTAAAAAATGCATTTGACTAGCTCCAGTCTTTTGTTGGAAACCGGATGTTAAGTATCCATTCTGGTCACGACAGCTGAAACATCTCTAGGGAAATTGGCTCAAATTACTATTCCGGCAAATTTTCATTATTATGCGGATACTCATCGCGGCTAGCTGCATAAATTAAGACTTAAATCAAATCTAAGTTTTTCCAGCTAACATTTAATTTTACTTTATAGGATAAAAAAATATATATTTCCGCTAATTCCGTAATTTCCTTTTTCGTTTCGAAATGCGAAAATTTGTCCGTTATTTTCATTAGAAGTAAAAGGATCCAAAATTTAACTTAAATGAAATATTTATTTACAAAGTCGCTCTAGATCTAATCCCTTTGGCGAAATTTGAAGGCGAAATCTATTCGGCACTGATTCTAAATAACGGCATCCTAATTCATAATAGGGCGGGCAAATTTAGATATTAAGAAACATTAAGACCAAAACTCAATCGCGGCACATCGGCATTTTAGGATAAATGATAATAAACGGCGCTAGAATAAAATCTTATTTGACCTAAACATTAATCACTAAACATTAAAATAGGGCGAGAGAACTCCAGCATTACTTGCTTCGCAGAAGAGAGATTATTATTGACTTGTGCTCTTTGGTGAAGTTTGTAAAATGAAGGTCAGTCACACCAGCGCGATTCTTTGTTCAAGTCTCTGCCTTCGTTTCTGACAGAGACCCTCTGAAAAGTGAGTTAACACTCTGTAGCACCCTCTTTTTTCTTGTCCGAGTCTCTGGATATTTTCATGATATATTGACTTTGTAGATACGCGTCTTCAACCAAAACAAATTGTATTTCTCGCGGAGAATTAATTTTGGCCGGTGTGGTATTGTGACGCAAATGAGTGAGACCCTGAGGGCATGAGGAGCAAACTCTCACTTTCCTCTACGCTGCCCACCCCACTTGGGAACAAACGGCTGAATTTTCTAAGTGTCCAACTGCCCCCAGCTTGAATGAAGGGATCAGATAAAACAGACCAGGATTTTAAAGTTGGAATATTAAATGAGGACAGAAGTATGAACACCGACTCGGAGCAGAGTGGAAACCCGCCCGGCAGGGGCGAGGATGGCTAGATTATTATTTTTTTTATTTTTTTTATTGTAAATTAATGGACAACAGAGACAAGTTTTATTTCTTCAATAAAGTATTGTCATCTTCAGTACCCGTGCTGTTTACTTTGTAATCCAACTACCTGAGTGAGCCACATAAACACCCTAAAGGACCGGACACAGCAAAGCGTTGCGCGTAGTAAAGACTTGTTTACACCAGCGACGTAAACACAAGCATAATTACGGACGTAACAGCACAAGAATAAACACAAACACAGGAGAAAGTACGACCTTATTCTTTCTATTCTCACCAGTAATTCACGCACTTAAAGCACAAGTACAAGAAAACCAAACGCGTTCGTTTTATTCTTCTTGCGCTTGCTCTTTAATTTTGTGAATTGGTGATGATCAAGGAAAGAATGAGTGTGTTCCTTCTTCCCATGTTTCTGCTTATGCCTTTGTTGTTGACGATCTCACTGAACTCAGTTATACCGGCTTCGCTTGCGTTTATGTCGCTAGTATAAACTAATCTTTAAATCACACCGTTTTCCAACCAAGCGATTGTTGCATTCAATGTTGTTGAAAATTTATTGAACAAATTGCTTTTCTTTACACATCGCAAGCAACAATCTCAGCGCTAAAAAACGACGTAAATTTACTGCGCGCAATGCTTCAATGTGTCCGAGCCTTTACGTTTGAGAAAACCATAAGTACTTCAACAACAAAGTACAAGTGTCGATGCGAACTTGGACAAATAAAACACTATTAAAGAGAATTTTCGCCCACGCACATTTTGCAACATTTTTATGTGCGTGGGCGAAAATTCGATGTTTCGATTGAGTTTTTCGGAGACCATACCGATATTTTTCATTCATATTAAAAAGTGATTTTATCCTCGTGTGATCGCTATGAACTTTTTACCACTGAATGATTTTGGATTGAATAGCCGCGATAAACTGTTAAATAAAAAAGTTCTAAATGACTCAAATTAATCCTATGCAGCTTAATATCATATTTCTCTGCTTGGAAATTTTGGTGAATTTTTTTTTCATGCGATCCTGAGAACTAAGCTGTTATCTCACCACCTGTCTAAGTGCAACTTTATTCTAAATTTTGATTATTTGCACTTCTCGGTGTGTCTCTAGAACGGATTGACAGAATTCTTTTTAAAGCTCGTCAAATAATCTTCATGATGTGCATAATAATGTCTGAAACTTTCATTAAGATCGATTCACTTTAACACCTTGAAATTTCAAAGCAAGCGTAGCCTACAAACCGGCCAAAAATCTCCGTTAGTGCAACATTCGTCGTTTTGACGTTATGCTAATTTTTCCAAAATAATTCGGATCATGCATACCTCCATGACCAGTACATTTTAGTTTGAATTTTGTTGCAACTTTTAAATGTAAAACATTGACAATATTCGCACTAAGGCGAATGAAAAATAACGGTATGGTCTCCGATAAACTGTATTGAAACACCCCGAGGTCTTTCTTAAACTCGCACCAACACTCGCATTTTCAGATTAAAGTACTAGCTGGTTTAAATCAAGAGAGAGAGAGAGCTAAGTTCTGCTTTTGATAAACCCTTAGTAAATCTTTGTTGTAAACTCAGACTTTATCTTTGCCAAGCAGTTTGCATTTCGACGCAAAGTAAGCCACAAACAAGTGTTTTTCACAAAAGAAATCGACCAAAAAATAATTATCTCGACTGTTTTATTGTCATGAAATAAAATGGTGCAATCTTCCTTGAAGTGGCTCTTGGGGTCGTCACGCAGAGACAAACGCCTTGTGTGACTATCTCAAGGACAACTGCAAACAAGACTACGATTCTGAAGCAAACTGGAAATAAAAAGCATTCATAACGCACTCCTTTGTGGCGCATTTTGCGATATAAACAAATCATTGACAAAGTTAGTCTCAAATTACACATTAAGCGTAATTCAAGACTTCTTTTCTTGATACTGTGAACTTATTTTAGTTCCCAAGTGATGAAAATGTCAACTCTCCTTGCTAATTCTCACAGTTCATTTATAATAGTGACGTAATTTCTCGCGTGCCAAACCAATACCCTAAATTGTCTAACCACCCTTCCAGCTTCAAAACGGATTGGTTGTGACTCAAACGATCCCATATTTCATGTCGCCAAAAGCTAGTACCCACTCAACTTGCAATTTAGGCAATAAAAGGCAGACTTGAGATTCGTCAAAAAGTTCACAGTAAATAAACCAAGAAATAACCTAGCACAGACATGCGATCCACCAAGACTATACAGTAAAGACAAGTCATTCATTCAGTTAGTAAATAAAGTCAAAGTCAATAAAGCACCAAGTTGTTCAGTCAATACGTCGATATACCAGTTAAGCAGTAAATAAGAACAAATATCAGTATGTCATGCAGTCAGCAAGTAACGAGGTAAATTGTTCAACTGGTTAGGAAAACAAGCCTTCCTAGACTATAAAAAAGGATTTCACATAGTCACCATTTTGGATTTTTTAAGGGGATAACCCATGATTTTGGTAAAAAATTGCAAACTTCATCTTCGTTCGTTTTAGGAAAAAAATGGGCCTTGAAGTAGTGTTTGACGATTACCTAGTTAGAAAACAAGCCGTCCTAGACTATAAAAATATTGACTTTAAACAGTGGCCATATTGAGATTTTTTCAAAGGAGTTAACCCATGATTTTGGTCCAAAATTGAATATTTCATCTTAAGGTACGCAAAAACGGGCAACAAAAAACGTACACCTAGTTTTGCAACATTGCTAAAAAACGAGTTGAACAGCCATGTTACGCGTTTTACCACCCACATAAAACCTGTCTTGCAACAAATCAGGTTGTTAACAGGTTTGAACACGGATGGTAAAACCCGCAACATCGCTATTCAACTCGTTTTGAGTCAAGTAAGAAAACACGTTTTCCTAAACTATAAAATACTGATTTACAAAGTTACCACATTGGATTTTCTCACAGGGGTTAACCCATGATTTTGGTCAATTAATGGACCTTGAAATATTGTTTGATGATTATCGAGGTAGAAAACAAGCCCTTCTAGTCTTCCACAGTCAGTTAGCCAGTCAGCTATGCAGTCAGTCAGTCACCAAGTCAGTCATTCAGTCAGCCAGATAGTCAACCAGTCAGTCAGTTAGTCAGTCAATTAGTTGATCAGTCAGTCATTCAGCCAGTCGGTCAGTCAGTCAGTCAGCAAGTCAATCAGTCAACAAGCCAGTCAGTTAGTCAGTCAGCAAGTCAGTAAGTCAGTCACACAGTATGTCAATCAGTCAGTCAGTCAGCCAGTCAATCAGCCAGCCAGTCGGACAGCCAGTTGGCCAGTCAGTCATTCAGCTAGTCAGTCTGTCTGTTAGTCAGTCAGCCAATAAGTCAATGATTTTGGTCAAAAATTGCAAATTTTCTTTTCGTTTGTTTAGGAAAAATAGGCCTTGGCAATTATCTAGTTAGAAAACAAGTCGTCCTAGATTTTAAACAGTGGCCATATTAGATTTTCTCAAAGGGGTCAACCCATGATTTTGGTCAAAAAAATGGAAATTTCATCTTTGTATGTTTTTGGACAAATGGGCCTTGAAATATTGTTTGATGATCATTGAGGTAGAAAACACACCCTCCTAGACTATAAAAATTTGGATATTACAAAGTCGCCATACTGAGATTTTTGCATAGGGGTTAACCCAAGATTTTGCTCAAAAATTGCAAATTTCCTCTTTGTTTTGGTTTTTGGAAAAATAAGTCTAGAAAAATAATGTCTGATGATCATCTAGTTAAAAATCAAGCCCTCAGCCAATAAAAGGTGCTAGCAATTTAACGATTAATAACTCGTTTTTTCTTGCAACAAATCATTCAACCTATATAAATTTTTGTCAAAAGTCATCAGCCAGTCAGCAAGTCGGTCAGTCAGTCAGCCAGTTAGTCAACCAGTCGTTCAGTTAGTCAGTCAATCAGTCAGTCAGTCAGTTAGTCAGTCAGTCAGTCAGTCAGCCAACCAGTCAGCCATCAGTGCATCAGTTAGTCAGTCAGCCAGTCGATCAGTCAGTCAATCAGCCAGTCCGTCATTTAGCCAGTTGGTCAGTCAGTCAGTAAGTTAATCAGTCAACAAGCCAGTCAGCTAGACAGTCAGTCAGCAAGTCAGTACGTCAGTCACTCAGTATGTCAATCAGTCAGTCAGCCAGCCAGTCAGCCAGTTAGTCAACCAGTCAGTCAGTTAGTTAGTCAGTCAGTCAGCCAACCAGTCAGCCATCAGTGCGTTAGTTAGTCAGTCAGCCAGTCGATCAGTCAGTCAATCAGCTAGTCAGTCATTTAGCCAGTTGGTCAGTCAGTCAGTAAGTTAATCAGTCAACAAGCCAGTCAGCTAGACAGTCAGTCAGCAAGTCAGTATGTAAGTCACTCAGTATGTCAATCAGTCAGTCAGCCAGCCAGTCAGCCAGTCAGTCATTAGCCAGTTGGCCAGTCAGTCATTCAGCCAGTCAGTCAGTTAGTCAGCAAGTCAATGATTTTGGTCAAAAATTGCAAATTTTCTTTTCGTTTGTTTTAGGAAAAAATAGGCCTTGAGGTAGTGTTTGACAATTATCTAGTTAGAAAGCAAGTCGTCCTAGACTATTGGTTTTAAACAGTGGCCATAATATTTTTTCTCAAAGGAGTCAGCCTACACCTTTAATCAAAAAATGGAAATTTCATCTTTGTATGTTTTTGGACAAATGGACCTTGAAATATTGTTTGATGATCACTGAGGTAAAAAACACGCCCTCCTAGACTACAAAATATTTGAACATTACAAAGTTACCATGCTGAGATTTTTACATAGGGGTTAACCCAAAATTTTGGTCAAAAATTGCAAATTTCCTCTTTGCTTTTTTTTTTTTTTCGCAAAACAAGTCTAGTTCTAAATAATGTCTGATGATCATCTAGTTAAAAATCAAGCCCTCAGCCAATTGAAGGTGTTAGCAATTTAACGATTGGTAAGTTGTTTTTTCTTGCAACAAATCATTCAGCCTGTATAAATGTTGCCCAAAGTCACTCAGCGAGTCAGCTATGCAGTCAGTCAGTCAGCAAGTTAGTCAGCCAGTTAGTCAACCAGTCAGTCAGTTTTTCAGTCACTTAGTTAGGCAGTCAGTCAGCCAGTGGATCAGTCGGTCAGTTAGTCAGTCAGCCAGTCGATCAATCAGTCACCCAGTTGGTCAGTCAGCCAGACAGTTAGCAAGTCAGTCAATCAGCCAGACAGCAAGGCAGTCAGGCAGTATGTTAGTCAGTCAGGCAGCTAACAAATCAATCAGTTGGTGATACTGGCTGTATAAGCCACAATGTAGATTGCATGTCTGATCTAACTAACAGTCAGTTTTACATCTCTTCATCTTCCATGTGAAATCTTGAGAACTTTGAAAAAAGTTCTAAACATAGTGCCAACAAAATTTAAAATTTGTTACGGTTTTCAAATTTTAAATTTTACAAAATATTATAAATGAGATTTTAGTGATCAGCCCACTTTAAAATTTTTATAAAGTTGTTGTTTCATAAAGTGCTAAGTTGAACCATTTTTTTGCTACCTTTTTTTGACTTGTTGAGTTGAGGTTGCCACTTTGAGTTGCATATTTTCTTTTCGTCAACACTAAACTTAATTCATTGCTTTCTGTTGTAAACCTTTTCCTTAAACTTTCTGGATGAAATTGTAGTATACGTAAGGTTCTTTGAACCAGAAATTGACTTGGATGAATGGTAATATGAAACTTCAATTCATATTAATGTAAACTTCCCGCACAATGCATGAATTACTTATCTTCACTTTGGAAAAAATTAATGCTAGGTTGTTTCTCCTTCTTAAGCCAAATTTCCCTTGTTTTCCTTCACTTTTCCACATGTTTATTGACACAATGATTGTCAGCTTTAACCAAAGTTTTCAACATCATTGGTTCACTGACAACATGGCAGTTTTAAATTTTTGCAATGACTTTGCAAGTGCAAAAATTGGCACATGAAAATGATGTAAAACTGCTTTTTAACTATAGCAGAACTTAGCTAATATCTATAACATAGCTGTGGCAAAACAGCTGATCAAAAGCAAAGTAATACTTATCCAGGAGTAAAATCAAAAATCTATAAGGCATGATTAATTATCAAGCCAAACGTTTTAAACTGAGTGGTTCTTTGCACAATGGGATTATAAAATTGAATTTTTATATGCATTTTCATAAAACAAGATGAAGGCTGTTTTAACTTCAAAAGCCAGTCAGAAAATCAATGTGAAGCCGCTACATGTAACCAGCTCCAGTGGTTCATGAAACTCTCAAATAATTATTTATTACATTTCAAGTGGTACAAACACATAAAGGTGTTTTGGACAGTAAATGTTTTCCTTCATTTTGTGTAGACAGTGACTTGGATTGCCTTTTGAGCTTCAAATACAGACTGCTTTTCCTGAAAAAGTTAAGATCAAGTGAAGGTTTGCAACTACTCTAAAGCCAGATGCTCTAAAAATAGACATTGATTCAACTCCCTTTTTAATTCAATTCTTTGAGGTGTTCCCGATTCTGTTCAAAATTTAAACCAATGTTTCTGCACAACAGCAACAAAAGTAATTTTGCCCTCAACAACATACGAGGAATCAGCTGTTGATAATTTTGCCTTGTATGTTTTACTTACTTATTTCTGCAGATGAAAGATTGTATTAAGAAACCCTTGTAGCACAAAAAACCCTACACAAGAAATCTCCACATGCCTTGTATCATGTGAATGTTGTAACAAATTACTGGGTGTGTGCAAACCAACCACCCCTTAAAGATGCACTTTATTGTTAACTCCTTTAAAGTGCATTTAAATGCATTTTTAATTTTGTGACCTGGATAAGATTAATAATTGTCTTTTGAACAAGCAAGCCACATTTTGTTTATCTGGTTCACTCAAGAGCTGGATTACAAAGCAATCTATACAGCACTTACGGTACTAAAGATAACCTCTAAAGCTTAAAATAAATGTTGTAGACTTGATCCAGTCTGTTTGTGGCATAGTGCATCTGATCTGGATAAGAAAAATATGAGCCTACATAAGCAACAGGTTAAACCAACTAAGTAGAGTTACAATCATTAAGATTAAAATAATACATTATTCTGTTTTTTCGGTTCATTTGTTTTTTAAGAACCATTAAAGTTAAGTGGATTGAATGATATTAGAGAAAATGTAAGGGCCTTCTTTCTCCAGGAACAAAACAAAAGTGCTGTCAAATTATAGTTTGGCTAAGTAGAGCAACACATCGGGCTAGCATGTTTGCAAGACTGCAAGACTACTTCAGGCTAGTAAACTTAAACAACATCTTGACAAAAGGATAAGCAGTTCTTAAAATTTTCATCTCACCCTGCCCAATCAAAGTTGTTATTTCAAGGGTTGAACACAATCTCGGAATCTAATGGGAAAGAGCAGCTTGAATTCCCAATGTCTTATAAACATTAATTTGCACCAAATAAATAAGTTGGTGCCTCAAGCCTTTTTGTACTCACTGTCTGGTAAATTTGAGGAAGTAAAGAAAAATTAATGTATGATACAAGTAAGAACTGTCCAATTTAACCAAGAGTTATCCCTAATCGAAATGACAACCAATTTACTACATGATTAAGTTACATTCTACTTTGCCATGTTAGTAGTAGTACAAATGAAGGTCACAAACCAACCTATGAACTTATGATCTCTATCCTGTAGCAATAATGACCTTTAGCTTGCACAGCTGCCTCCATCATCGGAGCCACTCATGAACAATGCATCTGAAGATCTGTTCCACCCTGTTCACAACAAATTGCCACATTAATTTTAATATCAAAAGATTTCACCGGAATAAGGGTTGTGGAACAACAGTGGGGTGAAATACCTCCCTGCAGAACAACTTGCTTTTAGGGGCCCAGGATTTTCCACAGTTTCTAAGGGCATAACTAAGGGTTTTTAATAAGAGCTGGCAGCCAGCAAAATTTGCTGGCTACATGTATTTCATGTGAGCTCCCCACCTACTTTTCATTGGAAATTGCTTCACTTTCTTTTCTTACAAATAACATGATTTAATTGAAAACGGTTACTTAAACAACCAGTAGTTCATACCGTAGCTATTGGCAAGACGAAAATAATAAACAATTACCAGTAAATAAGAAATTATTCATTTGCTGTCACTGAATAAAAAAGCCAAAATTTAATGATGTCTGTGTTCTGTTCAAAGACTCTAATTTTTGCTCCAGAAAGCTGGAAATGTATTCTAAGAGGCCTAGATTTTGAAAATTTTCTGAGGGACATGCCCCTTGAGTGCCCTAGCTAGAAACAGGTGCGAGTTTTTTCCATCTTTTCCTAATCCAAAGCTTTTGCCATCTACTTAAAGCCTTATTGAAAACCCTGATAAGAAACCCTGATAGGAAACGAAAGAAAAATAAAACCAAAGGGACATGTTAACTGTTCAATTACCCCGCCTGCAAAAACAAGACCTTTCTCCTTGCTCATTGCCGCTGGGGGACATTTCATGAGAGGAACGTCTACCACTCAGCAACAGAAATTCCATACCCTTGATGACATAAAATCTGTCTGGAATTTGGTCATAAGCACTGATTGGACGACGGAGTAGTCACATTCTTTTAGTAGTGGAACAATAGATCGCAATTAATGGAGTGTGATGAGCCGCAGCTCCAGGGAATTGTTAATGTTATGAGCAGAGCAACTCGGGCAATGCAATGAGACATGAACTACAATGGTACAGACAGGTAACAAGGTCAAAATGTTGCAACACTGTCTAGTACAGGGCTTATTCTAGAAATTGGCCAGTGAGGGTCAAATGGGCCCCTCTGTTATTTTAGGAGGGCCCTTTTTCAAGAAAGGCGTCCAATAAAGTGGGTCCCCTGAAAGATAATGCTACATGGGTCAGACTTGCCGGAGACTTTGCCACCAGTTTGGAACATCTGGGAAACTGAAAAAGCCTGGGATTCATGTCTCACTGTATGCACCGTGTGTTCTTGCAACTCTGTCATGTGCAATAATGTCTACCTATGAATCCATAATAGCAAAACAGCCAACATTAATTTGTAGAATATAATTATTCTTCTGTGCAAGAGACATTTGAGTTTTGCTGGAGCATCTTCGCAAATGAACACAACACTTAACCAAAATCGACCAGGAGAAACAAAATTTGCATCTGAAACTCAAGCACTACAGGATTTATTGTGTAAACATCAATTTACATCATCAGTATGGAATTGCTGTTGCTGAGTCGCAGAGGTTCCTCCTTGTAAAATGTCTCAAGTGGCAAGGAGCAAGCATAAAAGGCTGTTTTTTGCAGGCTAATTCCCTGCCAACTAATTTCATATACCCAGCAACTTGACATTTTAGCCAGAGCCCTGCCACACGTTAATGACTTCCTAGCCTGTGTAAGCAAACATCTCCAGAACTAAATCTTTTTCTAAAATTCTGCAAGCAACCAATGAGAGTATTACCAATGAAGGTTCACAAACCAACCTAACAACTTGTGATCTCTTTCCTGTGGCCATAATCTATCGTTTATACGTCAGCTACTCCTCTAATGTTGGAGCCACTTATAAACACCTGAAGATCTGCTACAATCCTGTTCAAGACAAATCTTTGTTCTTTTATTCTGCCTGAAAAAGAAAAAAAGGAATTGAAGATTGAGCAAAGTTTTATATAAATGTACATGATAATAATTATTATTTTAGAATTCCAAGGTGTTAATTTTAAATAATTATGGTTGAACCTAATTCCACAATGGCCACCTTGGGGACAGAACAAAGTAGCCATGATGACTGATGATTGGATCTTTTATCAAATTCTCTCAACTAATTCTCTAAGAAAATGTATGGAGATCAGTCTGGAGAATTTTATGTTGATATTGGGGTAGAGAGGACGTGAGATAGTATTTGTCAGTGATACTACATGAACTCATGTACATGTTTGCAAAAGTTTGATATAACTAGCAGTAGCCATTGGCTAGGAAGTACGGGCAAAACCGTTTTTATAATTACATAAGTGAATGCCCTTCAGTTATAGTGACAACAGAAGGAATCACTGCAATTCATGAAAACTGCTTTGAAAACAACAGCATACAAGACTGACATGAAATAATATTATGAGTCCTGTATGCTGTTGTTTTCAGTAATAATTATTATTACTGAATTCAACAATAAATTTTCATTTGCAGTTTTTGCTTAGATACAATTAGCCTGTGAATGGTAAGGAGCAAGGAGACGTTTCTATTCGCCGGCAAAGATACATTGAAACAGTAATGCATGACACAAGTAAATATGCGTGTATGCAGTTTATGCACAAAGCCAAATATGACAGCCCATTGATATGCAATACTTAAGCAATAGAAAAGGCTTTCTGTGTTTGCATAGCCTGATATAAACACGAGAGGGGTTGGGAGAATTCGAGACAGTTATGTAAACCCGAGACGAAGTCGAGGGTTTGCATAACTGTCGAGAATTCTCCCAACCCCTCTCATGTTTATATCAGGATATGCAAACACAGGAAAAAAGTTTTCTATTGCTTTTATAAAATAACTTTCCCCACAAAAAAAGCAAAACTCCTTTGTTTAACGCATTGATTAAAAGAGAAATTCTTACCAGTCCCAAAGTCTTGTACACGAAGCTTGTACGCGTAATCAGTCTTTGTTTTGCAAAAAAGATGCTTTCCAAAATACGGGTTTTTCTCGCTTAGAATGTCAGCTTAAGCGAAAAAAAAAATGACACACCTTCTTTGTAACGATTTTCCAAGTTTCAGCCGACGAAGGAATGGGTAAATAGAGTAAACTTTTCGAGTTTTGAACTCGAAAACTTTTTCAAATTCGTGCTTGCGTGATTAGCGCGCGAAAAACAAAACATCTTGACGTCAAAACCATGTTTACATACTCTCATGCAAACACTCCTCTCGGCCAATCAGAGCGCGCGTACTATCTTAGTTATTTTATAAAAAATAATAAGACAGTCTAAAGGACTACTGGAAGTTAAAAGCTTATTGAAGCTTTCGGATGACAGGCAATGCATATGTAACATGCTTGGAAATGTATAAAAAACCCTGAAAACCATGCACTGTAATAAATATACATTGCACTTCTTAATTTCCATCGATTCCTGGATTTTGGTAGCACTCGTATCTTACCGACAACTTGTACCACACTAGCTAAGCTGAGATCATGCTCTACTTTTTCTTAAGTAATAATTATTAATAGATGAATCCAGGCCGGCAAGGCGAATCAGAAAGTCTCCCATTTTAGTACAGTACTTATGTACTAGAATTATGTGTGCTTGTAATTAATGATTGTTGCATCACTTGCATGTGCATTCAGGTGATAACCATAACATTGATCAGACAGATCTTAAACTCAACACCAGGGCCTTTGAAGCCACATACTATGCATATTAGTTGGTGCCGTATTAGCTTATCTATTTCATCGATTAATATTCAAAGATACATCTGTTCACCTGTTCATCCAAAATTAATGATAAGTGATTTCATGCAAACAGTGAATTTGTTGACTACTGAATTGCAATTGAGAGTCGAAGGGTCAAACAATTATCACTTTTTAAAAAAAATCTCTCAAAAAATCTTATCTTTTCTTTAAAACCAGGTTTAAAATCATCTTCTGATGGCTGATATTGGTCAGGTTTGTGGGCAACCACTATTTCACGATTTAGATCTGCCGTCCTTTCAAAATAACGTCACTGTAGCAGTTCCGGGTGTAGATACATTCCGAAGTAGCCAATAGATAAAAATCGAAATTAATAAAAATTGTTGGCAGTCAAGTGATTATTATTGATTTTTAATAAGAAAAAGTGAAAGTCTATCTAGGGAAATCTTTTAGCCTGAATTTCAGGCATCCCTTCGACTCAAGGCAATGTCTGAAATTCAGGCTAGGAAACCTTTATCTAAGGTTGTATTTTCTCGCAACAATTGCCTACAAGAACAAGAACTGAATGCAATGACCAAAACGTTTTTGTTATTATGTACTACAAAATAAAGGTTTTAAAGAGATACTTGTGTGTGTTATAGTTTCCACATTTCTCATTTTCATGTTTGATGGTCAGCTGTTACCTGTGGGTGTGTTTTCTCAGCTGTACTATCTAGCTTATGCCAAAAAACCAAAATTGGTGGACTTCATTATAAATCATTAAAATCATGAAAAATCAATAAATATGGCAATTTGACACAGCAATTTAATTTATCGATTTCACCGATTTTTATCAATTGACAGCTCCTGGGGTTAATAATAGCCTAAAAGTTCTCTGGGGTGCTCTAGTGGCAGGGCGGGAAAAGGAAAGAGAGCTTGCAACAACATCTCCAGAATTTGAATATCTGAATAAAAAATTGATCCAAAATGCTGATTGGCTGCGATGACATTAGTTATGTTGTCATTACCCTAAGCACATGCTTTCACGTGTTTTTCATTGTTTGTTTACATTCATGCTCATTTGAGCTTCGTGCTGATTAAAGGAAATCTTACAGCTCAGTCGCGTTGGAGAGCTTGCTCGCACCCTAAGAAATCATAAAATGCGAAAATTGAACTTGATTGTATCACACACATAATTTATTTGTGACATGGTCCTCTATCTACACTCGCTGGATCGGCTAACAACAAGTTGAACCAATAATATACATGTGTCCTCAAAGAACTAAATATTACAACACGAAGAAAACAATGGACAATGAAAAACCAAAGAGAATTAGAAATGCCCACATACTTTTTGTACAGAAAACAATGGAAGGTGCAAAGAGGATCTTAGCCAAGCTGATCACATGGAAGATTCATCAAGGGAAAAACTTATGGGATTGAAATTTACTGTGAACAAAAGCCTGGAAACTATCCAAAAACTGGACGAAACAATAATTCTGGAAAACACTAAGCCGAAATCTGTAATAATGTGCAAAGAGACTAGGATGTTGCGTTCTTGATCTCATCGACACAAAAATTTTTCATCAGCCCTCCTCCTCCCGATTCCTGCCTCTTCCTTGTTCTATGGTTTGTATTTTTCAGGCAGTTGATTGCCCTCACCTTCGCCAGCAAAACCTGTTTAACGAAAGTTTAGTTTGTACTTGTATTGGATTTTCAGAGTTTAATAAACATGCTATGTGCAAACTTTCACATACCCATTTTTCTCGATGATTGCCTTTTTGAACAGAGCACAGCACATATCTCATTCTGATTGAGGTTTGCCATTTTGTGGGTAGATTGAAAAATTAATATAGTATTTCTGGGTTGCCTCTCACTGAAGATAATTAGGAAACCATCAATAATATTCTAAAAGATAGACTTTGCAAGCCAGTCGGTTGATGATTTCTAACCACATGGATGAGCTTTGTTGAAATTGCTATAGTCAGTTCAGTGCATGGAACGAAGAAACTACATGTATGTGATTTGTATGACAACATTGAGTTTGCCATTTAAAGTTTGAAGGCACTTGGCATTGAATCAGAGTCTTAGAAATTTATTGTTGTTTTTCCCATGATGTCACCAAAATGCAAACTAAAAAACTATCGATCCTACCAAGATTTTACTTTCACGATGCATTAGAGCAGCTGAAAACTAATTTTCATACAAATTTCGATTCAAAAGGATTCTTGGTTTTGTGATAGAGTACGCTTGAATTTCTAAGCTTTTGCGAGACGCGGCATTTACATGACAGCCAAGCTAGCTAGCTGTCATGTAGGTTAAAAAAAAGGACTTCATTTAGGAAATTTTGGTATGTAAACAGTTCATGTATTAGAAAAAGTATTACTTTAATGTTTATGAGTTTCTCGGAGAATAAATCCACGCTTTTGTAGCAAAACTTGGTAACAGATGTTTCTGTTGGTTTCCGTCCGCCATGTTGGAGCTCATCCGGATGAGCTCCAGCATGGCGTCTCCATACAAAGCTCTATAAATTTGGGTAAAACATTTCTTCGGATATCTCATATACGAATTATTCCTTCGACCCAAATCTTGGCGAGGGTCTTTGTATATTTACCTCTTTTCATTTCCAAGATTCTGGACTTTATCTATCGAATGGTTTTGATTTTGATTTTAATCTATTTTGAATGGCGTGACACCGAAAACCAGCAATTAGTTCCAGTCGTAATGGAGAAAATTCCTTCGGAGTTGAGATTATAATCATCCGTCCCAAGTTTGGCAGTAAAGCAAATTGGGACTTTGATGTGAAATGCACTGAAATCTGAGTTGCAGACAAGAAAGAAGGTGTAATGCAGTAAAAACAAGTAGTCCAACCAATTCTACCCCAACAAACAGAAGGAAACAACCAGAATTTTACAACCTGGAGACCTGATATTACTCCAGCAGATCGAAGCAAAGAAACAAAATACTTTAACATAGAATACTTTTGGAATACTATGCATGTTCTGGTACCATGCAGACATGTATTTTTGTGCTCCGCTCTAGGAGTGCGCATTTTGTTTTATATATAGACACTGCCCACCTAGACTATAGCCTTTGCTATTTGTGGGCAGTGAGAAAAATTAATATAATAATTTATGTCTCAAGAAACTAATAAATGAAAATGAAATGAATGAATGAAACCTCTCGAATGGTTCAGCACCTACCATCAAGAACCTTCAAAGATAATTCAAGTTATATAATGGCTCTCAAATTGTAAGGCATATCTATAGTCAAGATTCATCTCATGTCACACAGTTCTGGGAAAATCCCAACCAGCATACAGAACTGGTCACTACAATTTGACCATGGCACTCAGAGGACAATGAAGAGGAAGCCATTACAACACTTGAACCTACATATGTACAGAAGAATCAGCACAAGAAGACAATATTTTTCCAGGAAACACAGAGCCTTATTCTGAACCCCGGATGTCAGCAAAATCTAGTCCGAAGACCCAAAACCAAAGACCCAAATTGTCAGATGCCAAGAGAGATGAAAAGGATAGGGTCCTTGTTTTGTAGTTTACCCGGGTCAAACTACAAAATGAGGACCTTCGCTAAAAAGCTTTGTTGGATGTGGGGAGACATGAAAAGGATAAAATCTTTAATTAACAAAAGTAAGGGAAATATTTTCTATCCACTTGTCCTTCAGACAAGCAATATATTAAATTTGGTCGTCTGAAAGCCAAGAGTTAATTAAATTCTTGTTCAAAGAGTTAAGCTGGAAACTCGAACTCAAAACCAATTGGGCATTTTATGTTTTTAATCACATTATTGTTTTTGACTTAAACCTAAAACAGAGCTCATAAAAACAAAATGAAATGGCTGTGGAATGATAAAGTTTAAAGGAATATTAATTTTAACCTTTTATATTTTACGATTTAATATTTAATTCTACTGTAATTTGAGGACAATTTTCCACTGTTTCTCTATTTTTTCTAATTAAAAATGTGCTTGTCCCACAGACAAGTCATGTCAAAGGTCAACTTGTCCGAACTAAATTTGTACCTGTCCTGGACAATCGGACATAGGTTTTGCGCACCATCATTTTGTAGTTTACCCTGGGTCAAACTACAAAACGAAGACGGTCTTCAATAAGATGCTTTGTCAGATGCTAAGAGACACAAAAAGGATAGGATAAAAAGTTTCTGTCAGTGCTTTAAAAGGTCTCTTGCTTGTGGCTCTGCAGTAAAAATGTATGACAATAGGTCTCAATGTAACAAGGCTATAGCCACTTACAATGTTGCTGCATAGGTTACCCACGACGCCATCTTAAACTTCAAATCAAAGTTCTGGATTAATAGCTTACAGAGCTGAGACTGACTCATGTAAAAAGAATCTCTGTTTTGTGGAAAAGCTGGCTCAAACATTAAAACGAAGATCTTCCCAGTGTAGAAAAGAAGTGGTAGAGCTAGGTCAGTTCAGGCAGGGAATTCAAGCAACAAAATGGAGACTGCTTTTAAATCATAATAAGCTTTACAAATAAAGCGAATCAAATTATGTTTTTTTTGGACATTGTTTCCATCTATCCTTTTCATGTCTCTCGGCATCTAACAAAGGGTTTCAGTGAAGGTCTTCATTTTGCAGTTCGACCTGGGTTAATTTACAAAACGAACACCCCAACCTTTTTGTGTCTCTCAGCATTTGACAATTGGGTCTTCAGTCTTTGTTGTATAGACAGCCCCAGAACATCGACCTAAACCAACCATTATCCAATTGCTAAAATGCCAGAAGGATTAATTTTGATTGTTTTCTCTTAAATTACCTCCCTTTCTTTCATTTTTCCAATGAAATACACTAAAATGTTTAAATACCTGACACATTACACATTGTGATTACACTTAAGAGACCACATATCAAGAATTCATTTTTCTATTACTAACATTTTGGTCATTTATGATGGATAGTAATGTATAACCAATTGGCCATTTTGAATTCGGAGTTGTGTAGAGAACTGGTCCATACAAAGGAAATTTGAAAATCACTAGGCTTGCCCATTTTCCAGAATATCACAGAAATCGTGAAAAAAAAATAAAGTTTATAATGGTTTTGGGGGACGGTGCTACAAAATTACAGAAGTTTTTATGGATCTTTAACCATTGTTTCAAGAGTCATAACTTGATCTATGTTTAACCTTATAGAGCACCAAACTTACTCAAATAACCAATCTCAACATGACCTTTTATATAATGATGGTGTCACATGGATTCCGGCCTCCCGTTTTCGCTTAATATTTTCCTCGTTTTTGAAACTCTTCCTAGCCAAAGAAGATGTTTTCTTTGTTTAACCAGTCTTTTTTTAGCAAGATTCTTTGACGTTTTTCTGTGGTTTCTCAGTCATTTTAACCCTTTTGGCATCCGAGCATGAGCCTGTGATAGTTTTGGGGGCAGTAATGCACTGACGTAATAGGGACTAAGAGGCCTTAGCTTCCACTGCCTGTTAAAAACTCCACTATTTTACATTGACTGTCATCTCAAAATGCAGAAAATGACATCTTAGAGGCACATATCTTAAAATATTCCCAGGGGAGCATCGCCCTGGACCCCCCTAGGGGATCGGGCCTTTGGTGCTCATGGTTGCAGCTATGCCACTCCACAAACCTCCCTTTCTTTCAGTTGACAGGGTTGGAATCTATGGTGTCAAGTTTATCGCCTAGTTTAAAATTAATTTGAAACTTCGCTCCTAAAACGTTCCCTTCACGCAACTCCGAAAAATTCTTAACCCTTCTTAAAGATAGTTAATCCATTTTCAATTAAAATTTCCAGAATAATATTATTCCCAACCATGATTGTTCCACTAACTCAACCGATATTTGGTCTTGGCCAAGATAGGGCAGCATCACCAGCAAAGTTGAAATTACAGTCTTTATAATTATAAGGTAAAAAAGGAAAGAACTTACATAGGCTAGACTGATGTGAAAAAAAATTTAAGACAATGACTATCATACTTTGCTAAAAGAAATCCAACCGTAACAGATTGACCAATGATAAGGATTTCTGACAGATACTATCTCTAAAATGACTAACCTACGTCTCAAGTGGAAATAATCATGAAACAGAAAAATGATTGTTTATATAACGTTCAATGGTGTGATGGCACAATGATACCTGGAGCAGTTAAGGTTTCTACCAAGATGGTTCAAGTCTTTATGGAAGACTCACCCTGAAACACCACTACATAACATCTACCAAGCAAAAAGATGGCAGCTGTAGGCCAGAGTACCTTTCAGTATGCAGCCGCTTAAGATGGAACAGTCTTCTGAAGCTAATTACATCAATTAACTCTATTCCTGTTTTTATTTCTTACTTTTCGAGCCTGCATTATATCAAATTGTTTTATTATTATTTTGTCAGATCAAATTTTTAGTTTGTTTTGTACAGCAGTATTAACTTTTTTTTTTTAACTTGCAACTTGAAGATAAACAATACCAAGGAGGATTATAATTGATTGATTGATTGATTGATAAACAATACCAAGGAGGATTATAATTGATTGATTGATTGATTGATTGGTAAACAATACCAATCTGTCCCAACTTGGCTTAGTCCGCTGACCAATCTTCCTTCCTATACCTTTAACACAACTGGGCATGAATATGAATGTTGATGTGAAGTAATGAAATAATTCATTTTTGAACTGCGGTGCAGATGAAAGTGAAGAATGATCATCCCAGCAAATTTCCATTTTAAGCAATTGGAAAGAAGAAGCCTGAAAAAATCAGGGCTTCAACGGGATTCGAACCCGTGACCTCCGCGTTGCCGGTGCATTGCTCTACTGACTGAGCTATGAAGCCACACATTGGGAGCGAGGTCAATTTTTTGAGTAAATATCTCCCATGAGGAATGAAATGATGTGAAGTTCAAAAATGAATTATTTCATTACTTCACATCATTTCACTCCTCACGGGAGAAATGAACTCAAAAAATTGACCTCGCTCCCAATGTGCGGCTTCATAGCTCAGTTGGTAGAGCAACGCACCGGCAACGCGGAGGTCACGGGTTCGAATCCCGTTGAAGCCCTGATTTTTTCAGGCTTCTTCTTTCCAATTGCTTAAAATGGAAATTTACTGCGATGATCATTCTTCACTTTCAATATGAATGTTGTTGAATAGATTACAATTTTTAGTTATTTAATGTAAATTTTGCAGTGTAAGTATGGTTAGAGATTAAAATAATAATAAATGAAAGCTTTCAAAATTCTATGGGACTTTAAAATGTATATACAGTCCGACCTCTATTAAGCGCCCACCCTCGGGACTTTGAAAACTGGCCGCTTAATAGAGGTACAATATAAATTGGATAGGAGTGGCAGTAAACATGATTTTATTGACACTATAATTATAGCAAAATGCTTTTAAAAAGTGAACATATATGAAGATATAAATCCAAAATTCATTGTAACAAAACATCAAGTGCATTTCCAGCCCATTCATAGTTCTAGCTCTAACACAGAGGGCACGTAGTTGAAATGTACAGTATTTCTTCAGGTTGATAATGCACAGAAAAAAATGCAAAACACCTTTGACAAGTTTCTTAGGCCTTTTTGCATCAACAGTGTATAGTATGTGAAAAAATTTAGCTCAAGATATTTCATGGAAAGATAATTTGCTGGCTGCTTAATGGAGGTAAAAAACCATATAAATAATTCACTTGCGACAGCAAAAAGGTGGTCGCGGTCGCTTAATAGAGGTGGCCGTTGAATAGAGGTATCAATTACAGCAGTTTACTGACAACTAAATCAGAACTTTGGAAAGTGGCCGCTTGATGGAGGGTGGTGGCTTAATAGGTGGCCGCTTAATAGAGGTCGGACTGTATACATGTACATAACCACTGACCAGACCATTCACCACCACTGCCTCAACATTGTACATGTACTAATCAACAAGGTGGAGAAAGTGTAGAAATAGCTGTGCCGTGCATGTCAAGATTGAGAACAAGTACATACAGGGAGAAGGTTGACCATTATAAAGATCTGGCCGTAAAGCTCACTTCAAGTTGTGGAAGAAGCAGATAACAATATTATTTCAATCATTGTTGGATCGCTGGCATGTGTAAAGAGCAACCTCGATAAGGCTCTGAAAGACCTGACTATTGATGACGAGTGCTGCAGCTATACATCTTATTAATTTGAGTTTATGCATATAGAAGAACAATGCAAAATACTGATTAGATGGGACAAAATTTGGTAATGATGTCATTGCAGGAAACTATAAGTGGTGGCAGACCATACACCTTTGCTAGAGCCTAAACTTTAAATTAATTTTTACAAAATTAGTATTTTTCTTTCAGAAATTTCTCACTTTAAAATAAATTGTTGAACTTTAGGTGGGATATTTGTTACTATAGCTTCTCTCTATAAGTGGAAAAACTGGACCAATCTCGATTCCGGAGTATTTACCAGCTCCTATGCAACCAGCGATTGTCAGTGGTAGGTCAGAGTGTACGTCAGCAGCAGTCAATACATCCCATATTGTATCGCAGTTCAGTCGGTAGCGACATTCCTGCCAATTCCATGGACTTCCTTGCTCAAAACTCTGAGCTTGGACATTTTCAGATTTGACAGGTACAGGTTAGCTTAATTCCTTTTGTTGAGCACAAAAAAGAAAATGAACAACTCCCCAGATGCAAGGACAACAGAGAAAGTTCACATCTTTAAAAAGAACACTTTCTATAAAAGAAATGGCTGACAAATTCAAAGGTACAGTACAGCCCCAAAACAATGCAGGAGCAAGAAGTTGGTGCATGGCAAGAACAAGCAAGCCACTGCAAAAAGCAAAAATGCTGTACTTTTGAGGTCTATACCTGCAAGACCTTTGAAACACAAGAAGTCAAAAATCTTTATCGCAAGAAGCTAGATTTACTACAAGTCTCAAGAAGGTGTAAGAAGTTGTTTGTCAGTGTTCACCTGGAAAAAGTTTGTGGTGTTCATAGCCTTTCTATTATAACATCATTTGTGAGTTGAATTTATTCAGCCCATCACTCAATATAGAAGCAAAAGGTACCGGTAATCATCCAAGGACACACATAAAAAGTTGCCTGAGAAAGCAAATACCTTTCTCTGCTTTTTCTCCAAAGTGAACCACTTCCAACCTTCAGCATTTCCAAAGTTTAAGCTTAAAAGTGTCAATTTTTTGTTTGTTTAACAAAACAATCTATAGTTTCGAAAGGGGGATTGTGCTGATTGTTTGGATCGTTTCGTTTCATTCGATCATTTTGTTTAGATCGTTTCGTAGTACAATGCCACAGTCTTACAAAAACAAACCATAGAAAGTGCTAAATTCCTTGCACAATGGATATCATTATTCCAATGAAAACAAGGCAACGATTTATTACTTTATTGTAGTAATTTACATAAAAAATGGTCAAAAAGAATATGATTAATATCCCATCCCTGTCAATGCACAAACTCACCCAATATGCAAATTGTTATATTGATAATGTTATAAAACCATTAGTTCATGCTTCAGTCATGTTTATTTCAAGAGGCTAGAGTTGCTCTCAGCTGTGCCTCAAGCAAGTCTTGCGCTCTCTTTTATGTTCTCCAAACTTCCCGCCTACTCAATAACTCAACATATGCATGCTGATGCATGAACTAATTGTTAAATGTTGGAGGTGATCATATACAAGCGAGGTGGTCGGAGATGGAGGTTTGACTGTAATAATCAGCTAAGGAATGTGTATTCCCAGAAATTTCACACAAATAGAAATAATTATTGCAAACGATATCAAATTTTTAATTTTTTTTAATTTTTCAATCTTAAAAGATTGATGAAAGTTCAGGAGTTTAAAGCGAAAAACACTTTCACTTTAAATTACGAAGCAGTGTAAAATGCAGACTGCAGAATGACTGAGGACTATTGTTTTAAGGGTTAGAAAACAGTGGGACTATTGTTGTCACCTGCTCATTTGCATGGTAAAAACAATTTCCGCAGTCTGCGTTTTACACTGGCCGTTAATTTACTGAATTAATTAAGAAAACAAACATTCCATGTTTACTGAAACTAAACTTTCATACAAGGAATACTCTTCTTAAAAGAATATAACTTAAGATTTTCTTTATATATAAAGGGAAAATAAATAAAAGCTTACCTGTAAGCATAAGGACGAATCCTTTAAATTTTAAACCCACGATTGATATGGTTGTACACAGCGCAAAACGTGGTCAACATTCCCAGTGATTTGCAGCTACACCGGAGAATGAATTTGCCCAAAAATGCCACAGAACGAGGAACGTAATATTTCCACTGGTAGTAGTAATAGAATAGTCCATTTGCAGAAAGTTTTGCCCACAAACTTTAGCATTTTCTCCTGTGCAATGGAAGCCATAATCAGCGAAAACGAACAATGGGTTCTCGTTCCCAGAAACCTTGCGGCACTAGATTTCCCGCGAAAAAATAGGTTGACCCAAATGACCACACCCAAAATCGAAAGTTAGTTCTCTGTTGGACTTTTTCAGCGCCCTGAATCATACCTGTGGAGGATATCATTTTGGATCTACACTCGAACCTCCCGTAAGCGACCAGCCAAAATGGAAAGACTGAGTGGTCGTTTATGGAAGGTGATCGTTTACAAGAATCGAACCACAGGGGGTTTCTTTTGAGAAAAGGTTCAGGCATATAGCCCGTAAAATTCCGAAAATAAGCCCCGGGGCTTATATTTTTCAAAGGGCCTTTTTGAGTGGCTTATTTTTGGAATGGCTTGTATTGGGAGCGCTTATCTACGGAGGGAAATTTGTGTGTCAAAATTTGAAGGGGCGATTAAACGGAGGGTTTTTTGCGTTACGAGTTTGGGAGGCTTTTATTTGGAGGGGCTTATTTTCGGAATTTTACGGTTCTTCTATAATTCTAAAGTTCTTGGTATATTCTAAGTAACAGTGAATACAGCAAACATAGAGATCAGAGAATGCGTCAAGTGGTCGCTCACAAGGGGTTAAAAACAATAGAAAATCAGAAAACTCTCAGGCCTAAAAAGTTGTAGCGGTCGCTTACAGGAGGTGGTCGTTTACTACAGATTGTAAGGCTTTGACTGGGAAAGTTTTGATGTTTTCGATTGGCGGTCGCTTATGGAAGACGATCGCTTACGAGAGGTGGTCGCACATGGAAGTTCTACTGTTATGTACTGTATTTTGATGGTACACAAACTTTTTAGAAAATTTTGTCTTGGTCCCATATCATTTTCAGGAGCCGATTAGCACAGGTAAAGGCAGTTTAGTTTGGAAATTCGTTGGATCTTGTCGCTTTTTATAAATAGATACCTACAACGACAGAGTTTGAGCAGAGGAGATTTTTATCACCACGGTAAGGTAAGAACTTAACCCTATTCAGACCGGAGGGGCTTATGAGGTCTCATGACTTTAAAGGTTATCTGCCAAATTTTGACAGTCATTTTTTGCAAAATTTGCATTTTTTTTTTCTCTTAAAAAACATTTTATTTCCCCCGGTAAGTGTACTTTACTTGTCTGCGTTTTCAAAGCCAGTGTTGCCAGTTGAATTGCTTGATGAAAAAAATACGATGCAATTACGAAGCTGAGTCCTAACTGTCGGCTACTTCAGCGGAATCTCTCCTGGCTTAAAAATATAAGGCGGAGGTGACTCTTCTTTCTCTATTGTTGGATGGTAGTATGAAGTTGTAATATCCCTTAAGTTTGTAGTTGTTCACACCCAGGTGCGATATAATTACCTTGTTCGTACGGCGGTAGCAGTGGAAAAAGTTGGGACTCCTGTGCTTCTGGTTATTTCTCGTACTTGTTGTAAATCAGAGTTCGCGGTGACTTCGTTCAGTTTTATGTCTTCGATACATAAAGAACACGATTGCAAAACCCATAAACAAAGAAACAACAATTGAAGTAAAAACAATGACAACCTTTTTCTACGTAGTAAAGCAATGTCATTAGTGCATTTGCCTTGATATCAGTACTTTTTGCTTGAATCGATATTTGAAAGCTCGCAATCACTGTCTGTTATGCAAAATTCACATTTTTCAAAGCATTTTCTGTCAGAGCAGACACGATATCTGCATTTTCCGTTACAGCAGTGCTCGTTATATCCACAATCAGAGTCATTATTACACTCCTACCCTAGGCAATCTTTTCCCTCCACACACTTATTACGACAGCAATATTCACCATCTAAGCATTTCCTATCATTGCCACACGTGAATCCAACATAAACACAACTTGAATTAAGAACGCAAGTATTACCACAACAAGATTGGGCAGTAAAACATACGCTATAGGCTAAGTCACAATAGCATCCTAAACTACTCCTCCACCTGACGCTGTCCACAACATCACAACATCTTTCTGTATAATTGCACTCCTCATCAGTTACACACTTCCGTCACAAACAGTTGAGATACCCATTAACTCAAGTAAAGCTACAACAACTTTCACCGGCAGAACATTGTCCTTGGTCTCTACAAGAGCATCCTAGATGATTGGTCTTGTTTTTTGCATTTGGAATTGCAACAAAGTTGGCCCCCAGAGCATTGGCTGTGATCCACACAGGACACTTCTAAGCAATTTGGGGTATCTTCGCATTTCCCATTGTTACAGCAACGTTGGCCCATCGTTTCGACAAGAACAACCCAGGCGATCAGTCTTGTTGATACACTGTTGTAGCTGCAACATATTTCACCAACAGAGCAATGAAGGTCGATATCACAGGAATACCCTAAACAATTAGGGGTATTAACGCATCCCTCATCGCAACAAATATGACCCTTGGAACATTGTCCATTATGCTTACAGCGGCATCCTAAGTGATTCGCCCTGTCGACGCATTTAAAATTGCAACAAATTTGACCATCAGAGCAATGTTCGTTTCAATAACAAGGACTTCCAAGGCATTTTGGAGCGTCCACGCATTTTCTCTACAACAGCGTTGACCCACAGAACATTGGTCGCCTTTTTCCCAGTCATATCCTGAACGATTTGGCGAGCTGACGCATCTGAAACTACAACAAATTTCACCCTCAGAACATTGTTCGTCACTTTGGCGCTGAAAACGACGCCCTAGACCGTTCGAGGCATTAACACATTTTTGGCCGCAAAAAATGTGACCCATACAATTTCCATTATTTTCGCAGTGCCAGCCCGAACGATTGGTCCTATTGGTACACTTGGAATTGCAACAAGCTTTCGTGGACCAATGATCGTCGCGAGCACAGTAACGATCTAAACAACCTGATCGGTGAAGGCAATCGCCATCACAGCAGTACTGGCCTTCACCACAGTTTCTGCAAGTTGCCTCATTCGCAGAAAAGGAAAATGCAGTTAATGATTGCCAAGAGAAAGTTGAGTGTAAGTTTGTCCATGTTTCAAACTGTTGGTTTTTTCTTCTTGTTCTTAAGAAAGGCTTCTCAATCACACCATAGCTCAATTTTGCGTGTATTCAGCCTAACTTTATTTGTGAATCGAGAAATAAAGGACGGGTGGGTGAAGTGGTGGTGGGTAAGGCCCTCCTCCCCGGCGCCACCTTTATTACTGCTATACGCATGCTCCTAGCTGGCTCCGCCAAGAGTTTCCAGCAATCTCGACCCCAGATCACCCCTGCAAATGATCGCAAGAGGAGTCAGATTGGGTAACTCACTGGCGTCGAGATTGGAGTTTCTAGAAGAGTGAATCAGATCTCAAGATCTCTACTAATTCAAATATTTAGAAAGGCGGTGAGGAAATAAGCAAACGAGCAGTTCTTTCGGCGTTTTATCAATGACAGTACGAATTTCTTGAAACTTTATGAGGCTGTGCAAGGCTCGATGAGAGCACGAGAAAGACAAAGGAGCAACAGTATAGAAAAAAAGACAAGTAGATTATAAAATTTTACTTTTGTCTTTGTTTATTTCATGAAAAGAGGACGACAGTCTTCAAGAACAAAAGAGTCGTATTTAAGGCCGAGTACTCATTTTGACTCGTTGTTAATAACAGAATACATTTTCATTTCAAGGTCTGTCAATTCAAAGTTTAAAAGTTAATGTAAACAAGCACGACTGTATAAAAATATTTAGTAAAATCCAACTAGTGGTCTATTATTAACGCTGCGTCCTGATTGGTTGAGCTACTACTAGGCTATATGCCATAGCCTACTGGTAGCGAAGAGCGCTTACATGTTGGCGGCAAAAAAGGATTTTTTAACTAGATAAAGGTGTTTTGTCTCGATATTTTTGACCAACTAGTTGGATTTTACTAAAACAATTATTCCTCTCGCCCTCATGGCCTCTGAGTCAATAGCCCATTCGGCCTTTGGCCTCATGGGCTATTAATAAAATCAGGGCTCATTCGGGCTCGCGGAATAATTGCTAAATATTGATTTATATTGTCCATGCGGTTTTTTTAAATACTTTTTTTTTTCGTATCTGTTTCTTATCATTGACGTAGTTGTTTCAAAACTATTTGTTTGACAACTAAAAAAAATATCATGAGTATGGTAATTAGGAGGCTTCAGATGCACGTACTTCCCCCCCGGATTCTTCTTGTTGTTTAGCACTATAAGGGGGAGGTGGTTCATCCTCTCTTATCATTGCGGGGTTGTATGATGCAGACATCTCCGATTGATGCTGTTCATATTCAGGTGGGGGGTAGTAAGAATCCTCTGGTTGGTACGGCGGTGGTGCTTGGTAATTTTGGTAAGCCTGTGCTGATGCTTCATTGGTCGTTAATACCTGTGTTTGTCCTGCTCGATGAACTCTTTGCCTCCGGTGTCGAAAAATATTGGATACGATAACAACAGCTATAAAAATACAAACAGCAACTGGTGTAAAAATGGTGACTAACTTTTTCTTGCAAAAGCTGTCATCGCTGCATCTATGGCCGCAACAATAATATTTTTTGGTAGCTGAATAAGGACAATGGATATCCTTCCGGCATGAAATCTTTGATACGTCTTCACATTCATCGTAAAATACGCATTTGTCGTTTTTAATACAGCAGTGTTGACCTGGACCACAATCAGAGTTTTTCTTGCAGCTTTGCCCTGAACAACTCCGTCCCTTCACACACTTGTTGCTGCAGCAACTCTCGCCGTTTGAGCATTTCGGATAGCCAATGTTACAACTAAGTCCCACACAACTTGGTCCCCGAACGCAAGTATTGGCACAACATCTCTGTCCATGAGGGCATTCCGTCGTATTCTCACATTTTTTGCCTAGTAAACAGATTGACGCATTCACGCATGTAAAGTTGCAACAATGTTGACTCGTAGAACACTGTCCATCGTTTTGACAAGGGCATCCCACAGGACTAGATCTGTCCACACATTTAGAACTACAACAAATTTCACCCTCAGAACAATGCTCGTCGTAAAGACAAAAGTGTCCTAAGCAGTTTGGTCCTTCAACGCAAACATCAAAACAACAGACTTGACTCGCTGCACAGTTTGTGCACAAATTTGTTTCAGTTACAGCAAATAAGGACGAAGCAATGATTGTCAGTGATAACAAGACTTTTCCTTGAGGAAAAAGAAACCTGCCCAAGACTTTTACCTTAGCCATTTTGCTCTGATATTCAGACAACTTTGCCAAACCAAGCTGATTTTGTAAAATTGATATTCCACCTCAAGGATGCGGAAAAAGTAGAAACAGTGTAAATATGGTTTCCAGTGCCCTGGCCGTCGTCCTATGCGTTCGGATCAAGTGGTCTTGAGTGGATCAGCAAGAGAGGCCCAGCTGTTTACATGACTTATCCCGGAGAGATCCTAGAATTAAGTTAGATCGCCCTAAAGCCGGTTTTACATCATGTGGCCTTAGCGCTGGGACGTTCTTGCTGATCATTATAACTGGACCCTTGCAACGAATTAACTGCCTGAGGAAGATTCTCTTGGTACAAATTCAAACATTAGATCGGCGGGCAAACGGGATGCGGTTGAGTTTAGAACTAGACTTCAAGACCAATCTAAAGACAACGCAAAACCCAGCACACTGCGTTTCCATGAAGACCAAGTGTTTTTCGGTCCTCTCAATGGTTTATATACTAGCGCTAAGAACTTCCTCCTGTGAAGAACTTTTGCCGAAGTCATAAACAAGTGACGTTATCCTGTAGTTTGCCTCGAATGTAGGGTCCAATATACTTTATATTGACTTCATTCATGCAAATTTAACTCTCACAATTCATTTCGGAATGAATTCAGTGCCGAAAGGCCATACGTAATAAAGCCTGCTAACATAAAAAGACGATGAATGCTCCGATGATGTTGATGTAAGTACAGACTAACCACCTTATAGCATAAGTTATTTTTTAAGATTTGTTAAAGCCACGAATATGTGGCTTTTTTTCTGAATAAATTAATCTAGTCCCCCTTCGGGTAGCTACTCAAAAAGAGCCAAAATTGTTTAACCGTCCATCTGTTTTCCGGATTCTACTATATAACATTCACATCTATTTTAGGTACAGTAGAACCTCGATATCATGATCATGTTCTAAACAAGTAGGAATCTGGGTCCGATTCGCGACCACTAAGCTTCCTGGGATCGTTTGTAGGTACAACAGATACCGTGAAAGTTCCCGAAGATGGCGCACTACAAGTGTTGTGTTCCGAACTACAGTAATAGTAACAAAAAAGGAACCTAACCGTCACTATCATGTGATAGTGAATCCTAGAGATCCTAATGTAAAAGAGAAAGTATAGATAACAGTGGCGGATCCAGACCTTCAGATAAAGGGGGGAAGGGGGCGGTTATCCAGACCCTGAGACATGGGGGGGGGGGGGGGGTGGGGGGCGGTCTCCAAAAAATTTTTTTCGTCACTGGATAAGTTCAGCTCACTTCGAAGGAGGAACGCCGTAAGAATAAATTGATAAGTGTCGGGGCTCAGAAAGTATTTTAGAGGTTGTAACATAAGCTACAAACATGCTTGATAATGCTTGCAGCAAGGGGCTAGAGGTACCCTCCAAAGAAGAACAGTGAAGGGTGGGTAGAGTGGTGGTGGGTGAGGCCCTACCCCCGGTCCCACTCTTATTAAGGCCATGAGCATGCTCCTAGCTCGCCTCCAAGAGTTTCCAGAAGAGTGAATCAGATCTCAAGATGTCTACTAATTCGAATATTTAGAAAGTCGGTGAGGAAATGAGCAAGCGAGCTGTTCTTTCCGCGTTTTATCATTGTACGAATTGTTGAAACTCTGCGAGGTTGTGCAAGGCTCGACGAGAGCCGGCGAGAACAAAGGAGAACAGTATGGAAAAAAGACAAAAAGTTTATTTCGTGAAAAAGAGGACGACAGTCTTCGTGTAGAAAGTAATTGTCCGAGCACTCATTTTGACTCGTTATTAAGAGAATACATTTTTCTCGGAATTTGTTTAAGGTGTCTACCTAGGTTTAAAAGTTAAACAAACACGACTGCATAGAAATATTTGTCATCTTAGGTGATCACTACCGTCCTTGCAGGTTTTAATCTTTAACATTTTTTTTATCTCTTTATTCATCATCGACGTAGTTGTTTTAACCCTTTTTTTGGAAAAACTGAAAAAATATAAATTAGGTGGCTTCAGATGCATGTAACTGCCCTCCGGATTCTCCTTGTTGTTCAGCACTATAAGGGGGAGGCGGTTCATCCTCTCTTATCATTGCGGGGTAGTACGATGTAGATATTTCCGATTGATGCTCTTCATATTCAGGTGGGGGGTAGTAAGACTCCTCCGGCTGGTAGGGCGGTGGCGCTTGGTAATTTTGGTAAGCCTGTGCTTCATTATCCCTTAATACCTGTGTTTGTCCTCCTCGACGAATCCTTCTCTTCCGGTGTCGAAAAATAAAGGCTACGATAACAACAACTATAAAAATACAAAAAGCAATTGTTGTAAAAATCGTGATTGTCTTTTTCTGAGCGGTGAAACAGTAGCTGTCATTGCTGCATGTACCATCGCAACAATATTTTTTGGTGGCTGAAAAAGCACAGTTGTCGTCCGCTCTGCATGTAATCCCTGAAAACCTCTCACATGCATATGATACGCATTTGCCGTTACAGCATTGTTCACTTGAACCACAATCGGAGTGTTTCGCACAGCTTTGCTCGAGACAATACGATCCCTTCACACATTTGTTATTGCAACAATTCTCGCCGTTTGAGCATTCCATCGTATTCTCACATTGTTTCCCTAAACAGTTAGGAGCATTCACGCATTTAAATTTACAACAATGTTGTCCCGTAGAACACTGTTGATCATGATCGTTTTGACAAGGGCATCCTATAGGATTATATCTGTCCACACACTTAGAACTACAACAAATTTCGCCCTCAGAGCAATGCTCGTCGTAAAGACAATATTGTCCTAAGCAGTTTGCTCCTTCTATACAAACATCAAAACAGCAGGTTCGACTCGCGGTACAGTTTGTGCACAAACTTGTTTCACTTACAGCAAGTAAGGACGAACCAATGATTATCAGAGATACCAAGACTTTTCCTTGAAGAAGAAAAAAGTTGTTTAAGACCGTCACTTTAGCCATCAGTTCGCTCTGTTATTCAGACAACGTGGCCGAATCAAGCTGAATATTGCAAAATTGATATTTCACTGGACTTCAAGGATGAAAAAGCAAAGAATTTTGCAGTGTCAGTGTGGTTACCAGTGCCCTATCCTCTTAAGCGTTCAGGCGGTGTAAACAAGACCGAGAGGCCCGTCAATTTAATACAAAACCTCGGCGAGATCCTAGAATTAAGTTAGATCATTCTAACGCCGGTTTTACATATGACCCTAGCGCTGAGAGGTTTTTGCTGACCATTCACTGATTCAAGCTGGAATCTAGCAACACGTTAACTGCATGCCTTAAGTACTAAGGAAGATTTTAGTATGAATTCAGATGTTCGATCGGCGGATAAACGAGATGTGATTGAGGCCCATCTAAAAGTAATACAAAACCCTCTTAGCACTTCTTTGCGTTTCCATGTAAACCAAATGTTGATCGGTCGTCTATGGTTTATATACTACTGCTAAGAACTTCATCCTTACTTGTGAATAGCCTTTACCGAAGTCATAAACAATTGACGTAATTCTGTAGTTTGCTTCAAGCGTACGGTCCAAGACACTTAGATTGACTCAATGCAAATTTAACTCCCATAGTGAAATTATTTATATCGGAATGAATTCAGTGCCCCCAGGCCATACGTAATGAAGCCTGCTAAGAAAAGGAGACGATGAATACTCCTATGTCGATGTGGATGTAAGAAACAGACTAACCACCCACCTTATAACATAAGTTCTTTTAAGATTTGTTAGCGCCTTCGTTTTTTGGCCTTTTTTGTGAATAAATTAGTTATTCCTCCGGATCGTATTTGGCTACCTAAGCAGGAAGACGTTACATAACAATGACCTCAACCAAGTTGGCGTCCAGCGGTTTTAGTGAAAACAAGGGTTTGGGTGCGGGGTGGGGTGCTCATGATCAGTCTCGCGGGCTCATAAATCCTGATTGCGGATTGTTATTTACGGATTTTCACCTAAGCAAGGCCAAAATCATACCCACATATTCTTTGTTCAGGGGTTGGTAACGATCTCAATTACGCTCACAAAGAAGACTGACACAGTCACGGTCCAACAGGAGTCCATCTGTTTTCCGGATTCCACTTATAACATTCAAGGCATCAATTTAAGGCACAGTAGAACCTCGATATAGCGAAAGACCAAAGGGAATGGTAAAATAAATTCGTTATAACGAGGTTTCGTTATATCGAGGTTCTTTTTCATATATTTCACTATTACTGAGGCGGACAATATTGTTCGTTTATACCGAGGATTTCGTTAGATATAGGTTCGTTAGATATCAAAATTCCACTGCATAAGATGAAATTCGACCGGGAAATCTGTATAAGGGCTTTATTACACTATATATACAAACTACCAGATGTCATTTTTAAATCTATTTTGGTCATTCCCATAGGCAGAAGGCAGAAGCAAATGTTTCTGCCATATATTAACGTCTTTGTGAATATTCAAGACAGCCCACCCAATATCGATATCTTGGTAAGTTGTATTTTCGACGTTTTTAGCGCTTAACGTCACCAAAAGTCACATATTTGTTTGATCCGCTCTGATCATAAGTTGCACACGTAAAAACAAACTCCATGGGTTAACCACTTTTCAAATATCTAGATGGTTACAGTTAATTTCAAAATCTTGTTTTCGACGTTCCGCGATTAAAAAAAAGATGGGAATTCCTTTTGAGATATCCATGCTGGCCGCACCCAATGTGGAATGTGAATATTCCTTGTTTGTTTGTGGGTGTGTCTCGTATGCTTTTTCAGTATGTGTATCTTTCTATACTTCTATTCTTGGCAACGCGTTACGTAATCTTTATTTCAATTTTCGTAAGTTGATTAGGTCGATTAGGTCTATTGATGCTAGTTCAGTTGTAGTATTTAAAGTCTTCTTTTTCTTCCATATATAAATTATTCGTTATATCCGGACTTTCCGTACAGATCTTGTAATAAGTAGAGTGTTTTTTCTGTATTTTGCTTGTTTTCATATTCGGTTTGCTTTACCTCAAGTTTCTATTTTTTTCGTAAAGGTTTCAGCTCTAGCTTCTTTCCCTTTGTTGAAATTTGTTCTAGTGAATAGTAAAATTGTGAAAGGAGTCATTTCAAAAGTAGGTTGAGTTGATCGTCCGGGTGAACGTAGTCCTGAATAGGACTGTTGTTGTTGACAGTGACTGATTATCAATAACCAGAGTATAATACTATCAACTGACGTGATACAACTCACTTTGACTCTGAGGATCGATGACTACCGCACAGGTTGTCGAAACGTCAGTCATTGTCAACAACAACAGTCCTATTCAGGACTACGTTCACCCGAACGATCAAACTCAACCTACTTTTGAATAGTAAAGTGGTAAAGATTTATTTTCAAACTGTACGTAGAGTGTAACTTACTGTCTTTTTCATGAGGGAATTCCCAAATATAAGGCCTGGTTTAAAGTAAGGTAAATAAACAAACATTATTCCACTTATTAGAATGATTTTATTTGAACCGTTAAACAGGTACTAACGAACAAAAGTAGACAACAGAATCAGTAGTGCATAATATTGCGTAGAATTCTACTACCTTTTTCACAGTTCAAGTAAAATCACTCTTACTGTAAAATAGCACAGAGTAGTCCCAAGACAGGGTACCATGTGCTGACTTTTCCTACTGTTAGTGGAAACCTAGTCCCCTTCAAATTTTGTTGGGTCATCTGTTCCATTGAACTTACTGACAGGGTAGTAGCAAGGTATATGGGATCAGGGATCAAAGGTCTGTAAGAGGGTGGGATCAGGGATCACAGCCTTAGGATCAGGGATCGCGGCCTTGGGATCGGGATCAGCGCCGTTTTTCATAGAATCAGGGATCAGACTGATAGCTGAGTGTGATAAGTATTAAAATCACAAAAAATTTGGAGTTTGGGATTTTTTTGCATTTAGAACGGCTTATTACAAGTTATTAGCGTTATCCTCAGTTCTGGTTTGTCACGCAGTCGTTGATAATTTTCGATTTCCGCCATTCTCTGTTGTCCCGTTTGTGTCCTTGATAACATCATTTGTAGCATGGCACACATGGTGATCACTTTGGTCCATTTATAGATGTTGACCTTTTGTCTCACCGTTTTCGGCCGTCGAGAACATTGTGGCAACTTGTTCGTTATATTTGTGTACTTCGCTGACAAACCATGGGGGAAAAGAAAAAGAAGGACGATCGCTCACGTCGAAGGTAAAGTGATTTTAATTTTGACTTACCGCTTTGGTACTTGCTGAAATCTGCAGCATTTTTCGCCAAATTTAATGTCACAAACTATTAACTTTCTAGATCACGCTCCTGGTCACCCTACCAACGAAGTTCGAGAAGGTCATCAAGTAGGTTAGTACATTAAGACACAAGTACGCAGAGGATCGCTCGAGAATTTCTGAAGAGACCGACCATAGCTCTAGTAGTGCATACTCTGGCATAGTTCATACTGAGAACACATCCTAACAATTGATCATGAATTGATCGCATCGGGAGTGATGCATTATCTCTTTGACCTATCATTAAACAGTACCCTTTCTTCAAAGAATAAACTATACAGATTTTTTAAATACAGGTGAATACTGCGGCGATTACGATTTGCTTCGAAATGACGATGTTAACGTACTGGGATACTGGCGAACCACACAGCAAACTCAAACTCCTAAGGGAGGCTAAACAACATTTCGAACCAGCAGGGGAACTAGAGGGAATTCCAGGGTAACAATTACTGAAATATGGACCGAAGGCAAATTAAATTTAGTTCGAGTTAAAGCGGATTTAGAGTCAAGCGAGTTAGAGTTATGGAAGTTCTACTTTAAATTCTTCAATAACAGTTCACAGTAGAAACGAAATGTTAACTGAAAGAAAGTCTCCGGCAAGAAGACAGTGCTAAAAACAAAGACGTTTTGCAAGCAGAAGCAAGAGATTTGCGACTCTTTGCCAAGGAATTTAAGCAAGGTGTTCGGCAGCAAAGAGTCAGAAGCAAAACGAAGGAAAGGCCTGATGCTCTGCCTCTGGCTCTAAGCATGATTCGACGAATCATTTCCCCTCAAACAGACAATGTGCCTGACCTGATTGAGGAGCCTCAGAGATCGGACCAGGGACAAGCGGAAGTCCCTCTAGTTGAAACTCGTCCAGTGTTGTTTTCAAAGTGAGATGTGGTTGCTTTGAAACACAATTGGAGACGTTATTTGGAGCCCTTTTTCCTTGTCATCCTTCGTGAGGACCTTCATGACAGCAGTGATGGGTTCCTTGAGAGTACCATGTAACTAAACTGGCTAGAACCGTCAGAGGAGGATCCTCTTGTGTACAGTCTTTGGTATTTAGGATGACAAGAACCAACCTCAGTGTATTCTAGATATTGCATCGGTTGACCTGGATGGTGAGAGGTACCTCCTCAGCAAAAGTGAGTAGCAGCGTCTTAAAAATATGGCTAACGGGTCCAAAGAAACTGACTCAGAAAGCACTGATGAGGAAGGAGCAGGTGATGACAACGGTGAAGAGGAAGATGACCAACGGACTCACTTTGAAGCTGATTGTAGCAGATCGGGCAGGAGAGTAACAAGATATATGATCTGAAATGCCGTCTTGAAATGTTCAGAAATATTGACTTGAATTGTCTTTCAACATTTAAAAATGCTGACTTGGTTTTTTCGCAGGAATGAAATTTTAAAATTACTTGCGCTTTCTACTTGTATATAAAATTTTAATAAGAATATAAACTTATTCGACGCATGCGAAAACTACTCCACTTCTTTAGAATGTAAAGTTTCTATTTAATTGACTGAGTGTCTCAGGCAAAATATTGCATCAAAGTACTCATCAAGATGAGACATTACCTATTCTCGTCAATTAACAAGACGAGCATAACAAGAATGAAGAGGAACGAAGCAATAGCGGAATAGACCTAGTAAACTGGTGTCTTTAAGTAAGAGTTCCAAGCAGTCTGATATCCGTTTGACTCGATTCTTTGTACAGTAAATGTGTTATACATCTAAAATAAGTTGTGTGGGTGTCCTGATTCAAGCCGTTATTGTGAAACATCAAGTTCCACCATGGGAGATAAGCAAGAAAATAGGAATCTGGGAGATCTAGTTACTTTAGGTAGACGCCTTATGCTTTGGGTATGTGTGTAAACAAATAAACGATAAAATAAATTGTTTCTCTTGTCCTGAGAGAGGCAAAATTATATAGGGAAACTCGTGGGATCAAGTATTTTTACGGATCAGGGATCAAAATTTACAGCAATTTTGGGATCAGGGATCAAAAAATTGGGTCAAAAAACGGGATCAGTTTGAAAAAAATATACCTTGCTACTACCCTGTACTGATTTTAACAGTTACAACGTTTTAAGAAGGCAACATTTCCCAGGGACATCAATACTATTACCAACCAAAATTTTGTTTTATCTTGTCCAACTTACATTTATTAAGCAACCGTTTTCGAATTGGGCATAACTGATTGTCATAAAATTATTTCTTACTAGCGACGCAAACAAGCAAAAACACAAGCCAAGGGATAAACACCTTGGTTTACCCCGAAAACGGTCAAGATGCAAGCATCAGGAGGAGCCAAATCGCAAGGACACAATTTCCCTTTTCTTTAGCTTGCACTTTTGCTTCTACCATTTCAATGTATACCAGAATAAAAGAGACAATAAACCTAGCTTTACAAGGAATCGGAAGCAGTGTATAAAACAAAGCAAAAAATATTTATAAAGTATCATTGTCAAAGTTGAGAATTATTAAGTTATATTTGAATTCATCAACTGATGAATGACGTATGCAAACCGTCCCACAGCACTATAGTTCACTATATAACGTAACAGCTTTTTAGGGTGTTACCAAATCTTGGAAATAGGAACGAGAACGGGCCGGTGTTACAGTGATGTGGGCACCCCCGTGTTTTGGGCATCCCTATTTCCAAAACCCTGGCGATATGGGAATCCCAAGTTCTCATATTACCTTAGCGATTGGGGCGACGGTTAGGGTTAAAGCTAAAGGGGATGCCCATACCACTAGGGTCTTGGGAATTGGGGATTGTGTAAGGCTTGGGTGCAAAATGCCAGGGATAAGGTAGGGGCTTCCGTACACACTACACATACTTGGTACATATAACTGGAGCCGGGCTGAGTGGGAGGGTTGGTACATCAACAACAACAAAAGCTTTATTTGCATGACCATAAAGGTATTACAGTATTGCAAAAGCTACTAGTCTAAACTTAATTACTAATTCAACTAACAAATTTAAAACATTTCAAAACATTACAGATCTCATTCATTCACTGACACTAATTTGCTTCTTAATTCAAAGCATTGCGAGATAAATAAAACCAATTGACAGTTAATTAAATAATCAGAAGGATTCATAAGATGAGCTATTAATTAAACTTCGTGTGAAAGTACTGCACCTTGTTGGGAGGGTTGGTTCATATAACTGGAGGCTGGGTGGGGGGGGGGGGGGGGTTGGTACATAAAACTGGAGGCTGGGTGGGGGTGCTGGTACATAAAATTGGAAGCTGGGTGTGGGGGGGTTGGTACATAGTACTGAAGGCCTGTTGGGAGGGTTAGGGGGGTATGGGAGGATAAAATTGACTTTGGGAAACGAAACTAGTGATTTGATCACAAATTGCCTTAGCGCTTGGGCGATTGTTTGCCTCGTAGTTCAGGGCATCCAGAGCAGTCAAATGCAGGGTGTTAGATCCTCCTGCTTGGAGTGAGGCTGCTACTTCTGGTCCACTTGAATACATTGCATAGCCGACGCCTACTTTGCCTTCACCATCAACATTCACAAACGCACCGAAATACCTTTTTCCATTACTGTCAATAATAAAGTCCTTTTTCAATATAGCCAAAATGATAATACCAAGCGAAAACACATCCGGCTTCTCAGTGTAGTGGCCATGACCTTACGGACCGGGAAAAACTTCAGGAGCCATCCAATACCGAGTACCAGCAAACGTGTTCATATAGTTTTTTGTGTAGGTGACGTAGTGGGTGGACATCGTGCCTTGTACAGTTTCGGTTTCTCCATGTGAGATATTAAATTCTCTGGCTAACCCAAAATCGCCTATCTTTATATCATCAGTCGCGGTCAGAAGCACATTTTCAGGCTTTAAGTCGCGGTGAAGAAGACTTTTTGAGTGGAGGAACTGAAGAGCTTCTGCCATTTGATAAATCCACTTGCACTCGACCTCTGTGATGCTCGCTTGAGTGAGGCGGTCGTTTAAGTTTCCGCCTGAACAGTATTCGGTCAAAATTAACATGTCCCAGCCATTCCTATCTTTTTCGATGATTGAGATTATGTTTGGGTGAGAAATGTTACTTAATATTAGAATTTCGTTCTTTACATTCAATATATCCAATTCATTTTCACAATGCACATTTTTTAACGCATATTCGCTTAAAGTTGTTACGTCCTTTACTTTGTGAACAACACCAAAAGCCCCAGCACCGAGTTGTTGTTGAATTGCCACTAATTTCTGTCCAACTTGAATAGTTGTCAGCAGCCCGAAATTTGGAGAGAGCGTGTTCATCATATTCTATTCCTCCATTTCAGTTGCCACTGCTAGTCAAGGGCACAAATCGTTCGTTGCACAAGAACGACTTCAAGGAAAACTTCCTTGTTTCTAAGAAAAGTACAAAAACCACTTGTCATAAAATATAACTTTACGAAACGAGATCTTTGTGAGGTTCATTACGATATTACGATATTACTCACCTCAAAGGTGCGTTCACTTCAGCGTCTAAGCACCAATCTGGTTTGCTAGTTCTTTTATTAGTTTCAAGATGGTGAAAGGTGTCATGTAGCAACTGCTCGAAAGAAAAGTCACCAATGATGCGTTTCCCTGACCTGAAACAAAACTAAAAGAAGGAAGAATGACAGTTGCGACACGCAGATATATATTTTTTAGCAAAAAAGAAAATTTGCAGTCTGTCTACTTTGAATTGATTTGAATATCATTATTTCCTGCGATCAATTAGGAAAGACCTTACGAGCAGGTCCTACGGGTGGGAGGTCGCAATGAAAGCCGAAAACAATGAACAGGAAGTCACTTCCACAACAGAAACGATGCGCTTTCCAAGAATACCCGAATATACTATCTTCATTTTTCTTACCTGTGGACCACATGCTTATTCAGTGTATCACAAAGCATCGCAAACAAGCGGGTTTACTGAAAAAAATAAAATAAAATAAATAATGCTGAGATGGGGCCGAGGCAAACTCTATTTAATATCCACGCTTACACTGTAAATCAATAAGAAAAATTTCGGTGAGTAAACGCAGTCCTTTTTCTGGGTCTAATATGGCTTCCTTAATAAGGGCCAACACAGTGCAATAAATATTTAAAATGTCAGCAAAACCACAGCAACAAACCAATAGTGGTGCCGGATCTCCTAGTTGTAGACCTGGATCAGTACAATTAAACTTGTAGAAAAATATAAAACGGCAAACTGATCCTTACGGCAAGGCTATGAAGAAGTAAACAAAAGGATAAAACAAATATTGGGCGCAATTTGTTTAAATATATACTGTTTTGTTTCATCCTTTTGTTTACTTCTTCATCGCCTTGCCGTAAGAATCAGTTTGCCGTTTTATATTTTTCTACAGTCCAATAACCTAGGACTGATTTGGACCCACGGTCTGAATTGAATCCCAGCTACAGCGTGTGCTCGAATAGGCCTTTGATCGTGCTGTTTTGGCTTAAATTGTGCTCAAACGGCTCAAGGAGGAGCTGAATCAGATTTTGGCCTGTAGGACTAAATTGTCCCTTGGGGTTTAAAAACAGTCTGTTTAATTTACAGTCCACCTACTGATGAGGTGTTTTCGGCAGCAAACCTGCAGCAAATTTTTCTTCTGGTAACCCCCCCTTCAGATATTAACCTAGTCCTATTCTTATCTATTCTTATAAACCCTCAGAAAAACTGTTATTTTTGTTCCTTACCCCTTAGAAAATGTGGCACTGTTATTTACCTCCTTCGGAAGAGGTTCAACTGCAAACCTTCACCAGACGGAATGACCAAAAATTGTATATCTACCATTTTTTGGCATCCCTACACGACGGGGCCAAACCACCCCCCACTGGGCTTAGGCTAAATTTACGTATCTTTTACATTTCTTTTCATTTCTCGACCCAACTTGCCAGACAGACTACGATTGTTGACCAAATGATGTTAAGTTTTTGTTTGACGCAAGATGTCAAATTGTGACGTCACTAAGGCTGAAATCACCGGAATGGGTTAAATGCAGTTTTTAATTTCAAAGTCAAACTCATATCATTTGAAGAGCTTTAGAAGAGGAGTAAGACAGCGAAAACTGTTTCTGGCTACGACACGTAAAACCCGAGTTATGGGACTTCAAAGAAGTTTGATTGCGCCCCACCAGAACCATACTTTCCTAAAAAACGATCCCTCTGATATTTTTTCACAGTTTTTTGCAAAATAAGCTGATTTTCCTGGTGACAAAAACCTTTTATAGTTGGGCAAAATCGTATCGTTTTAGATTTTTGATTTTTGATTCAAAAACACTAATTAAAGCAAGCCAAAAAATGATCACGTGACATTTTATGACGTCACAAAACTGTTTTTCGGGTTTTTGCGCAGTTAGAAATTTCTTTTTTCAAATTTTTATTTTTCCTTTTGCTTTCGACAGTAAAGATGTGTTATGTATAACTTAAATAGCAAGGGTGACTCGACAATAAAACTCTTAAATTTAGATTTATTTTACAAGGGGGTGCCCGGTTTTTGTACTCCGAATTTATCCAAATTCAAAACGTCTTATCTCAGCTCATATTTGAGATATTAAAAAATTATTTTGTAGCTATCAACTTTCCTTCAATAGTTCTTTCAAAAACGACATAATTTGACATTTGGTGTCATCCTATGAGTCATTTTGATTGACCTGATGTTTCGTATTTTCAGGCCAAGTTTGTCTGGGAAAGAGTTAAAGCAAGCAAAGTTATTTTAAATTAGCAATTAATGAATTCGGCTTTCGTAGGATATGAAGAATTAAGCAGATCTCGGAGGGTGTTATCCATCTGGCCTTCAGCCTGGGTGGATAACACCCTCCTCGATCTGCTTAATTCTTCATATCCTACGAAAGCCGAATTCATTAATTGCTTTATTATTCATTCAAAATAATTCCTAGTTTTAAAACACAGCTAAAAAAATTCTTACCTGCATCGATGTTAAGTTTATCTTCGATAGTGTACGTTTAGGTTTGTCCAACTCCGCAAATATTCTCCAAATAGCAGATGTCGCCCTCCGAGTTGTCTTCTTGCTGTTTTTGCTATGTTTTTAGCCATTATTTCGTCTAGTTCCAGCTGTAGTTCTTACTCTTGAAACGAGTGAAGTGTCCGCCATTTAAGTTTTCACAACGAAAACAACTCAACCTCGTCCCCAGGTGTAGAGGACTGCATTTCTGACGTCATTTCCTCCGTTAAACACAAAATTCTTCCAAATTTGGTCATCAGTAACTGGTTATGGTGAATTATGCGTGTGCTTTTAGCCAATCAGAATTGGGGAAATATTTTGAATGAATAATAATTTAATTTAATCAAAATTGTCACGTTCTGATAAGTCCTTTGGGGGGTGGTTTAGCCCCACTGTGCTATATGAATAATTTAACACTTACATTATCCCTTCAGGGCCAGGGGCCTGTGTCCCGAAAGTCCCGATAACTTTTCGGACCCGAAAAGCTGTTTCATGTTTGCCGTGTTAGCATCCCGGGGGGGGGGACTTTAGCAATTTTTGGGTGGGGATGTGCCGCTGGGACCCTGGAACCCTTAGCCTATACCAGAGCTAGTTAAGTGCATTTTGCTACCTTATACTAGACTAAAGTCTCCAAATCCCCCCCCCCCCCCATATTATTCAGAAACTACTGAGGTCACTAGCGCGGTCCATCCAAAACAAAACCGATTTGATTTTTTTAATATTTTTGGGTGGCAATTCCCGGTTTCCCTAGTCTAGACTAAAGTCTTCAACCAACCGATAAGTTTCCTGGAAAATGATACCCTATTCTAGACCTAAACTCTCTGATTTATATACCCTATCCCACAGCTAACTCCTTGAAAACCATACCCTTCACAGCGGCAAATACCCATATAGCCCATATATGGCAGTACCCCCCTCCCTACGGGGTTAGCATTCAGGATCAAAGCTTCAATAATTTTAAAAATGACTGAATATAAAACTGTCAGTTAACAAAAACCAAAATCGTCTGGTTTGTGCGCTAGGAACTTTGCTACTATTCAACTGGTTTTGATTTCTCAATTTGCCTTCGGACGCGAAAAGGTACCGGACCTTTCGAGAAACAGGCCCCAAGTTCCTGAACGGCCGATTAGCACTAATGCACCATCAAAATTTGTTGTTTTTGTATTTTACTCTCTCATGTATCGCTTAGAGTAATTATTATATTTTGTGTTATCATAACTAAATCTCGGAGTAAAGGCTAAACAGTTTTTTGGTATGCTCGAGATGCATAAGAACAAGAAAACCTTGCTGATTTGGCTTAATCCTGGGTTAAACGCAACCATCCATCTTTCGAGGAATTGGGCCCAGACGTTTAGTTTTGGTACTGTTCACCCTTCAGAAATTGCCAGTTTGGACATTGGTCTCGTTCAGAATATTCTCTCTCTATCTATAGGGGTGGAGGTGCGGATATAAACTGGAATGGCCCTGAGCGATGTTAGGCAAGTCCCGCCGCAGTTTAATTGTCATTTGACTGTCATCTTGTCAGTAGTGATCGTTTGATTAACACGCTCGTTTAGAATTCACTGTTTGCCTGGTACTCGGTGAAAATCAACAGTCATGTGTATTCCGTTAAGCACTGTACAGTTGATCGATCTTGATCCGTTCCTGCATGATCACGTTCTTATGGGAGATTTTCTTCTTTTTGTACTAAACCTCACACGAATCTGTTACGTAAGGTTCAGGCTCCGAGATAGTCCGCTGAATTGAGAAGCGCAAACGCAAGAATAAAACGGGAGGAAACTGGGGAGAGCAGTGGCGGCGGGAAGCTCTCTCCCTTACTTTTTCCCGCCGCGCCAGTTTTTCGAGGGCTTTTTCCTTTTGCGTCTTTCCCACTATCTGAGAGCCTGGAACAGGCTACTTCCAAAGCGTATACATTGGAAGATTTTTCGTCACCTAGTTTGCGAGCCCGGGTTGGACTCTGATATAAAAGTGACGGGGAAGTATTTGTCGTCTCACTTAATTAACTAGGAATGTAAATTGCAGATTTTGGTCTCACTTAGGGTTTTTGGGACGGAAAGTCACTATTATAATAATTATTTGTTTATTCAGGTATTGCTTAGGGCTGTGCATAAAGAAATTTACAAAAAATGTATGCCGTGACACTGACCACACAGAAATCTCCTTTAGTGGTCAGTTTAAGCTTGAGCCACACCCACATTGGTCTCCTTTCTAAAGGGGTAATTTGATTCTAATTTTCCGACGAGCATTGCCGTCACTTTTGTATGGGATTCCCCAACCGGGTTTGCCAGCCCCTTCCTTTCCACAGCACTTATCGACTTTTGGGTCTTTCTGCAGGTACCGGAAAGTTTTGTATTTTTGGTCACTAGGGATTAGTCTTTATTTGGAGTTGTTTTGTTTCCCGTCTTTTGTTTCTTTTGTATTACGTAATCTGTGCTCCGGTACTCACAGAAGGAACCCGACTTTTACACTTATGGACACTTAGCCTTACAAAAATTTACTAGCACAGGGTAAAAAGTTGAAACAGCCTCTACAGCATAGTAACTAGTTTACCACAACGATTCGAGCTAGAGACTGGACTTATTCAGTAGCTTTCAAATGAATTAGAGCAACTGACGAATAAACCACCTTTAAGAACTGCTAGGTATATTTTCTTATTTAGTCGTGGCCACACTTAAGCACGACTCGAAAAAGTTAGAAACCACTTTCGAAAAAAATACATATGTATATTACAGGAAAGTTTCTTTAACGCCTAGCTTTAATTTGCCTGTCTGAATGAACACGCGTATCTACAAGGATTTCATCTACTGACTTAACCATGAAACCATGAATGCAATGGATAAACATTAAAATTACGATAACAGTTGAGCTCACTAACTTTGGTCAATGCAAGCTTACGAACTTCACCCTCTGAAGAATTTGACAGGGAGGTTCTTTTCAATTTTCCTGGAAGTCGACTGAAGTCTCAACGAACTTCATTTGTTTGAACCACTTTTTTACCGTAAAGGAATTTTTCTGGTTCAATTAAACAAGGTATTAGTAAATGCATGACGTTTTTTTATTGCATGATGCTTGAACATAATAGCACTTAATCAAAGTGCAGGGCACAAAAAAAATAAATATATGAGACAAACTATAGACTGAGGTCAAATTTTGTCGTAAGACTTAAAGCATTTTGCATTAACTTTCGATTGCGTAATTAAGTTCTGATGCCAGTTGTTCAAGGTGGAAGCGCTATCTACAAGATAAATCACTATCCAGCGAATAAGTATCAGCAAAACCAATTGCGTTATCCATTGGATAGTGATTTATCGGGTGAATAGGGCACCTCATGAACAACTGGGGACTGAACTTTATTTTAGGCGATGTTCATTGTAATTACAAAAGTACCGCTTTTAACTTCTCGGGACTCTTTTACAGAACAGTAAACGTTCCATATTTTTTCAATATTAAATTCACGACATTATTAAAAATGTGAATTTAAAATTATCTTATAATACTAAATGTGGAATCATTAAATTCGACGGAATTCGTACTGTAGGGTCTAAAGTAACACTTAACGTACTTGAAACATACAGCTAAGCAGATATTAAACAATTATTGGATGAGAGTTATGTGATATCCGGAATGACCAAGGTCGTGGTTAAGTGTTATCAGCCGAGCGGATGGCCTTGATTATTTAGGATATGACAAAAACCGAATCTATAATTGTTTTATTATACATTGTTTTGAAGAAAATAACGACAAACACACCGTCGCAAGGAACCTGAATTGATATTGTGTATTGCGCTTGCAACCTACAGATTAGTTAGTTATCTGCTAGCAGATAACTGACTAATCTGTAGGATGCGTTGATTTTCCAAAATTAGAGGTAGGCTCTTAGCCAATGAGAAGACAGATAGTGAGTACAATGTATAATAATAGAGTGTTATCATTTCAATTTTTAAAGTAATTACAAAAGTTCTAATTTTTCTTTCCTTCTGGGAATATAGTTATATTGATTATCTATTTCTCTAAACCACGAAGCAATTACCATGGTCAGTCCAACCGCGATTTTGCCGTAAAGGAATTTTCTTGTTTCATGTGAAATAATACATCCTTATAGGCGGAAGTCGCTAGGAATCCTTGCACGTAGATAGTAGAAAACATTTCTTGAATGAAAATATTCGAAAATAAATAAGAGGAAAACATCTTAAGAAAAAAGACAAAAAGTTTACTAATTAAAATGTCGAGTTTTCTTAGTTAAGAACTTTGATGGCTCGAGAGGTTCTTATTCAGTACACAAACCAGTTTGTAGTGGAATGCTTTATTGTGGTGACTCTTCGGCTAAGAATATCTGATTCTTGCGTAAGAAGTATTTGTAACTGTGGAGTCGGTGGATAAAATTCTAAAGTAGGATTATTCTAGTAAACTTGAATTAAAACAGAAGTAATCTTGAAGTTTAACAACTAAATTGGTTATGCCGCTTAAATATTCATAATCAACATTGATTAATAGCGCAAGACGGTTACATCGCAAGCTACAATTATAGATGGATTGGATCAAAAACGATTACTCGATCGCGGTGGCACTTATAAGCCTGTCAAATAAAGATGTACACATTGTAAACTAGTACCTTCAGTTACACTATTTCATCTGTCAAGGGGTGAAACTACATTTTGCAGCTTTCTTAGTCTCGCTGAAAGTGACTACCTCCCGGAATAACTATAACAATAATAAATTTAATTAACGGTCTACGAGTATTTAATGCACATTTACACTCTGTTATCCTAGCTAGCAGACCGACTATTCGTGTGTATGAAGCAGTTTGTCGTTCCCAAATTACTGGAATCTATGATAACCTTATAACTTTGTGTACTTTCTTCTTATACCAAGTGTACGACAGGTTCCTCCTTTGTTGTTGGAAAATTGTTATGGATAGATTTCATATATACTTTATCATAAAGTATTCAAAATATCCATAATTTTTCATTATAGTACATGTATATGTAAAATAACATCAAAATAAATTTCGATATCAGAAAATGCTTTGAATAACGTTTATACAGTCAACACTCTCAAGCCGATGAAGTGCTCGTAACTAGCGGAGTTGGTCCTCCTCTTTCTTTTTTCCGGGCTAAAATGGGAATTGCTAAACTGCTTTTACATTGTGAAGAGATCATTGCAATCATTTCATAGCAAAAAGCTACGACACTCGTAAAGTCTTGTTGAAATGTTAATTCACGGTCTTTATTTTAGCCTCCTTCTTTTCGGCGAATATATTATTAGGGAAAGCCATATTACGGTAAAAGTGTTCAAGTAGCTTGTACTTTTTACTAATTCGTGTTGACTAATCGAGTGGCTGCTTTCAGGAGCTTAGAAATAAAAGGAAAGACAACTAAGTAGTTACCAAATTGAGGTTGTCGCGGTCAACCATTCGGAAGCGCTCACGAAGAGCTTCGATTGTATTTCCTTTTTATCAATCTAAGCGCCCGAATAGTTTTAGTGTATGACCTTTGTTTATTTTTAAAAAAAGAAAGAAAGAGTCAGTCTTATTGCGTCAGAGCAAAGGAGAACCTCGACCTTGGGAAGAGAAACAGTTCATTTTGAATCGTTGCGCTGTACAATGGATTTTAAGTTCAGATGAACTCAGTAACAGCATTTATAAAGAAGTAATCCCCGGGGGAGCCCCCCTCCGGGTTTGCGCGCCCCTTCCTTTCCACAGCACTTATCGACTTTGACAGTTATCAACACTTAGCTTTATAACAATTTACTAGCACAGGATAACTACTAACTAGTTTACCACAACCATTCGAGACAGCTTATTCCGTAACTTTCAATTGAATCGAAACAGAGAAACTGTTCAGAAATGTCATACAAAGCCGAACTCAAAAATTAAACTGTATATTTTTCTGATTTGAATGGCCACGCTGCACGGACTCGAAAAAGTAGAAACCACCTTCGAAAACAAAAATACTACAGGTAACGTTTCTTCAACTTGTAGCTTTAATTTGAATGAACATACTTATTATAAATAAAGGATTCCATCTACTGCCTTACCATGAAACCATAGTGCAATAGATAAACATTAAAATTACGGTAACTGCATGTTCAGATCACTAATTTAAAACTTTGGTCAAGCTTAAGGTCGCATGAGAACTTCACCCTCTGAAGAATTTGACAGGGAGGTTCTTTTGGATTTTTCTAGAAGTTGACTAAAAGTTTTTACGAATTTCATTTGTTTGAACCAAATTTTTGCCGTAAAGGAATTTTCCATGTTCAATTAAACATTCAAGGAAATAATAAATGTATGACGTTTGCTTGTTGCATAATGCTTGAACGTAATAGCGAAACATAAAATATATCTAAATTCAAGTACAGGGCACAATAAAAATTAAATATATGAGACAAGCTATGGAGGTTAAATTTGTCGTCAGACTTAAAACATTTTGCATTAAGTTTCGATCGCGTAATGAAGTTCTACTGCCAGTTGTTAAAAGGTGGATAGCGCTATCCACTAGATAAATCACTATCCAGCGAATAAGTATTAGGAAAACCAATTGCGTTATCCACTGGATGGCGATTTATCGGGTGAATAGGGCACCTCATGAACAACTGGGGCCAGTGAACTTTATTTTAGGCCATGTTCATTGTAATTACGAAAGTACCGCTTTTAACTTTTCGGGACTCTTTTGTAGAACAGTAAACGTTACATATGTTTTCAATTTTAAATTCACGACATTACCAAAAAAGTGGATTTAAAATTTTCGTGTTATAGAAAATAAGGGATCATTAAATTCGACGGAATTCGTACTGTAGGGTCTAAAGTAACACTTAACGTACTTGTAACGTACAGCTAAGCAGATATTAGTGTGTTTCATTTAAATTTTTACTGCAGTAATTACAAAAGTTAAAATAAATGTTTCTTTACTTATGGAAATAAAGTTATATTGATTATCTATTTCGCTGAACCACGAAGCAAGTACCTGGGTCAGTCTAACCGCGATTTTGCCGTAAAGGAATTTTCTTGTTTCACTTGCCGAATGCATCCCTATGGGCGGAAATCGCTTAGGAATTATAGCACGTAGTCACAGAAAACAGTTTTTTTAGTGAAAGTATTTGAAAATAATTAAGAGGAAAAACATCTTAAGAGAAAAGACAAGATGATTACTAATGAAAATGTCGAGTTTCTTAGTTAAGAACTTTGATGGCTCTAGAGGTTTTTTATTCAGTACACAAACCAGTTTGTAGTGGAATGCTTGATTGTGGTGACTCTTCGGTTAAGAATATCTGATTCTTGCGTAAGACGTGTTTATAACTGTGGAGTCTGCGGATAAAATTCTAAAGTAGGATTATTCTAGTAAACTTGAATTAAAACAGAAGTAATCTTGAAGTTTAACAACTAAATTGGGTTTTATTATTCATAATCAGCTTAGCTCAACAGTGCAAGACGGTTACATCGCGAGGTTACAATTATAGATCGACTGCATCAAAAACGATTGCTCGATCGCGGTGGCACTTGTAAGCCTGTCAAACAAACATGACTAGTACACATTGTAAACTAGAACCTTCAATTACATCTGTCTCAAGGGATACAACTACATTTTGCAGCTTACTTAATCGCGCTGAAAGTAACTACCTCCCGGAATAACTATAACTTTACAATTATAATAATTATAATTAACGTTCTACCAATATTTAATGCACATTCACACTCTGCTATCCTAACTAGCAGACCGACTATTCGTGTGTATGAAGCAGTTTGTGTCGTTCCCGAATTACTGGGATCTATAATAACCTTATAACTTTGTGTGCTTTCTTATTACCAATAAGTGTACGACAGGTTCCTCCTTTGTTGTTGGAAAATTGTCATGGATAGATTTTCTATTATACTTTATAATAAAGTATATAAAATATCCATAATTTTCATTAGTATAAATTATGTAAAATAACATCAAAATAAATTTCGATATTAGAAAATGCTTTGAATAACGTTTATAGAGTCAACACTTTCTAGCCTTCGGAAATTCGATAAAGTGCTCGTAACTAGAGTTGGTCCTTTAACATCTCCCGTCTTTCGACATATTTTTTTTTTTTCGGGCTAAGATGGGAATTGCTAAACTGCTTTTACATTGTGAAGAGGTCATTGCATTTATTTCATAGCAAAAAACTGTGACACTCGTAAAGTCTTCTTGGATTTTTCGGCGAATATATCATTAGGGAAAGTCATATTACGGTAATGAACTCAGTAAGAGCAGTAAGACATGGTCGAGAGATTTTAGCGTAGAGAAATGAAGCGAGAAAAGTCTTCTTTCAAAGTAACTTTGTGAATTCTACTTTGATCATTAGAAAAAAAGCAGGCTGTTATTTCCGCTTCGCTTAAAATTTCTGCTGAGTTGGTTTTTTCCTTTTCGTTTTGCAATAGTTTAGTTCTTCCATTAAAGGTAAGTTAAATGAGCCATGGGATGGTCAAATGCCCGTGGCTGTTGTACTTAAGTTTGTCAATAATAACTGGATGTGATGTCAAAACCACTTAGTGATAATACGGCTGAATACGTAACAGAAAATATAATGATTTAAGATATGACTGTGTAACTTCCTGTTTGGTGATATAAAAGCTCTCTGCAACAAAGTCAAACCTTCAGTCGAATGACGCTTGCGGACAAGAGATCACCTCACTAAGTAGACAGTGTCTCGTTCGCAAACTCGCCATGAAAGCGTGCAGTTTTCTCGCTACATTTTCTCTTGCCATTCTTATGGCGAACGCTCTTACTACTGAAGAGCATGTCAGGACAATGTTCCGCCCGGAACACAGGGTTCATCTGCCGGAGCCGGGGATGTTAAACCTCCAAGAAGACGATTCGTCTGCGCTTGTGTCAAACCTCAACACTCAAGGCGACGAATCCACAAAGTGCTTGGCCCTCTGTGAACCAAAGTGCGATAAACTTAATGTGCCATATTATTTGCAGGTAATGAGCGTTCTTTTAACTTAAAAAACAGGCTGAAAGCACGAGTAAACAGCTGTCAAGTTTCGGCCTATATTTGTTTTAGTCATAAGTTGCCTTCAAGATGAACAAAAAACATTTTGGCACCTAAAATAGGAAAGAACAGAAAGTTTACGACCACTTGGAATTGAATGCATCTTAAGTCTGTTTTTAATATTAAACCTTCATTAACATTAATTTCCGTTTTCTTTACAGAAAAACGAAAGCTTCTTCCAATATGAGCAAGTGCCTATAAACTGCGTGTTGGCGTCTACAGTTGTTTTCTCCTACAAGCACAAATGCAAGTGGCTGTGTTTGTACCTCTTCGACTGCTGCCGAGCCTGTAATGCGAAATATGCTAAATGCTACAAGCTACTCCGTTTTTGGAAGGGAGGTCCAGCATTCTGCTATCGAAAGAGTTACCTCTGTATGTGCAAATGTTTGGCCAAGCACCACCCCCCAGAGAATTATAAGAGCTTCCCACCGAAGAGGGGATAGAGATCACGGAGAGAGATAAAAAGACCAATGAACTCTGTAGCGTGCGTTTTAAACTAGCCCTTGTCAAAGAGTTCGTCAGCTATCTGCTGTAATTTTTTAGCTTTTTTGCGCATTCTTGTTTCTGAATTCAAAGGAGTTTTCTCGTTGTATGAGATATACACAAAATAAAAAGTACAAGTTAAACTTAAGACTTGTTTGTAGTGTTAATTTGGGTCGTTTCCCTGAACTGAAGGATCAAATCTTATCACCCCGGCTCAACTTCTTTCAAGTTGGTAATCCATTTTATTACCCCAAATCCTTAAAAAACCACCTCATTTTCTTAGCTATGATCCGTTATTGTGTCCAAAAAGAAATTACAAACCCCATCTTGCGATTATATAAAACCTTTGTCACGCAATTTAAACTCAGATCGACTTAACATCAAACAATAACTAGGAGAGGAAAAGCAAAAGCGGTCAAGATACTTCCCTACTCTAAAAAAAGTCTTACACAAATCGCAAAAGGTTTAACTAGTTGTACAAAATTGAAGTCACAGTAACAGTCATGTGATTGTGTTTCTTTTCTGCATTATGTATTTTCAGTTTTTCTCAGTGTAAAATTTGTTGAGGTTTCAGACAAGGTTTCACAACTTCTATTATCTTCACACTGCGTAAGCTAACAAGTGAAAGATAACATATAATAATTATAGTAATTATATTATTAATAATGAAGCAAACTGAAAAGACCATTAGACTCGTTTGAATCAGTGAAAGGAAGGAATTCGCAAGTAAATTCAGTATATCATAAGCAGGATACTAGTGATAAGATATTGAATGCCTAATTCCCTTTAAGTTTATGCTCAGAGACAGTTTTATTATAAAATGAGAGCGCATTCACGCCTTAACCAAACCGGAAAATTGTCCTTATCCCTAGTTTCCGCTAGAAATGGTACCAAAAGATGGTTAGTCTCGATAACATTAAATTACGGGACGGGACACAATATCCGTTTAATGTCTTTGCCAAGAAAGTTGATTCTAACCAAAATAGAGTTCATTAATTATAAATGGCAATGAAAAATCACTAAGTAAGAGCAAAGATGAATTATATGTAACTCCCTTGCACGGTATGTTTTAAATGAAAGTGAACGCCTCATTGATTGAAATGTACGTGATTTTACTGTAGTCCGTCTTTTGGTTTTTACACGGTCTTGAGACATGCTTGTCTACCGCAATTAAATATATAGGTAAGTTAAAAAGACTCACATCATGAGATGACTATGCATCTCAATTGTATATACGTTGAAAGGAAAGGGTTTTGATGACCATCCTCCCTGGCGTCAATCCGGCTTGCAGTTGGACAAATTAAGAACAATTATAATAATTAAACCCTCTCACTAATTATAACAAAAACGGTAGAAACTTGCACGTTTTACGCAAATGACACGACAAAAGAAAAATATCAGCCCCGAGGACAGAATAAGTAATTGTAAAAAAAGCATAGTATCTTATTATCTAAAAAAAGATGTCTAGCTTGCAATTCATTTAAAGAGGAAAGTTATGCAAGAATATGACTGTTATTTTTCATTCGTTAGTTTTCTTAGCATAGTATAAATGCGAAAAAATGATAAAAAAAAATCCATTCAACTGCGTCGAGCTTTGTGGTACGAATGCTCCAGTAGTTGCGGAAAGTCAACGGTTTGTTAACATTGTACTTTCAAGTGTACTTTCAAGAATGGGCTGTTCCGATGAGGGAACGGAGGCCAAACCAAACTAGCATAAACAGGAAAAAATTCCAGCGAACAAAGAGGCAGAAAGAGCTACGTGAGAGTGATCGTAATAACACTTTAACAGCTTAAAACATTTACGTATCATGAATATTAAGAAGTTTAATAAAAGTTCTTAACAAATCATTAGCTAGAAGAGTGGACCGTTTCGATTTCCGCTCTCTTGATATAAAAGGTTTTTACACACCCACAACACATTCAGTCAGACCAGCAAGGACAACAGTTTGAGCTGACGAGGTACACACAGATTCTCAGACTCGTCCGTTGGCTTTCCATTGAACATGAAGTCCGGCTATTTGGTTGCCTGCTTTGTCGCTGTGGCATTGACTACTATTGCTACCCAAGGAGATGCACAGAATTCGACAAGTCCCCCACCACCCCTTGAGAATTCGACAAACCCGGCTCCAACGCAACAGAATCTAAGGCCCGTCCTTCCGCACCCACACGGCTGTGATTGTAGAGGCGAATGCAAGAAACTTCGTCACGGTCAGGTTCCGTACAAACTCGCGGTAAGTTTATACTCTACCAGTACCAAGACTTCAAACTTTGAGATAAACTCTAAATTTTGCTTTGTAAAATACTGCCTTTAGAAACCATTTGAAAGTGATTCCGGAAGTGATCCCGTTGAAGCCCTGATTTTTTTTTTTTCAGGCTTCTTCTTTCCAATTGCTTAAATTGGAAAATTTACTGCGATGATCACTCTTTACTTTCATCTACAACCGCAGTTCAAATATGAATTATTTCATATACTTCACATCACTTAAAGACTTTTAATTAGTTAAATGCTAGCGCCCTAAGAATTCAAACGTCCACATTTGTCTCGAGATCAAGAAATGTACCTAATATGAACAGAATGTTGATAAAATCACATACCAAAGGCCTCGTTTCGATTTTATCCAGACGCAAAGTCAGTACTACATACCATATTTAAGTGACGAAATCAGAGAGGAAAAAAGAAATTTAAAGAAAATGCCTTTACTTTAGCTTTGATTCACAGATCTAGAGAAATATTAGCAAAACGCGAATTTTACAGTCGAAGTAACTTTGCAAAGAAGGAAATCAATTTACTTTATCAAGGAAAATACCTATATCTTTGCGATATCCTTTGAATTGCTTACCCCAGGAGCTGATAGACTCCTGTTACCCTCTGCTGTGCTTTCCTTTGACAATGTCACAAAGCATATTTGTATTTTGCTAACTTCAACGGTACACTTCTGACCTAGTAAGATACGATTTTATTTAGTGAATTTTCTTTTTTTCAGGACATACACAACTACCTCAGCTACGAAAATTATCCCATTTTGTGCCGATCAGCATCGAGTAATTATTACGGTAAACCAGCAAAGAAGTATGTCTGCAAACAAACCTTCGATTGCTGTCGTTGGTGCAACGCATTTTTCTACAAATGCTTGAAGGTTTACAACTTCGGCTATTGTATTCGTAGCTCCTACAAATGCATGTGTCGGTGTATCGACAATTCCAGCAGAAAGGAGCTGCCATATTATAACCCAGTAGGCAGAAAATAAACTTAATAATCAAAGCTCTTATGAACACAATTGATGAGTGCATGACTCGGATTGAGCCCTCTTGAAACCTGTAAACAACTTTAATAAGTGATTTTTAGAAGTAGCATCGGCTTTAGCACTAGCGAGTTGAAAAACTAGAAAGACTTCTCTGTATACTAGAAATAAAGCCATTTGTTTACAAGAAGTATTTTCAACTGGATGTTATTTTGCAATTGTCTTTAGTTAGTTCTGTCGCTTTAAATTAACATTTTCTTCTAATACCTGTAACTTTGTAAAAACAAGTAGTATCTCACTAAGTTTGTTCTTCCCTTTCCCCATGCGAAATACAAAATTAATTCTTTTAAAAATGGAATCCCCCTTTTTTGTCGAAGACCTCTCGGTCCGTAGACACACTCTGATAATGTCTCATTCCAAGAGAGGATCTTGTTCATTCTTAACTCTCTGTTGATTCTTAGCAAGTTCTAATAGCTTTTAAAGCTCTGTGTTAATTCGCAGATGTCTGCCATTCAGCTTCTCTGGGGCCTACTATGCCCTTTGTTACCAGGCCACGAACGCGTCCATGCATGATAGCGCGCAAGTCTAAAGCAACATGCAAACGGACAAAGAGTTGTTGCCAACAAAAATAACTAGTAATAGTTGACACTACAGCTGCCCCTGCTCTTTATATTGTCGGGCAACAGTATTTTTTGCTCGTTGTGTAGCTCTTTGAAGTATACCGATTCATAATGAAGATTTTCACACATATTCCATACAATAGGTGAGATAAATACAGGAAACGCAAGGTTCCATGCACAGTTTTGGTTCGATTTGCACAGCTTTGATCAAAACATTTTCAGTTTCGGGAATAGTTTATTCTAAACCATAAAAAAAGATTTAATTAGAAGTTGAATTTTTCGCTATTTCTCATTCACTTTTTACATTCAGTTCATTTTATTTGCCGGAAAGTAAGCCTTAGAAATTAAAAGGACGTTTGGTCAATTCACGCTCGCGCATTCTAGTCTTACTTTAAACTTTATAGCGGAAGGACATCTGTGAGCAGGGAATAAATCAGCACAGAATTTGATTGTAGGCGAATTTCTGTAATCGTCCATCGTTCTTCTTGTGATTAGCTAGCCGTTGCTCACTCGTCTTGCTTGTTTGGGGCCGAGTCTTATTCCGGTCAAAGAGAGAGAATCAAAGAGTGTCTGGCAAGGTCTTAATCAACGATTTGTGAACTCGTGTCTGGCAAACTCTCCAAGTGTTTATATATACACAGTTAAATATACGCACCTTATAGCTTCATCTGCGCTTAACGAGTGTCTTTTGGTCCATAGCTTTCAAAACAACTGCTCCAAAGAATGTCCCTGATAACACGTAACGAAGTATGACTGCACAATAAATGTCACAAAATCTACCTAAGCGGTCCCTTCGGGATTTTCTGTCTTTACGTCATCCTAACCATTTCGTACTTCCGGGCGCAAACAATAGGAACGTCATCACTACCTCCCGATTCCTCGCGGCCCCTGTTCAAGCAAATCGAGATTTTTTTTCTAGTATACCGCTGTATATTTGAACTGTAAGTACTATCCTTAATATACGCGCGAGTTACTAGGGTGCCTCCTCGGGATTTCGCCTCTGGGCGAAATCCCTGCGGGGCCAATAATAATTCCGTTATTTACCCTCTAATGCTAGTGGGGCCGAGAAAATGCCTGAAACAAATAATTCATATAACACTTAGCAGGGTTAAGAATCCCAATTGGCCGGAGGCAAACCAGCATTTACAAGCATTTACGAGGATTTGAACTCGGAACTGCCAAGAACAAATCCAGCTAGCGGTCAGAGCGGGACTTGAACTCGGGGCATGAGGGGACACAAATCGCCTGAACTGTAAGTATCCTGGAGAGTCTCATACAATTTACTGTAACGACGTTACAGTAAATTGTATGGGACTCTCCAGGATACTTACAGTTCAGGCGATTTGTGTCCCCTCATGCTCCGAATTACAAGTCCAGCGTTCTATCCACGCGGCCACGCTGCCAACATTGTTGGAGTTACATGTTGCATCTGTTTGCACACCTTGTTGCATGTTGTTGCGCAAAGTTTAAAACGGGTCAAACGTTCAGCTAAGCCTTGAATGACAGTGACAAGTGTTAAACTTAAAGGCGGGAGCAAGGGCCTAGAACTTAAGTAACTGCTGGCACTAAAGTGACTAAAGCAACCGCTGGTCCTAACTGCAGCCAAGTCAGGTATAGTTACAGTGCGACTACTCGAACTGGGGCATGCGTACTCGGAAGAAGATTATCCAATCACAACATTTTTTTCTTTTGAAAACAAAAGATTCACGATTTTTTTTTTTGCAAACGGACCAATAAAACTCAAGGTTCAACTATGCAGCCGTGTTGAAAACTTTAAAACCGTTTGAACTTTCCTTACCTCTCAGGAAACAGTCCTCAAATTCATGAATGTTATTAGTCCGTTTGCAAAAAACCTTTAGAATCTTTTGTTTTCAAAACCCGTTGTGATTGGATAATCTTCTCTCAATTACCCCGGTTCAAGTAATCGCACTGTAATGTCTATTGTCTAATTTCCCTCAGCCTTGTCGAGGAGCCAAGAATGAATATTTTGATTATTCGAAATTGGCCTATTGAAACAGTAATTTCTGCAAAGTTGTAATTTTCATCTTATACGAGATCTTTCTCTTCCTCTTTTCTTAACTGACATTAAGAGAAAATTAAAATTTTCTGAGAACTTTTTGAGCTTATTTTGCACCGAGCTAGACTTTCTCAAAGCCCGTTTCCGGTTTCTGCTCGCGAGCGTCCCTCGCGCCTTCGGAGCTCACACACTATGTCGACTTGTGGCGAGTGTTGCACCGAGTCCACTTGCTGAGTAATTATGCAAACTTTTATTTTCTGTTTAATGGTCGTTCTATTC
>JBBMOI010000001.1:37692500-37820000 GCA_038088405.1 Porites divaricata | reverse complement strand
ATTAACAATCTATGAGAAAGTAAGTAAAATTGTGGATTAAAATGTCATTTCCGGAATTAGGGCTAATAATCGCCTTTACTGTCGACCGATAACAAGAGACTTCTTGCCGATAGCTGTCCTTGTTCGAGTTGATGAGGTTGAAATTGGTTCTTGCAAACTCAGTGACGTTTATTTAGCCTCGCGCAATTTGCTATAAGTGCAGACGAATTTTCCAGAAATTGAATTCTTATACACCCTGTCAAAGATCAAAATAGGAGAGGAAAATTCGTCGTTGTCTGTTCATGTCCCCCATAGAACGTAGCATTACAACGGCCACCTTTGGGACGGAAGAAAGTAGCCGTTGTGGGACTGGGTAGTCTACTACACAGCCGTTTTTAGTGTCGTCACGCAACGCTCCTCCCCACTAACTGTCACGCGCTCCTCCCCACTAAGTTAGTGGGGAGGAGCGTTGAGTGACGAAACTAAAAACGGCTGTGTAGTAGACTAGAGTTTTTGTTTCTTTTTTGTTTTTTGTTTTTACTAGGTGGCCGTTATTTGGAGGTAGGAGTGTTATATGACCAATATTTTTTATAGAGTACAACATGTTTTTTTGTGCTAAAGTTCATGCTTATTCTGTCCCATAATCATGGAGGTAATTAATCCAATAATATATAATGCATAGAGATAAAATACACAGAAAGGTTGAATTATGTCTTGCCGAATCAATATTCTAAAGTGACAAAACGAGCAAGGTTCGCAACATCCGCTATAAGTATCGTAGACAATTTTTGCTTACTGTAGCAGTATAAATGAAGCAAAATACGATTACCGCGATTGATCATAAACGTACCAATTCGTGACCATTCTTGATTTTTTCATCAGTCGCTGAAAAAGCTGGCTGTTGTTGAGAGGTTATTTTGGCAGTTGGGGACATGTGTTAGTGGCCGTTGCCACTGATGATGCACGTACAGTGCTGTTTTTTGCTTCTTAAATCCTTCGTTTGTTTGTTTGTTTTTTTTTGTTGTTGTTTTTTTTTTCACGTTCTCGTTGTCGCTATCGTCTTGGTTGCTTAGGCTTCCTATAGTCGCTAAACACAAAGTCAAACATACCATCTGAAGAAGTTTGGAAAGTACTGGCTTAAATAAGATAGTACAAGAATTGAATGGTCAGCTATCCAGACTTCATCCAAATTGTTTGCCATGCTTACTGCCATCAGCTTTACACAGCGTTCAGTTGACAGCAATGGCAAACTCTTCATAACATTTGACAATACCAATGCATCAAGAGGCTGAAATACAAACAAATAATATTCTATGTGGAGGTATATTTTGTGTGATGATACTTCACTAAACAGAATAAGTAAGAAAAATAATTATGTTGTTATAAGCTACATAGTAGTGTTGATCAAAAATCTCTTTGAATTCACTCGCTTTTTTTGGCTTTAAAACGACGTAAAAAAAAGCAAATTCACCTCGACGCAGGCTAGAGGGTGACATATACCCGGGGATGGGGGGGGGGGGGGGGTATAACGGAATGTCTTTTTTGTTTGCAGGTCCATTGGCCTTCAACAAGCGGTTCTTATAAGTGGGGGGTGGGGAGGGGGGGTCACAAGCAGACGTTTACGCCGATCTACCGTGGCCCTGCCGCACAAATCTGTTGACCTTTAATACCACCACTCCTGTATTGCGCCCATTTAGGCCCATTTCCCTTGTTGTCCTTATTAAGGAGACATTATTAACTGTACATGAATTTTATCCTCCAGCCTAGAAGTAAGACAGTCTATTTCTCAATACCAATTAGTGAACGCGTGAGCCAACGTCCTTTGGCGGGAAAACGTTATAGCCGTCGCTACTCTACTAGTTTAGCAAGAATGTCGTAGTGATGAAAACAAGTTATCAGAATATTAAAAAGTTGTATTATTTAGCGATCGGGAGAAGGCTTTACCTTCTTCAATAAAAATAAGCGTACTAACTTTTGAGGTGACAAAAAGTACAATGAAGCTTTTCAGGGGAGTCCATTTCTGGAGAATACGCGAAAACTTCCTTAAGAAAGCTAAATGCCGTCCTCATAGTCGGCCTTGGTACCGAATCCAAATCTCTCTAATGAAAAACAATATTACCCTGTTAATGTCTTTTGTAAAGGCATTCTTAAATACGTCCGACTTGACAGGTCCTGGACAGATGATCTGGACTCCAATGTTGTACTCCATCAATTCAAGGCGAGCTGTGTCAAAATAACCCTGGTGAAGAAATTAGGATATGTTCACACTAGCTATACCGGAGAGCTTTCGCGCCACCACAAAAATCATACCGGATAGGGATTCATAATAACAGTGAGATCGGCGCGATTTCTGCGACGGAGCGAAGCAGCACTGGGCTGATCTCAAAAGTGGAGCGTCACTCATATCGGTCGGAAAGGTTTTGTGCCATACTTTGATGCATTGTGAACATCTATTTGGCCCGTCGCGGAAGTAAAATAAAATAGCGAGTCCTGGAACCCACTGAGCGGAAGTATAAATATTCAGGAGTGAGGACCGGAATTTAGCCTTGCATCAAACCCTCTCGGCCAGCGCGCCGCTCCGGCCCGATGTTCGATTAGTGTGAACGACTTCAGTTGTGTCGCCTCGGGCCGGTGTTGCTGTTCATACTATACCAGATTGCTTTCCGTGTTTGCACGAAAAGCTATCCAGTACAGTGGCGGATCTAGGCCCCCCCCCCCCCCCCCCCCACCTTTTCTGAAGGTCTGGATCCGCCAGACTTTTATAAGTTATTTGGAAATAGTTGATATACTATTTATTGTATAAGACTCCAAATAAAAACATGTCTGTCTGTCTGTCTGTCTGTCAGACACTGTAGCATTAGTTTGTAGACGACATAGCCTTACTCACTAATTTCAAAAGGAAAACATTGCGCACTGTATTTTTACCTAGACGAAAAATAAGGGGCGCCTTGGAAATAGCAGTTCATGACAGAATTTCCATGAACTTTAAGGTTTCTATTTTGGATGAAATATATGCAAGGGACAACCGGGTTGCACAATTCTGAAACTTTGCAGCACTTTCAAAAATTGCCGAAATATAAGGGGGACATTTTTTTTTTTGCCCTATAGTAATTTAACTTGAACCTCGCAATTTTATAGTAATTAGAACGAGTATGACATTTAAACATCACTAAATACAACTATCATGATGTCTGCGAAATCAGGCTGAACAGGAAGCGTAAACATACAAAATTAACAGTAAAACAAATTTCATTGCTTTGCTGCACCTCTGTGGTACATGAGGGGGGGGGGGGGGGGAGGGAGGGGCAAAAAACGAAATTCTGAATAGACCTCTTGGGACATGAACGCGTATGAGAGCGATCCAGATGACGGTATGGGATATAAATACTAAGCTCAATACCCAGGGGTGATACGAAAGGTCCCTAGTGGGAAAACGTGAAATTTACGTATAGCGCGCCAGTCCATTTCGGCGCAAGCATATCAATGAAAAAAGTAAATAATGTTAGAGCGATTTTCGTATGACTTTAAAAAATGTTTTCGGTAAGTGTTCGTTATTTGTTTTATCAGCCAATTTATCAAAAGATCAAAACATTGCCTTCTCGTTTTCCCGCTATAGATAACACTAATATGGAGAGGCCATTGCTCGACTGGCCAGTCATGTGGCAGTATGACGTCAAAGCGAAGTATCGGTTGATTTCTAGAAAGTTCTTTGTGCATGAAGTTTTTTCACCCGAACGTTCGCTTAACCAACCAAAAGCCACGCGCGTTTGTACCCGTTCGATAAACTAATTAAATCGCTATATTTCCCTTCTTTTGTAGCCTCCCACGCAGACGTTCCCCTAGTTAGTGGGGCAGGAACGCGTGACGAACCCCTAAGAACGTCTGTGTGGGAGGCTACTTCGTTTGTTGTTTCTGTTTTGCTCACTCGTTTTCATTTCAAGGTCATACGAAAATCGCTCTACCAGTCGAATACGTACGTGCAATGCATGTTTACTAGCAGAGTATGCATTGAGATAAGGGTATCCTGCGAGAAAAAAATGTAAAAAAAATTAAATAATTCTAACAACACAAGCTGCATAATATTAAATTTAGCGTGAGAATGGAATTCAGCTCTAGAGGTATTTAATAGAATTAATATGAGTTAATGTACTGATTGAAAGCAAGATTACCATACTTTCCAACAACGCTGCTCACAATGACAATCTGTCCTTCACGGCGTTTGATCATGTGGGGAAGAATCGCTTTGGTCAAGGAAATAGTGCCAACAGTATTTAAACCCAGAATAGCTCTGTCGACGTCTAGGGAGGTCTTTTGTATCAAACTAACCTGTGTACGCCCACCATTATTAACTAAAATATCAACCTGCATCAAAAGAAAGATCAGGTGAAGTAACATATCAGAGGGAAAGAACTTGATATTGACTGTACTATAATTGTTTGTTATGAGAGATAATTAATTGCAATAATACTGATTATAATAAACAATTTTTATTCATTCAAAATATTGCTCCGTTTCTTTACTGGCTCAAATGCCTTAGCTAATATAATTCTTCATGACCAGCTACCGTTGACTAAATTTGTTATACGTTTGCGATATCCGGTAAAATGACGTCAAAAGTTCAGGCTATTGCCAAAAAAAGGACAGCAACCGAGAGGCCCTAGTTTTGGGGAAAGGAGTATCATTATACGTTTTTGGGAAACTGTCCACTTACCCCTCCCCTAAGCCAACATTTTGTCCTAAGTGAGAAGTAAGTGTTGATGTTGGTAGTTTCGTATAATGATCCAAAGAGGTTGGTTAGTAAGGCTTGGCAAGTTATGACTTTTTTCTGATAGAGCTAGAGAAAATGGCAAAACATTTCACACGTTTTGCGCGGGGATAAACTTCTACCAAAACACACAGCAAGAACAGCAAAAATACAACTGAGCGATTGACAACCGCGGCTATTTAAAGAATATCTGCTAAAACTCGATCAGACTCGGACGTACACCCAAATTCATACCCCCACCTCGGTACAAGGGGAGGAGGGGGGGGGGGGGTTGTTGCAGTATTTCGAAACTATTTTTCCTTCAGCGAAAAGCCTTTGATTTTCTCAACAAGATGAGGTATATTTTATGGGTGGTGGCGCTACTGGAGGCCTGTGACGTCACCAGTAATGATTGTCAATCAGGTTAAAACCGCAAGAAATGGTAATTTTTTGTGCTCGACATATAAAATCACACATAAATAAGCACTTAGCGTCATTTTATCCACAAGCTTTAGTTTTATTGTTGCAAGAAGTTGAGAAAACATGTATTTTCACTCAAAAATGGCTTGACCACCTGCTACTTATGAAGCCATATCTCGTAACCATAGCCATAGTAACTGATCATCACTAAACTTGTCTCAAATTCGTGCGAGGGATAAACGAACAGCTATTGAAAACGTCATGTGCTGATGTTTTATTGTCTAGGAAAAAAAAATCCTCAGAGGGGGGTGGCAACCACCCCTCCTCCCATTTTTGAGGGCCTTATTTTTGGAGGGGCTTATATTCGAAGGGGCTTGTCTATGGAAGGAAATTTGCGTTTCAAAATCGATTGGGTTAGCCTTACAATTGAAGGTAAATTTACCGTTTTTGCTTTGTTTTACCTTGTATTTGGGGGAAATATTCCACGTACAAGCCCTAGGGGGGCTTATATTTGGAGGGGCGATTTAACGGAGGGTTTTTTGCATTACCGGTTTGGGAGGTTTGTAATGAGCTTTCATAACTGTTGGTACCCTGGACTAGTCATAATCATCATAATACTTGTCCATTATATTGACCACCCATCATTACATGCCTTATTTCCCGTTACCTTTCCAAAATGGTTGAGGACATCTTGAGCCAATTTTTCATGAGTGTCATATTTCAGCAAGTCCAGAGGAAGAACTAGAATATCTTGATCTTGATTAAACGATGGATCAAGGGCAAGTGAAATTGCTGTTACGTTGGGAAAAGACATGGTAAGATCGAGTTCAGTAAACAGATAAATAAGTCATTCGCTTGCGAATAAAATATTTATGTCACTGGATTCCTGTCAAAGATTGTTTATCTCTTGCAGAGATTTTCCGGCCCCGCTACAAGTCTACTTTAATCTTTCAGAATTGATGTGAGATAGATATAAGTGCGTAAAGGTCATTTTGTGCTAACCGGTACCCGGGGGGAGGCTCTCCCCCGTCCCTGCACTCACACCTCTCAGAGTTAAGGGGGTGTTCACATGAGAAAACTCGCACCGGCGCGAGTTTCATACAGGGATGACTTTTTGATTTCTTATCGCGTTTACATGATCACTGGGTCATTTCGTATCTCGTTATTTGAAGGTACACTTTATGTTGATAAAATAAACGTGTGATTCAAAATTCCAAACATTACGCATGCGCTACTCGTTCAAGTCTACCGGCAGACCGATTTCCCACCGGAACGGGTGGACGTTTCGCGTTTACATGATACCGTTGCGAAATCTCGCCCCGGTGCGACAACCGGGGTGAACTCACGCCGGGGCGACTCGCGCCGGCATGACATTTTGTGGTGGTATCATGTAAACAAATGTAGAGCCATGAGAGGGAACCGGAGTGAACTTGCCCCGGTGCGAAAGTCGCCCCGGTGTCATGTAAACACCCCCTAAGATCTTCTCCAGTACCGTAAACTTCAGGAATTTGACGATCAAACTCAAAAAGTATTTTGATCAACACCCAGGTTATAAGTCCCCCCCCCCCCCCCCCCCTCGTTAAAAAGCCTTCCTAAAACCCCTTAAGAAGTTGTGCCGAGTAGGAGAGGACACTAGGAACGAGGTTGGTTATGAGCGCGTAGCCGGCTACGCAGAATATTCTCCAAGTTCCAGAAACTTCAATTTTTTCCATAAATTTTTGGTAATTTTGATACTGTCGAATTACAGAAAATGTTTGGGAAAATCAAGGTTTTGTAAAACTGATCACGGACTTTTTTGCACTCCAGATTTAGTTTATTGTTTCTTTGAACTTGTACGTTACTCTTTTCAAAGAGAACGTATCAAGTATATGTTGGCTTTGAATTCTAATACAAATCTTCTAATTTCCCTCAGGTAAGTTAAGGCGAGGGTCACACATTATTCTGTAAAGAAAATACGGGGGGTGGTCTATCTCCGCAAGTAAACGTCCGATCAACATGAAACTAGGCCGCGACTTAAAACATGTCAAGGGAGCTTTATTCAAAAAAGTGTTTCCATAGTAACCTATCACGTGACCACTTATGGCTAAACTTCCGGTTTGTTCTATTAGGGCTTCTGCACACTAGGAAAAATTAACTTAAATGAAATTTTTTTGCAGAATTGTTTTAGTATGTAAGGCCTCTTCTCAAATTTAACTGGAATCGAAGTCTATCTAGGCGACATCAACTTTTAACGGCTATTGCGTGACAAAACAATGTCACATTTTATTGGTCACATGCCTGGACACCCATTCCAATTGGTTTCGTGTAGAATTTCGTGCACATGAAACCATTCAAGCATCATTTTGCATATCACTTTGTGTTAAGTTAGTGTGCGCTTAACCTAAAGGAAAATAAGGAAACTTGACATCATTTACGGTCACGTGACTAATTGGTGACAACTTCTTATCAACTTGATTCATCTTGTCGAGTGTAAGTCCTTGACAACGTTTCATTTCATTATCTTAAATACTGTAGAAGATAGACCACCCCCCTTCCTTAATACACCTGAGCCCGCCATCTTGCCCTAATTACCCAGGATGAGTGTGAACCCCTCTATGCGTTTGCTTGTCTACCGTGTCGTAAATAAGACGCTAAAATTTCGACTCACGTTTCTAACATTGTCATGTTCCATTAACTCTCGTTCTGGGCCTTGGGAGATTATTTCGGGTCAGGGGCACCCAATGTCAGTTTTTGGTAAAGAACTGTTCGGAAGACGATTTGAGATCTAGAATTTTCGGAACATTTGCAGTAAAATTTCTTGCTTTCCTGCCTCTCGTAGGATTTTCGAACATCTAAAAAATATAGACATATAATTCTGCAAGCAGAATACTGCAATGCTGATCGTACTACGTGAAATTTAACTCTGCAAGACATCAACAAGACACCGAAAGAACTCAAAACATAGCGGGTTTGTAGCCATAGACAGCTGTTTCGCGTAGTACGATCAGCATTGCAGTATTCTGCTTGCAGAATTATATGTCTACATTTTTATTTTTGCTGATCAGGTCTTCACAGATCCTACGTTCTTCGGCATATTCGTTTGCGGTCCAGTGCAGTCCCTCGTGGTTTATGTTTGTATCTAAAAAATAGTATAATTTCCCAGTTTTAAAGGATTTTTACCCTTAAAAAGGTCACCCAGAATTTTAGGGAGGCTTTTTCCTGGCTGAAATTTTTGAAAAGGTAAGTTCTGATCCCGTGAAATCAGAACAGATTATTAAAATTTTTTGGGGATAAAAATATGCCTATATCTATCGTTTAAATACTAAAATACGTTTAACAATGCTATGTTTAAGTGGTTTTGAACTATATTCTCGTTAGGCGCCCCTGTCGGGTTTCAATTTAACGGCCAAGAGAAGAAAACAATAGTCTCTTTTCTCTTCATATGGCCGTTAGAGGAATCGAAAGGAGAGTTAGAAACGACGTGAGACGAAACTTGAGCATCTTAGGCCTGTTTCAAACGTCGTGCTACTGCCGTGCTAAGCCAGCGGCTGGCTCGACTGTTGCTTGACTGCAGCACGACACTAGCACGACTTGGTGCCAGACGTCGAATTTAATTCAGTCGAATAGAACGGCTGTTGCCAAAGACAAAACACAAAAATAAAGAAACGGTTCAGCAAACTTTTAAATGTATTCTAATACATTTGTAATTTACGAATTGAGTTCGGCACGGCGGTAGCACGACTTTTGAAACCAAGTCGAGCTACTGCCGTGTAGCACGGCAAGGCTTGCCGTGCTACACAGCAGTAGCACGACTTGGTTTCAAACGTCGCGCTACTGCCGTGCTAAAGTCGACGTTTGAAACGGGCCTTATTTACGAAACGCCAGACAGAGCAAACGCATTTTGATAACCAGCTATGTTAACCGTCGCTGATCGGATTCAAATCCCTTCCAAAACGACTCATAAAGACACAGGAACACAAGTAAATACATATTATGTTATAAGACAGCGTTCGGGTTCCCTGGGGAACTAGTTAGCTTCCGAGTGGCCACCTGACTTACATGGCTCGCGTGATTCAGGTGGTTATTCGCATGACTTGACTTTATGTAAAGTATGGCCTCGTTAATGTTTAATTGGAGCTTATCTATTTGGCTTCTCTCACCAAACAGTGCACGTGGCCACTCATATTTATTTTTATAAGGTGTTGGTCCTACCTGCACAGTTTTTCTTGACTCTCTCTAATTCGACTTTTCTTCGTGCAGAAAGCGCCAGCTTACAGCCACATTTAGCCAGTTCGTAAGCTAAATATTCACCAATGCCGCTGGAAGCTCCTGTGATCCACACAACTTTGCCGCGCAAAGCAACGGCAGGATTTTCTCCTATTACTTCGTAAATCATCAACACAAAATCTGCGTCCTGATATTTTACAAGTAAGAAGTACAAAAGAGGAATTAAAACTGCGAGAATCAATGATATTCGAATCATCATGCTAAGTGGCGTCGTCTAGGTCTGAGTGCATCTAGCGTGTGATCAGACGCGTGAGTTTCATAGGTTCATGATTCGAAAGAACCGGAAGCAAAGGGAGGGGGGGGTAGGAGGGCTTAAAGGAAGTTTGATTAAGTAAAGGTGGGACGCCGTTTTACGGCAGTGAAGGTTATTTTTTCCAATTTTGACGGCTGTCGGTATATGAGCCGGTTTTAAGGTATTGTGATGTCTAGAAAGAGTTTTTTTTTTGAGAACACGGAAGTTTTAAGAATTCCGTGGAGATCAGCTGAAACAGTGAGATTTGAAACTCTGAAACTTTTTGAAGGTTAATATAAACCTGCATTTTTGACAGAACACGGTTAAAAATAACTTGGTCTCTTTGACGGTTGATTTTTAGGCCCTTTGACGGCTGACGATACACCCCACTGAGACCCTCGTTCTTAAAAGACAGGAGACCTTCTTTGACCCTGTTTCGTTTCGTTTTGCACACAGAATTATTAAGTAATTTTTCAAACAAACATCATGGAATTAGATTTTTTGGATAAATATTGTTGGTACCAAATATTTAGACCATTCGTCGCCAACCTACACTCTTTAAAAGGCTTCCAGTCCAAAAAGACACCCTCAGGTCAAGACTCCTGATAGCGAAATTGTAATGACCGTGTTTAAGACATGATCCTGAAAGCCATATCCTGTTAAGCGGCTAATAACCTGGTTTAAGCCAAAATAAGCGACTTAAAGGCTTGTTAATAGTGGAAAGTGCACTTAGCATATCTAGCTGGTTTACAGGCACTCCCATCAAATACTTAGAAACAAATAATTCAAGTACAACTTAATAACAGGATTAAAAACCCCAGCTGCCAGGATCGAGGCATCCAGTTGGCTATTTACAAGCGTGGTCGAGCGGGAACTCGGGACGACCGAGAACAAATCCAGCAAGTGGTCAGAGCGGGACTCGAACCCGGGACCGCCGGATTGCGAGTCCGAGAAGTTAGGGGCCGAACATGTTATCGTGAAGGTTTGTAGCGAGTTACTAAATCTTGAATGTAGTTGAGAGACTGTTCGTGTGTAGACGTGATCAATAAAGCACTAGGAAACAAGAAGTTAATGCAGAACGGAGAGTGATGTGGTCGTATTTGCGAGAGAATGTACTGAGGGAAGCAGCAGCATTCCGTACAGATTGTACCTTTTTGACGATGTATAGCCTGTGTACAGCCGCCCCTCCCCTCAAAAATATCGGAAAGGAGCGTCTGTGATTTACCGTTGATAATCGTGTTCAGGAATAATTTTGCATAAATTATTAAAAGATTGAGGATTGTTCAAGAGCGCCCTTCGTTTCTTCAGCGCGCAAAGACAATTCCTACAAATGTACTTGGAATTGATTTCGACTTTACGCTCCAAAGACTGCAGTTTCTCTCAAACTTTAAAAGAATTGCCCCTTCGACCATCAACTAGATTTTTATCCGCGTTTTTTACGATGTCTACGCCACAAAGAACACACGAGCTCATCGTCAAAATCTCACATCATGTCATTGTCGCGAACGAAAGTGAAAGATTCTGTACAGAAGGCTCCGATTGCAAAGCCCGCGAAAATGAAAGCCAATCAAATCTCGCTATTTCAGTGATGTAATGATTATGGGAAATAACCAATCAAATCATTTTCCACACATTCCTGAAAAAGTCACGTGGCCTTTGAACACGATTATCAACGGTAAATCACAGACGCTCCTTTCCGATTTTTTTGAGGGGAGGGGCGGCTGTACACAGGCTAACGATGTACTGATCGGTACATTATTTGGTAGGGTTCATGGTATCATCACAACAGCCATGTCACTGTAGGTAGGGTGAGATGAAGGCCTTCATGCCGGGGCGAGTGTAGAAGAATAATGTACTGATCATTTTCAACATCGAAGCATAACTTGATTGACACAATGACATGGTGTGACGTCATCATGACGTCGTTGTTTCCGGTTGAATTTATTGGCAGAATCCAAATTCCTTTCAAAGTAGCTATAAAGTAGCCTGTGGCAAGCTCTCGGTCAGCGGGGAGGTAACTGTGACTTGTAATGATTTTAAGAGGTGAAAAGCGAATGGAATGGTTATTTTCTCGAAAAATAAAGAACTGCCTCTTTCCATTTATTGATGTTACTTCCATCTAACCGTGATTTCATTGGTCACGCAAGAAAAACTGGAAGATAAAAACTTCTGCCAGGACCCCGAACGGATAGTTCTTGACTGTGACTGAAAAGCCCTGTTGAAGGGAGTTCCAATAAAATATGTATCTATGTATGTATGTATGACTGGGTGTAGCGAAATACTAAATCTTGAATATAGGTTGGCGGCATGTTGGTGTAGAGCCTTGAAGGTGAGTAATAGACGCTTACTGACATTTAATGCGCTCCGAAACAGGAAGCCAGTGTAGATAGGACAAAATTGATAGGACAGAATTGTAGTGGTGTGTTCGTATATACGGGAGCATATAATCACGAGGCGGGCAGCGGCATTCTGAACAGTTTAAAGCCTTTTCACGACATGAAATGATATCAGATGACACACAGCGTAGTACTGTTAAAAATGGCACCGATATTTCTGGAAGACTGAGATGGTTGCATGAATGACAACTTTTCCAAAGGGAAGTAGTGGTAGAAACTGTAGTGAGCAGTCTGTCGAGTAGAGATAGAGAAGACATGCGCTGACCAAAATCAGATAGGCAATTTTAGGCATAATATTGGCTAATTCACGTATAATTGAGTATCATCCGTGAAGAAATGAAATGCATTTTATAATATCGCAGAACGTTAGCCAGTGATGCACTAGAAAAACGTAGGTAGAGGAAGAGTCCGGGAATAGAGCCTTGAAGTACCCCGCATTAAACAAGAGAGGCTGCGATTTTAATAACCAAGTTTACCGGCGGTTATTTTTTAATTTTTAGTGACAAAAAAAAACAAAACAAAAAATTCAGGAGCAGGAAGGGGCGCCCGAGCGGTTTAAGTTTGTAGGAAAAGCAAACGCTGAGGTAAAAACACTTATATTATCTCTTTGGAAAGATCTGATCTCTAAGTCTAACATGATGGTGGTGATGATGATGATGATGATGATGATAAAAACACGTCAAGCAATAAATTTCAACTTATTCAAAGTTTTCAAAACTGAATCGGAATGTGAATTGGAATGAAGGTTTATAAGGTTCCATTTTTTTCAGTTCAATAGAATAAGAACTTATCTCATTATATCAGCTCTTTTTCGAATTGTTAAAAAGAAAATCCTCTTTAAATTCAATGCGTAGTATTTACAGTCACGACTAAAGACTACAAAGCGTTAGTCAAGGGATGACTTTCGTTTAACCTGTGAACATAACCAACAATTATCGGATTTGTAACGCGAACGTGAAAACGAGCGCGCCTAAAGTTAGTTTAGGATATACGCAATGACAAACACGCACGACGTCTGGCTGTTCTAGGGAACGCGAGCGGACAATTAGCTAAGACGTAAAAATTCTCTTCCACGTCGCTCGCTTTCAGTGTTTTCTTTAGTCAATCAGCAATGACGTTTTCTAGGGCCAACGTATAAGAAGAACAACTACAACTTCTGGGAAATCAAGCTAGGTCATACGAATGATAATCTTGCTGCAAGCCCAGGCCTCAGTCTTCACCTAGCATGTCCCCGTCTCTGGATTCAGGTTCATCGGCTTTGCTGGTGACATACTCCTCGCGGAGTTTGTCTAAATCAGCAAGTTCATGCTGAAAAAGAAGGAGAAAAAACCCATTAGAAAGTAAAACGACGCCTGTCTTCCCAATAAAGGTCAACACTATTTACAATGTAATAATTGTCTTTTAATTCTATTCTGTAACAAAAACGGGAGAGACAGAGAACGCGGCTTTGAGGTTACTTCGCCTTATCCTAACCCGGATATTACCCCTCTTGTAGCCAGTTATTTTGTTGACTTAGTCCCTGGCCTTTCCATCTTCTGACAGTATTTGGCTCCGCTAAAACCAGTGGAAGAGGCTATTTGACAAATAGACCGCGAATTTTCCATGGTCTGTACTCTTATCGACCGTAGAAATGACGTTAAAATGTTCAAAACTCAAGTGGAACCACGAGACGCAGGCGAGTAAATTCACTGAAACCATTTCCGCTGAAATTTCTTGAAAAGTTGGGTGCGCGAGAAAGAGAAAAACAAATTGCGCCACCATCACGTCACGTCACGTCCTTTCCATGGTCTGTGCTCTTAGTCGAAAATAGCTCTTCACCTATCAGCGCGCGAGAAATCGCTCAGTTATTGTAAAACCAGCCTTTGAACAACTTGGCCCTAAAAAAGTTGTAAAATTTCAATCAAGGGTCAAGGGTAATGACCGGAAAATATGAACACCCAGCTAAAGATTTGACAAGACCGGACATACAAAGTTTTGATCGGACATTAGAGAGATAAGATTCACGTTTACGCCAAACGACAGACGTGAATTTGTAAAACGTGACCAAGTTTTCCCCTTAGTTTTCGTTTACTTTTTATTGCTTCTACACAAAATAAGTAGTTTTACGCCAGTTTTAACCATAACAGTCGTTCGGGACTGTTTTTATCTGCTTATTTTCTATTCTGAGAAATTCTCAACTTGAGTCTGACGTTTGCCGTTTGCGGTAAAGGTGAATCTCAATCTTTCTAATATCAGTTGACCGGCCCTTTTTTTAAGCCTTTTATGTTAGGTGACATTAAAATATTAGTTCCAAAAAGTTCTCTTCATACTGATTTAAGCAATTACAATAATAGTGTTATTATCTCACCTTGACGACTTCCATGTGATAGGCACGCTTTGTTCTTATCATCTTCATCGGGAAGGGATTTAGGAGCTGGAAAGCAATCTAAAACAAAAATAAATTAAAAAAGGTGCGTTCACTAGTTGGATTTCTAAGGGGGTGTTTAAATGACACCGGGGCGACTTTCGCCCCGGAGCGAGTTCACTCCGGTTCCCTCTCATGGCTCTATATTTGTTTACATGATACCACCACAGGTGGCCCAAGCGTAATATCACAGGTAGCCCTGTGCGTAATATGAGAGTTTGTATGGGAGAAATAGAGTTTGAAACTTAGACGAAATAAATGAAGGAAAATCGATAAAAGTTATCAATAAAGTGTAAATATTGTTACCTGGCGTCGTTGTCTTTGTTTGTACGAAGTTTCAGCGCGATTTGAGTACTTTTACGTCATCTAACCTGACAGTGTAATAATAAGAGACAAGAGTAGGTTGAGTTTGATCGTCCGGGTTAACGTAGTCCTGAATAGGACTGTTGTCGTTGACAGTGACTGACGTTTCGACAACCTGTGCGGTAGTCATTTCGACAACCTGTGCGGTAGTCATTTGACTCTGAAGATGACTACCGCACAGGTTGTCGAAACGTCAGTCACTGTCAACGACAACAGTCCTATTCAGGACTACGTTAACCCGGACGATCAAACTCAACCTACTCTTGAAATGACTCCTGGGTTCAAACCTTTCACAATAAGAGACAAGGTAGGACAGAATCGCTCGATCGGCCTTCAGAGCTGCTCAGAATCAGCTCCAAATTTCACACGAAAAAACAAACACACTTACATTTAACGCCGCCGAATCCACAAAGTGGTACCTTAAGATCACCTTCCGACAATCCGTTCCGGTAAACCTTGCATTTGGATCGCACAACTCGATCGGAAAGATCAACTACAGTTCAAAAATCGGCGCCATTTATCCGTGACTAGGAAAAATGTTACACTTTCAACCGTTTTCTCGCTCGGCGGTGACTGGGCGCTAGCGTCAAATAATAACTCACCGGGAGAGGGTGACATTTTTTCGTTACGACAAATCTCTACGCACCCACCTCCCAGCAAGGTCCGCTTCTTTGTTTTCACTCGGCTAATGAACGAAGCGCTGGAGGATACCATCCGCGGGATTTGTGAAAGTTTGTTGCCATGGCCAGGTAAGTAATTAAGCCTGTAATTGTTACTTACCATTCGCGTGTAAACAAAAACTATATTATAGAGCGACTTGATGAGAGACTCGAAGGTAATTTGATTTATATTCGCCGGTTGTTTTGATCAATCAAGAGCATACGGCCAAATAGTGTTCTGTCGTGGACACGCCAAAATTTTTTTTATCTAACTTCAAAAGATATTCGCTAGGCGCTAAAAGTAAGGAATCTAATCTACAATCTACAATCTACAAATGTCACCCTCTCCCGGTGAGTTATTTTTGACGCTAGCGCCCAGTCACCGCCGAGCGAGAAAACGGTTGAAAGTGTAACGTTTTTCCTAGTCACGGATAAATGGCGCCGATTTTTGAACTGTAGTTGATCTTTCCGATCGAGTTGTGCGATCCAAACGCAAGGTTTACCGGAACGGATTGTCGGAAGGTGATCTTAAGGTAACACTTTGTGGATTCGGCGGCGTTAAATGTAAGTGTGTTTGTTTTTTCGCGTGAAATTTGGAGCTGATTCTGAGCAGCTCTGAAGGCCGATCGAGCGATTCTGTCCTACCTTGTCTCTTATTATCACACTGTCAGGTTAGATGATGTAAAAGTAGTCAAATCGCGCTGAAACTTCGTAAAAACAAAGACAACGACTCCAGGTAACAATATTTACACTTTATTGATAACTTTTATCGCCGTTACTTCATTTATTTCATCTAAGTGTCAAACACTATTTCTCCCATACAAACTCTCATATTACGCACAGGACCACCTGTGATATTACGCTTGGGCCACCTGTGATACCACCACAAATTTCATGCTGGCGCGAGTCATCCCGGCGCGAGTTCACCCCAGTTCTTGTACCGCGGCGAGAATTTCACTCCGGTACGAAATCTCGCAACGGTATCATGTAAACACGAAACGACCACCCGTTTCGGTGTGAAATCGGTCTGCCGGTAGAATGGAACGGGTAGCGCATGCGTAATGTTCGCGATTTTGAATCATACGTGCATTTTATCAACATGAAGTGTACCTTCAAAAAACGAGATGTGAAATAACCCAGTCATCATGTAAACGCGATACGAAATCAAAAAGTCATGTCGGTATGAAACTCGCGCCGGTGCGAGTTTTCTCATGTAAACACCCCCTGATACGTGAACAACTCGTGCGTGAACACCGTGCGCCCACAGTTTCCATGGCGATACTGCATATATGACATACATTGTATGCGTTGTTGACCAAGGGTGAGGTTAAGATGACTGGATATTGGCCAAGTTCTTTTTGCGGCGTTTTTATTGACCTGGCCGGGTCAAAAAAAAAAAACACAGAAACGAACGAGGCCAATATTCAGCCATCTTGACCGACGAGTTGGTCAATAAAGGAATTATTATATGGCCAAAAAGAACTTTATTACTTGTGGGATCAACGCGGGAAATCCCGAGCGGGAAACATGGACCCATCTTGCCCGCTCGGGTAGCCAATCAGAATACAGGATTTGCTTTATCTTGCCCGCTAGCGGATTCAGCCATATAATAATAATAGATATTAACCTGGCTGAGGGTGTTGGCGTCAGTGATTTTCTCTGGCATTTGCCTCAGGAAATTGAAGATACCCATGTGATCGTTACACTTTAAAAGTTCCTCCTCAGTGCTCTTGAAGACTGCAAGCGCAAATCGGAAAAGCACCTAGTACAAGAACAGGGAGATAAGACTATGACTTTAAATGTAAGCGTTGGTGCTGGCCATGTTAAAAATATCACGTTACTAGTAAAAAAAGGGGGTACAGTTGAACCTGAATGGAAAATAAAGCGACAGAAATAAGAGCACATACAACGCCAGCCTGTCAGTGTGGCTGTCGCTTGCATGTCCTTTTAGCGAAATGGGAGAAGCGCGAGAGCATGGAGTGAAGAGGGGCCACTTTTTTCCTCGCTCTCGCGCGTCCCCCGCGCTTCTTTTACCGGCAAAGCTTTTTCAAAAGCAGTGTCAGCCCTGTTGTATTTTAAAGTACGGTGAAACAAACAGTGAGCGCTGATGGGACGAATTTTTATGAGAGGGGAGTGGGGAGGGGACAATTTTTGAAATCGAGCTCTCCAAAACGCCATTTCCCGCGTCCACTGGACATGGTGCCATTGAAATGTTCACAAAAAAGTTGAATATTTGAATCAGCAATTACAATAATCACTACCAGTCGGCTGATGTTTGTTCTTATTCGATTCTAGTCATGTACGCAATTTTCAACAAATCCAGTTCATGCATGAGTGACTCCATAGGACAACCACCTAAGATTACGGAAGCTAAATATAGATAGAAATTCGCAAAATTCTGTCTACAGCTACTTGTACACAAATCCCTAATTACGGAATAACCAAAAAAAGACGCGACATCGAGAAACAACACAGGATACGAGCTGAGACAGAGGAAGTTGAGATGAATAACAAAATGTTTGCTAACGTGGTTTTCATAAATCTAGGTAGGTACATATTTTGTGTTATGGCATCGAACTCCCTTCCCATGCTAAACAAACCAAAGTAAGGTCCGCCCTTCGACCTCGAACAAAACCCTGCAAAAGAGGAATTAAGTGCTACCAAGACAGGAAGCCAAAAAGATGTGGGACAACTTACCTTGTTTCCCTCGAAAAGAAAAGTGTCCCACACTCGTAGCGTTGTCTAGGAAAATAACGAAGTGATTAAGATCGTGGTGACGAGGAAGGCAGAAGTCAAGTAATTCTTCTTACCAATTGGACAGTAGCGACCGAGAAGAGCAATAGCGAAGTCAGGTTCTCGACATTTTAAAAATTCTCAAAAAGAAAGCAAAACAAAACAAAACAAAAAAACGATTACATAGGTTAATCGAGCGGGAGAATCTTGACCAAGGTCTTCAGTACAGACCGAACGTAGCCAATCAAATTCTTGAATTTGTTTGTTTACAGTCCTTTTGAGACATGCCCACATAATAATAGTTATTACTAAACTTCATCTAATATGCCTGTCTAAAGTCAACGCCCACCACGCCACCCCTCCTATCATGTTCATAATCCTAGGGATAGCCTGCGAGCAACCTTTCCGGAGCGCTCTGGCGGCGGGGCGGGAAAAGGAAGGAGAGCCTGCAACTACGTCTCTGGAGTTTCAATTCCACCTCCAATTCCCCTGTGGCTCACCGCCAACTGAACTGTCAGATTTCCGCCAATCAGCGCGAAGCGGAAACGAGCGAGAATGTAAACAAACATTGAAGAACACGTGACAAGGATTATAACGTCATTACTAATGTCATCTCCGCCAATCAGCATTTCGCATCGACTTTTTAGATGCAGACATTTAAATTCCGAAGACGCCGATGCAAGCTCTCCTTCCTTTTTCGGCCCCGCCGCCAGAGTGCTCCGGAGAACTTGCTCGCAAGCTATCCCAGGGATTCCATTAGGTACAAAAAGAAGAAGTTCCCCCATTACAAAAACCCACCTGAGCTAAGGCTATGTTGACACTATACCGGATAGTTTTTCGCGCCGACACAAAAAGCTATCCGGTATATAGTGTCAAAAGCAACGGCTCAAAACTGGATTAAGTAGTTCACACATCGAACACCGCACCGGAGCAGTTGGCTGAGAGGGTCTGGTAAACAAAATCCCAGTCCTTACTCTTGACTATCTACTTCCGTCTCAGTAGATTCCAGTCCTAGCTCCTGCTAATTCACTTCCGCCACTTTCCGAATACCCGCTAACACTTCACCAAAGTGTGGCACAGAACCTATCCAATATGTGACACTGCACTTTCGAGGCTGACGCCGCGCAGCTTCGTTCTCTTTACAGATTTCGTACCGAAATCACCGTTCTCATGTGTGAACGGAAGCTCTATCTGGTATGATTTTCGTGCCAGTGCAGGAGCTATCCTGGTAAAGTGAGAGCATAGCCTAAATCAAGTTATTGGTTTCAATAGCTTCAATTTTCCCTAAAAGCGTTGTGTCCTCATGGACAAAAGAAAAACAGCATACCTGTACTGGAAAGTTGTCTACAAACACTGTTAAAAACCAGTTGAACGACACCAAGGATAAATCAACACTACCAGTAAAAAAAACATAAGATAACAGTAAGAAAAATTTATTAGTAGTCATATTTCAGTTTAGATTTTAGTCTCATGCAATTTGTCTCGCAACAACACCACTTTGAGAGACAAGCTGCAAGAACAAATTAGCCTGAGAGTGGCTCACTTGTGCGATTTAGCCCTATTCTTGTGCGACTCCGCTCTATTCTTGGGCGAGTCCGCCCTATTCTTGTGCGAGTTCGCCTCATTCTCCTCAACGGCTTTGCAGGCTTGCGACTACAATTTTTTTATCACGAACTCTCAAAAGGCAGCAAATTTGCAGGATAATAAACAAATTGGCTTGGGTAACAGGGCCTGAAATATTTAAAGCCAAGGGAATAACAACATTTATTATATAGACACGAGTGTTTTATTGGAAAATATAACACTCGTAAAATTCACAAAAACTACATCCGGGACCCGAGTGGTTAATTTTCCATAATCTCACACGTGAGTTTATCGATGACGTAATTTTCGTAGTTTCCCTGTATTATTTTATCGACTTCTTTTAGTCTATATAATAAAAAGAACATTACACGGCGGCTTGAAGATATGAATTTTATTTTCTCGTGGCAAAAACAATATTTTACTCACTCGCTGCGCTCGTTCGTAAAATCTTGTTTTGCCACTCGAAAATAAAATTCATATCTTCGCGTCACCGTGTAATATCCTCTATATCCACCATACCAGAGAGTCTCAAAATGATTGTTGAGCCTGGGAAGTTTTTCCGCGAGCAAATCTTTGAGGACTCTTTGATCAGCCTGCGAAGCTACCAACGTTTTAGAGTAGTAGTCTTTCGGAATAAGATGCTCAACTATAGCTACAAGACACCTGCAACCACAAGAAAAGAGATGAAAGGTCAGACGATGACTGCTGCACGTCAAATAAAGGTAAACATTAGGCCTAGACATAATAAAGACCGTCAGATTCTAAGACCAGGAAATCTACGAGTACCAGATTTTGTCAATACCAAGTAGTGCGCGCGCGTGAACCAGCGTCATTTTGGCGGGAAAACGTGATAGCCGCCGTCATTGTGGAAGACCTTAGATAACAACCACCTCAACCAGGTTGTGGCGTCCAGCGGTTTTAGTGAAAACAAGGGTTTGGGTGGGGTGCTCAGTCTCGCGGGCTCATAAAACCTGGTCTCGGTCGTTCTTATTTAAGGATTTTCCGTCATTGTACTACGAGTTCTAGCAAGGATGTCGCCGGGTAGCAGCGAAAACAAATTATCAAATGCTTCAAGTTTTACCATTTTAGGATTAGTTGAGGTGTTAACCGCCGTCGATAAAAACAATAGTGCCAACTTTTCCGGCGGAAAATAGTACAATAAAACTTTCTAATTAGTCTGCAAAATAACCGTCGGAAGATGAAAACAGTCGGTTGGCTATGTCGAATAAAAGTACATGTACACACTTCCGGGCTTTGTCGTTTCTTCCACTCTGGTTGGATAACCTTTCTTTGTACTTTTTCTTAAACGGTTCTTTTTGTTTCTCTTTCGAAACATATGCAGATTACTCTTTAACTCTTAAATCAACTTATGGTGAGATTTCTCGTTATTCCAAAATAACTTTTACATCTGTAAACGAGATCCTTTTCATGATTGTACTACTGAGTTGAAAACCACAACCGTTTTTGATAACCACAACCTTTAAAAGAGTCCTTGTGCGACTGAAATAAAGGCATTGTAACAAACAAAGCCCAATATTGGACGTCTATGCGAACGATCATAATTATGAAGAATCGTGCCACATTTTAATATAAAAATATTTGCTTCCCTAAGCATCACGAATGGAGAGGAGTTGAAAACCACAATCCTTAAAAGAGTCCTTGTGCGCGGACTAATAAAGGCACTGCAGCAAACAAAGCCCAATACTGCAATGGACTAATCAGGGGTCAGCAAAGATGGCGGGCGTGTTTTGCTTACTGTGTTCCGTTTACTGCTTAATACAGATTCTTACAGTTTTTTTCTTTATTTCTTGGTGTCTCCGTGTGTCCGCTTATGTAACAAACGAAATGCCATCAAACGACAAGCCTTCTCTGAAGGACTTTGAGTCGCTGCTTGATAGCAAACCCAAGCCGATTCATTACTGGAATGAACTTGATGAAAGATTCAAGTGTCTTACTTCCAATCAATTTAAAAAATAACTAACTTCGCATTTCATTAGTCTCTATTACTCTTTACTGATAATCGATATTTTGATGCTTTATATCTAACTATTTTGTTTTGTTTTGTTCTGTATATGTACTTTCAGTTTGTACCAAGTTTATGATATTTGTGTACCGAGGTATTTGTTGTGCCTCTTTCCTGACTTGCACATTTTCAATTATTACAATTATGGTCACCCAACTAGTTTTAGCTTTTTAGTTATTTTGGGTGCCCATTACTGTATGTGGTGTTTATTTATTTATAGTTATATTCTTGTAAATTCTTTTGCTGAGTTGTCTGTCTACAGTAGTAGAAATAAACTGTTGTTGTTGTTGCTGGACGTCTATGCGAACTATCATAATTATGCAGAACCGTGTCACATTCTAATATAAAAATATTTGCTCCCCTAAGCATCAGAAATGGCAAGGGGTTGAAAACAAAAATCCTTAAAAGATTCGTCGTGCGACTGAAATAAAGGCACTACAGGAACAAAGCCCAATACTGGACGTCTACGCGAACGGTCATAATTATGGAAAACCGTGTCATATCCTAGCAACTCTTTCGTTCTAATATCAGATGTTTTCAGGGTTTTGGGATAATTATAACTGTGATTAGAGAGTCTGCATTTAATGAAAAGGACGACAGTTCATTTTAGCATTTTTTAGGAGGGAAATCTAGGTCTTCCTTTTTCACAAAACGGTTGACGGAAGTTATGGGGCCTTGAAGAAGAGTGTCTGACTTTTGCGTATTTATGATGGCCATTTTGACCGCAGAATCAGCGAGCGTTAGGGCGACATGCCAATAGAGCTTGATTGACAATCTAGTAAAATATAACAGTCCCTAATGGAATAGCTCATTACTTACTATGATGCCGAGCTATTAAATTTATCATCACTTCTTTCCGGTAAGACAGCCTCTCTCACGTCCTTCAGGAAAAACGGTACATTTGCTAGTTGAAAACTGTACCTATTGGGTGTTGAAAAGGTAAGCTGCGTGCTTTTATCTTATAGAAGCACCAAGTTTAAATCTGACAAATATTTGACAATTCCTGTCTGAGCACAGCAAAACACTGATTATTAACACACGGTTGGAGATGGTCGGCTCCCAGGTTGATACAGTCAAACAGGGTTATACGAACAGTAAGGGAGCCAGAAACAGTGTTCGTATTAAGCGGGTTGAATTTAGAGAAAATGTAAGAGCTTGGAACAAGGAAAACTGTCGGTAATAACGAGGTGTCCGTATCAATGAAGCGGGTGTCTGTTAAGCGGAGTTTGAGTCAGTGTGTACCCATATTGAATCACTGCGCGCGCAAATGCTAAAACAAAAAACTTGAGATCATATCAACCTGATTCGCGTTGTCGATGCATGGTCATCACAACAAAATATGTCTGGCTATTTGAAAAGAAGATCGTTAAAAATTGATCGGCCTCTTATAGCCTATCTATCGCTTAAAAACTTCTCACTTGTAATGTAAAAAGATGATATTTTATTTCTGATCTTGCGACGAGCCTGTAATAAGCGCTAAAATGAAAATTTTAAATTTTGTTACACCCACATACACACACTACTAGCTCAAGCTCGCTAGACCAATCGGGAGCCGCTCATGTATACAGTTGCAATTTTCCCAGTAGTATTTTGTAGTTGTTGTATACAACTACAAATAACATATTTTCTTAGGCAAGGATAACGTAAACTTTGTCATATTTAAAGGTTAGAAAAGCAAACTGTGCACTGCGGCTTTACGCAAATTATATGGTGTTCAATATCTGCTCAATGAAACAGGAACCTACCTACCTAAGAGAAATGAAACTCACTAGTAAATGAATAGCCTGAATAAACCACCCTCCCCTCTGCACACAGGCTAACACAATATTTAACGTGACAATATAGCTTGATTGACAATCCAAATAAATATAAATAACAGTCCCTGATGAAATGGCTCTTTACTTAAATGCCATTAAGTTTATCAACACTTCTTTCCTGTAAGGCAGTCTCTCTTACGTCCTTCACGAAAAACGGTACATTTGCGGTACTCAGGCGAATGAAAAAAATGTTACCTTTCGAAATTAGACGTGATTTGTATTTATCTTTCATTGTCCCGCATTTTAACATTTTAGCATTGATCCGAAACGTGGCACTTTTGCTACAAAGACGACACTGACAAGTCAGAGAAAATAAACGAGCGAGCCATCAGATTTGTATTTAGAGACAAGCACACTAAATATGAAGAACTATAAAAAAAAAAAAGGACGTTTCGTACAATGAGTGAACCTCTGCTAATGGCAACCTCTCTACAACGGCCGCCTTGTTTCGTCCCGGCCGACAAAAAAATCCATACATCCATACACGTTAGTGGGCGTTTTCATAGTAACCAGTTTCAAGACTGAATGCGTTAAGTTTTAATAGAACAGCCTTGTTATGTTTTAGGGTAGGTGAAACAAATCGTGCAAATGGATAATGCTAACAACAAGCCCTCTGGATCGAAGGAAAAGAAAAAGAACAGGCCCCCATCTGCAACAAGCCAGGAAGCTAAAACTAAAGAAATTGGGCGAATTTTGGCCTCTATTGGAGACCGATTAAACAGTAAAGTGAGCCCATTGCAAGCTGGTCAAAGGAAATGACACAATCTTCAGTCAACTCATGAAAGGTGGAGATCTCCAACGACAAAACTGAACAAGGACACAATAAAAAAATTTCCATATGCAAGTAATTCAGTTGGAGTTTAATGAACTTCTTGAGATCGGACGATAAAGTTATAAACATCTCTTGTGCGATCTGAATGATTGTTTTAAATAGTTGTCGTTTAAATTTAATTTTCATCTAAAGGGCTTCTGGATGTAACAACTTTTGCAACATAAGTAAAAACAAATCAAATATCAGTAAAACATGCCAAGAAGTGAAAAAGTAAGCGAGTCATCTTTCCCAAGGTACATCTCATGACATGGGTTGTCTTCGCAGTCTCCCATACGAAGACAGAGAGTACATTATTATAAGTGACAATTTTGTACTTAAGTTGAATTTCCCACGATGTTCAACGAGTTAAGACTTTTTATTTGTCAAAAAATGTCTGCATCTTAGAGATTTAAGAGAACAAGTCGGCCATTTATAGTTTGTCGGCCTGTCTGAACTGAGGACGCCATCTACGAGTGAGAGAATTCGCTGTTCTAGCGTTGATATGAACATACAGGCTATCGTTATGCAAAGTCGAAGAACGGAACGATATTTGCTTTGATAAGATTTGAGTGATTGGAAACCTGCTTTTACTTCTTAAGTTTTATCGTATCTCAGAGCTTTAAATGACAACTTTGCTCAGACAACGTTGATAAGCACGTGTTGCCCGGGGACAAAGAAAAATATAGCTGTTTCTGATACAAAGCGATACGCTTCTAACTTTCGCTCACCTTAAGAGGAAGTTTTTTTTACATCCACTTCTATTTCACAATAGAAGGGCTGATCAAAATACTTAGAAGCGATACGATTCTAAGTTTCGCTCACCTTCTTGTAGAAACGGCTTCGTAAAACAATACCCCCAAATCGATTTTCTACGTGCTTGTGGCCTGTTTTATCCATCTAGTAGCCTGCGTAGCAGGCTCTTGGAAGTAGTGGGCACAAGAAAGAACGGGCGGCGCGCTAGAAGGAGACACGCGTGTCTCCCTCGCGCCGCCCTTTCTCTCTTTTGCCGACTACTTCCAAGCGCCTGCTACGCAGGCCATCAAGAAGTAAAAAAAAGTTTTCCGCCAAAAATATTCCTTTCATGGAAAGCTAAACCTTTGGTTGATTGACGAATCAGAATTCTGCAGAGCGAACGCCGTCAAAGAAAACCGTCTTGACTATTTTTTGTGAGTTCTATCACCAACCCCACGTAATCGTCATAGGCATTACCATGACAATCTCGGTTGTCAAGGCAACAACTACAATAAAAGCAAAGGTGTCACGCACGGACAAAGAGAGCAACCATTATTGCGACAAAAATCAGCAATTAAAAAAGAATGAGCTACAAACCAAAACGATTCCTCTGCAGTCAGATAAAGTAGAGCAATGGCGACAAGTCGATTCAATCCCTTTGGAGAGAAAACACGAGAGAAGGGTTTGGTAAAAAAATAAAAAAAAAAAAGAAATAAAAAATGTCATATAAATAATTAAGTTACTTCAACCACGGACAAAACTGTTGGGACAGTTTCACCTGTTTTCTTACTTTTGCGCCACACTACCATCTCCTCTAAACAAAAAGTAATTACCCTCTCCACCCCCTATTCAATGTTGTTTCGTCTAAAAAAACAAGGTATGTAATTCTCGTGTTGTTCTAAACATTAGAGAGGACAACTACGAGAACGAAATTTTCCCAATACTAAGTACTACACGCGCGTGAGCATACGTCATTTTGGCGGGAAAATGTGGTAGCCTTCGTCAGTCTACTACGAAGTTTTAGCGAGAATGTCGCAGTGGCGAAAACAAGTTATCAAATGTTAGGAATTTTATCATTTAGCGCTCGTGAGAGGGCTTCACCTCCTTCAAAGGAAATAAGCGTGCTCACTTTGCCGTTTGGTGGTGAAAAAAAGTATAATGAAGCTTTCCGGGGTGTCTATTTTAGAGAAGAGACAAGAAAACTTAAGGCTGCGTGCAAACGGCCGCGACAACTCCCAACATTGTTGGCGCAACAATGTTGGGAGTTGTTGCGTGCGTGTTGGCAGTGGTGTGCAAACGGTGCAACAACTCCCAACAAGTTTGGGACTTGCAGTGCACCGTGGGAAGGATACAACCCATGAGTCTTTGTAATCCATACGTAATGAGCGTGCGTGGCCCCAACAATGTTGGAAGAGCTGTGCAAACGTATCCAAAATTGTTGCGCTACGCTTCGGCGATCACGGAACAAAAGAAATGTTGGGAGTTGTTGGCTGAAAAGTTTGACCGGTTTCAAACTTTGCGCAACAACACGCAACAACATCCAGCAACATGCAACAGGGTGTGCAAACGGACGCAGAATGTAACATCCAACAATGTTAAATTGATGTTAAATATCGTCCTCGTCCCCGAAACTAACGCTCTCTAATATTGGATAAGGGGAGGGGGGCGAAGAAACGGGCATTCATTTGGCGATGGTTTCCATTTTTGCCAGGATGACAGGAAAAAATAAATGTCTTTGTGGTGTGTCTCAACAGGTTTTGCCCGAGGTTGAAGCTTTTCGCAGGATTCCAAATATCCTGGACGTTTGTGGACGAACTCAAGTTGCAGTTACAGGCTGACAGAAAGAATACACAGTACAGCGAGACACAGAGGGAGGTGACAAATGCAAGATGTGCTTTTCCCGCCAAAGCCAACAATATCTTTTCATGGCATACTCAATAAAACTGAATGGTTCCCGGGGGGGGGGGGGGGAAGGGAGGTCCCATTTATGGATAATACGGGAATGTTTATCAGCCTCTCGCCTCTTTGACTCTGAAAAAGGGTATAAAAGCACCCTCCATTTACTGGAAGACTAAGGGATATATTTTACTTCAGTTTGTCTCTTAGATCAGGTCAGTGTTTTTCTGACAATCCCTGATTATTCTTGATAAACTTTAGGTGCGAAAATTACACTCGACCTGTCGTCCAAATAAGGGTCTTAAATTCACCTCTTTTGTCCAGAATCTCAAAGACAGCGGGCACACCCCAATAGTAAACTTCAGTGAGCACCCCTGGGACACATTAAGTGGCAGGGGGCGGGGATTTTCCCACGGCTACTTTTAAAGGAAAATAGAAGAAAAATAGAACCAAAAGAAACCCCTACCTGTTTGATTCCCCGCCCACGTGTTGTATTTACCCGGCAACTTAAAATCTCAGTGACAACCCCAGGCACGGTTAGATAAAGAATACTGGCAGGCTATCTTTTCTCACCTGGCAGTAACCAACATCAGGATTGTGCCAACTATAGGCGAGCAAGACGTCTCTCAGCTTCGCAGTCTAGTAAAATATCAACAACGATAACCACACCGTAAGTGTAATAGATTTTTTGGGAGGCATATCATAGTACGTTGAACTGACATCATCGTCCGGGTAAGTGTAGTCCTGAACAGGAATGTTGTTGATAGTGACTGATGTTTCCGCCAAAAAAAAAAAAGTATTTACCCTTACGAAGGGAAAATAGGCGTCGGCTCGTTCACATAGCAATCTGGGCCCAGTTGTTCGAAGGCCGATTAGCGCTTAACCCGGGGTTAAATTTATCCCGGGTTTCTCTTTCTTGTGTTCAAAAGCATTTTCTCGGATAATTTTCTCTGTTATATTTAGAGCTTTCAATCATCAACTTGTAGACAAAAAGAATTAAAACTGAAATTCTTTTTAAGCTTTGAAATCTGGATTCAAATCTCGCACTAACCCTAGGTTATCTTAACCCGGCTTTGAACAACTCGGCCCAGGACTGTAATTGACGCCAAATACTATGATATTTCCTTACGTTGTTTTGTCCACATTTTACAGATATAGTCACCCTTATGGAATGGCTTACTGACCGCTTAATAAAGGTTGACGGTTCAATACAGGTTTGACATACCGTAGAGTTGTTACAGTCAAGAAAATAACTTAGATGGTGAAAGAGAGAAATAATTATCACACGACAAAACGACCTCAAAGTGTCTCTACCTCTTCTTGTGCAAAAAATGGAAGTAAGAGACCAATAAACGCCATACACACTGTATCTGTTGCGCTAGTATGGTACAAATTGACAAAAAGACCGTCTAATAGAGGGGAAGAAAATGAAAAATAACTCGCTAGGACCTCGGAAAACCAAGGTGACCGCGGTAACAGAGATTACCGGTCACTTTTACAGTAAATGATTTCCGAACTTTGGAAGGTGACCGCTTAATAAAGAGGGCAAGGGCTCCCAACGACTGTTTTCTGTGAAATATCTGTTCGGAGAAGCAAATATTGCCTAGAATTTTCTGTTACTTGAGGACGGCTAAAATTTTCTAGATGAACGTTCCACTCACGTACAATTTTCAAAGCTTATCTAATAAATTCCCTATGATTTTCTGAAGTTTAATTTTCACATTTCACTTCCTAGTTTGGCTATTTTTCGTAAAAAAAAAAAAGGAAACCTAAACTTTTCGGACTCAAAAATGCAATGGAGAGAGAAATCAGAAAATGCCTCACTTTCGTAATTCTTCAACTGAATTGCATCTAAAATTGTTTGGGAAAATCTGATAATACTGAAGCCCTTGTAATTTCGAAAAGACTCAAGTTCCCCTAGGATGACCGAACAGATACAAATTTCATAACGCTGCTTAGATTACATTTCTAGACATCTAATATTAGTATAATTACATTGATGACTATCGAAAATAGAGCGCTGTGATTGGCTAGGAGCTTCGCTTTATCACGTTATAATCACCGCGCGGTGATTATAGCATTGAAGGCTAGCAGTTTTCAAAATGGCAGCCAGATTTTTTGATGTTTCGGGGTCGGAAATTGATCAATAATTTTACTTTCTCGAATAATCATCAATGTAATTATACTAAAACAATTAGTCGCCTCAGGCGACGTGAATATTGGCGAATAGTCACCTCGACTTTGTCTCGGTGACTATTCGCCGATATTCACGTCGCCTTCGGCGACTAATTGTTAAGTACTCTGCATAGCCTAAATAGTGTTTTCCATGTATTTAGGAGGAAACCGTCGTTGGGTGCCCCTGAGAGGGTAACCGCTAAAATAGTCTCGCTTAATACTGATTTGACTGTAAATCTCTTTTACATGCATGGTTAATCCATGTTCGAGATTAACAAAGTTACCGGTCAAAGTAGAAAGATCTAGTCACCTACCCCATCAGCGTCCAAACGTTCATAATGCTTGTTATTTGGTAATGTGCGTAGCAAGTCCAGCTCGATCTGTTTTACGGCTGGCGAAGGCCTGCCTTTGATGGACTCCAACAGCTGTTGATAATAACCGTCTCCAGCGATCTTCCTTGTTTCCTGAACGCATTCGTCAATACATTTTTTCCATATTGTGGCGCGATGTTCATGTGGGATACCAGCTCGAACTAACACCTTGAGTTCAGGCTAAAGAACGAGAAATGCAATACATGTACGTAAATGCTCCGTTAATCCCCTCCTCCCCCTTCAAATAAGCCCCACTTTTCAGAGAGAGAAAACGAATAAGCAACCCTCCCCTCCCCTTCCCCTTATTATTGTTCACTAATAAACGAAACACTGTATTAATCAATCACGACTGTAAAACTTCATTTAGACTGATCCGGGATGGTTATTCACCAGCTGGAAGTTCAGATGTTGTTTTGATCCTCGGCTGCATTTTTTTATTATTACCTCCAACTTCTTGTACTTGAGCTTTTCCACTTAGCCTTCTTATTCTCTATGGAGTACCGATACCATCGCTAAATTGAATACCCCCTCTCTCAAATAAGCCGCCCGTCTTTATTAAGCTCCCTGCCCCCCAAATGTGTTTAAAATAAACAAGCCCCCCCCCGGGGGGGGGGGGGTTAATAGAAGATTTACGGTAATAGCCGTATAGGCTTACGGACTTATAGATTTACGGTAATAGCCGTATAGACAATTAAAATTAGCTCGTAACTATCCACGTTTTATTCGTAAAAAGACGAGATTAGTGTGATACATGAGGTTCGTTGCGTGATTTTTCCGTGATTAGTCGCTAGAATGAATCTTCATTCTATCAGCCGACTTTTACATGACCTGAGTAACCGCCCACAAGATGAAACGTTTCGATCGATGAAGATTATGTGAGCATCAATGCTCTCCTTGTCCGGTGAAGTAAAAACTACTCGCACTTTGGGTACGTCTTCACGGGCTACATGTAAGATATCCATGCAGCTCGCATGGACAGACGATCATATCAAAGTGCGCATGCGCACGATCCGACATTCAACAAAATTGTGGGGTTAATTCAATACAACTTTTACAAGTGTCAAATGTGCTTTAGAGTTTACAAAACAGTAGCTACATTTGTAAATTACAATTGTAAAAGCATAACGATTATAACATTTCACTACGAATTTGCAATAACGGATGATTTTTGGCAAGGGGGCATTTTTTTCTTGTTCTTTCCACAAATGCCTTTTGATCGCCCATATTATTACAAATTTGATTTTTTGCGACGCCATCACTTCTTTGCTATGTTGAGAACGGTAATTGCTCGGTTTTTCTAGACAGAAACGATTCAGTGTACATTCAAACTGTACTTAGTCGCCCACTCACCGTTTTCTGGAAGTCTCTGTTCTTGTGCGCAATCACGTAGTTCTCCCATTTGACCTCCACTGACATTTCTTGATGACTTAAATTGGCCTTTGAAAAAACCACAGCTTGTCATATTAAACAGTCATATCAGTACAGATTTAAGTCAAAAGTAAATGGCCTAGAACAACGTTAGAAGCAAAGAGTGATCTGAAAGGCAATATACAAAGTTTGCTAAGGCATCTTAATTTATGACATATCTGCAGGACGAGATGTATTTTTTTCTTAATTGACAGGCCTCACCCGCTTACTTAGGCAGAGCGTTTCGTCTGTTCCTCGCGGTAACAATTTTTTTTCAGGATCTCTTTCAAGTAAGCGGTTGAGTAGTTGCCAGAGTGGAATGGTAATGAAGCCCGTCCGACTCCTGCGTTTTATGTTCTTGTTGACTTGACGGTGCACAACGTTCAATAGTATTCCTCTTATTTTGATCTTATCGACCAATAAAAACTTCACATAATTTATTCAGTCACAATTTTTTGAAGAGAAAAACAAAGGATTGTGCAACGTCGGGGAGCTTCCAAAATAAACTGCAGCACCGTCGTTTTCCTTTGAAGTTTGACGCCTTTGATAACCAGTCTCCTCTACTTACTACAGGCGGATTCATCGTGACGTCATTGTTTACATTTTTCTCATTAGCATACGAGTTAACCCATAGAATATGTAGCCGTATTTACCAAGTTGGTTCAAAAATTAAAGGAGCTGGTTAATTTATGCAGTTTGTGCAAGTTTCAGCTCTTCGTAATCAGTAGCAAAGAAAATAGCAGCAATTATAAACTGCAAAATTACTAGTTGGCAAAACGTCAATGAGCTCATACATTCTTTGTAAATTTGGGGGTTTTTCAAAGAGTATTTCTCCGAAAGATAACTGAAATTGTTATGCTCTTTCAATATTCAGGAACTTCATTTTATTAGCTTCATCAGATAATGATCAGCCTGTGTTAATGAGGCAAAAAATGTAAAACAGGATAGGTTGCTTACATAACAATACTGGGAGGATCATGCCCTGACATCTCATTCATTCAGCCATTATTTGTTTACCTTAAGTTGTTCTGATCTTCTGTCAAGTTTCTTAGCAATGGACAGGAAAGCTTCTTCATCATCACCATCAAGATTTTGTCGAAAGCCCCACTGGTCGAATGGTTGAATGCTTAAAAAATAGAAAAACCAAAAGGTTGTTCTGCATTTGCTGCATGACACAATTTTTGATCGTTTATGTAGTTATCCACCTTCTGAAAAAAATGAGGCCTGTAATTTTATAACCCGCTGAAAGCAACATCCGCAATCAAAATTGCAGGCTTAGTTGCAGAATCATATTATACGTCATATATTCGACACTGACCTGGACCTTGACATTGTTTGGACCTCACGTGACTCGCTGTCTATTGCGTCCTCCACCAATCTACTGATAACCTCCTCATCCACACCCCACGACTCCCCATCTACAAACAAAGCCAGTTAATTATTCAGAAAACCAATATGAAACAAAACTGGCGAAGATGGCACCAGGTGTGGGCTCCTGATACTGCCTGAATACTGGTTAGCTTTTCTGTTCAGTGAATGGATCATTCGCAAATGGGAAAAAAGTCAATGAACAACATCTAAACAACAACAGTCTCCGTGACATCATGGAAAACACCTCAAAACGCATCTTATCGAGCCATCATGTAACCGTTGAAAGATGCAAGAAACTGCGTACCTGTACAATTCAGCAAAGGAAAATTTCAAACCGGTCAGCAGAAAGTGGAAACATTTATACGAGGATAAATAAAATCTCGTCTGAAATAAGACGTGACTAAGGAAAGACGCGTCTTATCTGAGAACAGCTCGTAACGCCTGTTCTACGTAAGACGCGTCTTATTTTCCCTCGTATAAATGGCCCTAATGTTACAAAATTGACAACGGGAGAGGCAAATAGACGGAGACAGTAAGTCTGCTATGGACTTCGGAGACAAATGCGAGAGGAGAACCCGCGTGAAAATGATCTTCAATTTTAAGCTAAAAGAAAATATACATCGTTAAGCGCGTTTCTGAAAATCAAGACAAACATAGGTAGAGTTGACGAAAATCTTTTCAGTTTATTTCCAAAAACGTGAGCACCCGCAGGCTCGTTAATACTTGCGCAGAGGACAAAAGACAACACGAAAAAACCCCAAAACGCTGCGAAACCCCACTTGCCACGTCCTCCCTCTCCGAGACAATCCTGTGGCCCTCGTGCCCATAACTTCTGACTCCCGCGATTTCCAAACGCAGAGCTTGCTCGCTAGTCTCCCACCCAGCCGTTTTTGACTTCACGTTGGGGAAGAGCGTTGCATGACGACACAAAAAGGGCTGCGAGGGCGTCTTCTTGCTCGCAGGACAAGAGCCAATTTGCTACATACCTTTACGAGGTTTCTGGAATTCCCTCAGCACAAGGAAATACTTGCTTTTGTATTTGCACATTTCAGCTTCAACGGTAGCCAGTCGTCTATAATTCAACAAAGAGAGGAAGAGTTATCTTGCAACCAGAGGCTCGATTACCAGCCCCTGTTCGGGATACGTTTCTGGAAAACTGCCCACCTACCCCTCCCCTAAGCCAACATTTTGCCCTAAGTGGGAAGTAAGTGTTAATGTTGGCATAGGGGACGGGTAGGTGGGCAGGTTCCCAGAAACATATAACGATCCCCACTAAGAGCAAACGCTCGTGTCCCTAGTCTCGCTCGCAGTCAGCCGCCAGGAAGACACTGTTTTCTGTAAAATATCTGTCCGGAGAGGCAGGCATTGTTTAGAATTTTCTATTACTTAAGGACAGCTTAATATTTCTAGATGACCGTTCCATTCATGTAAAATTTTCGAAGCTTATCTAATCTTATTCCCTACGATCTTCTTAAGTTTAATTTTCACATTTCACATCCCAAGTTAGGTGCTATTTTTCGTAGAAAAAAAGGAAACCTAAAATTTTCGGATTAGAAAATGCGATGGACAGAGGAATCGGAAAATGTCTCACTTTCGTAATACGTCAAAGTAATGCTCAAACCCTTGTAGTTTCAAAAAGACTCAAGTTCCCCTAGAATGACCGAATAGATACAAATTTTATAGCGCCGCTTACAATGCTTTTCTAGAGATATAAAATAACTCTGGATAGCCTAAAAAGTGTTTTCAATGTATTTAGGAGGGAACCGTCGTTGGTGCCCCTTCCTCGAAGGAAGAAGAAAAACCGGACTCAACAGAGTGGTGAAAAATGAGCCTAGAGCAGTTATCGATGGAAGTGAAATTCGCAGCAGGGTAGCAGTTCATCTCTTGTTATGAAAGCTCATAAAATGTTTTCCTTTGGTGAGTTTGCGCTGTATAGACTGCTCTGAGCAGTGGTTTTCTGTGGTACTGTTTATTATCCTGTGTAAAGTGGTTTTAACTTAGAGTCTGGAAGAAATCGTAAAGTGTGATGATTCAAATGAAAGCTACTGAGCAGTAATTAATTCCTTTAGTATCGTTTGCAATCTGTTACGCGGTGGTTCCAAATTTTAAAACTGGATGGAATTGTAACGACGTGACAAGGAAGCTACACAGGAAAACTAGTACTAGCTTTGTTTGACGTTAAACTTTTTGAGCTTAAGGAAATATCAACTTTGTATCGCAAAAGCTAACTTACATTTTCTGGGCTTTAAGAATCTCCTCGTCGTGAGCTCTAAGCTTGTTAAATTCCAAAATCTCGCTGTTTAGGAAGCGATTCTGTAAAACATACGCTTGGTATGCTTCCTACAAAAGCAAGAACACAAAATACGGTCAACATCGTTCTACAGTTCTTTTCTTATACCCTCAATAAGATGTACACCTCCCTATACCGGCACCTAGAGAGTATTTCCCTGCCGTTCTTCAGTCATTTTTTCTTTGTTTACTCTCTATAAGATGGACACCTCCTAAAATGGCTCCTGCCGTTCTACAGTCATTTTCTTTGACTCTCTAAGAGTTGAACACCTCTCTAATACAAACAGTACGTCCTAATGGCGCCCGTCTCAGAGGTAGTTTACCTAAGCCCACGGGAACGAGATTAAGGAATAATACCTATCTTGCTGACCGAAACACCACCGTGAGTGCGCCAAGAGTGAATAGAACGTTGAGCATTTGTTGTTCAATGTTATTACCTTGAGTTTTCCCATCTCCTGGATGTCATCAATCTTGCTTTCCGTGGACGAGGGTTCCGGCGGTGTGCTATGCAAAACAGCAGGAAAAAATAAGTAAAATCGACATTCGACTTTCCTTAATTGTTCTGAAGGAGGACCAAAACCTTTCAAAAATAGATACATTTTTCACAGAGGTCTGAAATACTTCTCGGAAGTGTCTTGTCACAGGCCTAACGCAGTTCCCGGCGGAAGGGAGGGGGGGGGGGATGGGGGTGAGGTGGTACACAACAACTCAACAATTCGTTAGACATAGACATAGACATAGACATAGACATAGACATATTTTTATTTGGAGTCGTATACAATATATAGTACATTGACTAATTCCAAATAACTAATAAAAGTTACACACAACAAAAATTTATAACTGTATATGGCTTAGGCCAATAAGTTAATAATTAATTACGCCTTATAGTATTCACTTTCCATCGATTCGCATGTCTGTTCCTCGGCAAATTCAGGTCAAAAAGAGATCCGCTTTACCTGCTGTAACAAATGACTTCCGGAATAGCTTAATCAAAGCTTTTGTTTTGTATCTTAAAGTTACGTGCAAACGGATGCAACAACTCCCAACATTGTTGGGAGCAGTTGTGTCCGTTTACACCCAGCTAGAAGTTTGACCGATTTCAAACTTTGCGCAACAACTCCAAACATCAAGCAATGTTTTGTATTGCACACTTACTATAGTCAAAGTTAACTTAAACAACTAATGATCTTCTCTTCTCATAGCAGTCGAATACATATTTTGCAATTAGCTTTTGCACTGGTTTGTTCTTGCTCGGGGGGTTTATTAACAACAGAAAAACATCATCTGGTGCCATTCTGTCTACTGATATTCTATGTTTTTTGTTTAGGTATTCAAATAAAGTACTTCTTTTTTCTTGATAGGCAGGGCACAGAGTTAAAAAGTGTCTTTCATCTTCTACGTCTTTTTTACAGATAGGACAGATCCTCTCTTCCGGTTTCTTATAAGGTCTTACATACCGACCTGTCCCTATCGCCAAATTGTGATTACTTAAACGGAGTTTAGTTAGAGTTATCCGGTGTTGGACGTTGGTGACCTGACGGAGATAATCTTCACATTTATAAGTTTCTACTGTTTTAAATTTTCGGAAGGGTCTTAGTTTATTCTTTTGGTTGGCATCTTTTCTTACGTCATTGTTTACGTCACTTAACCATCTTTGTAATTCGATGTCTTTCAGTCTTTGTTTGATAATGTTCAAGATTCCTATGCCATTTTCATGTGCTTTAGTCCAGAGATATCCCAGCCCTATTTGGTCTAATACGCGTTTGAATTTTTGGCTCCATAATTCTTTGTTCATTCTCGACTTCACATCATTATAAACCACCTGTGATAATTTGTGTTTTGGGTGTTTGGTTAAAGTTAGTCAAAACTTAAAATTCCTATATTGTGCTTCGATTTTCATTGGGAATCTTCCTGTTTCAGCCCTACATGCATTGTTGCTGCAGTATTTATTTACACCTAGCAACCATTTCAAGAATTTAATTTGAACTAGTTCTGCGGGATCTTTTTCTATTTGGTCGTTACAATCAACACCCCAAATTTCACTTCCGTAGAGAAGTATGGGGGATATCAGAGCATCGAATAGCTTAATCGTCAGCATAATATTTTCTCTAAAGTTGTCACCCATCTCTCTTCTTAGTTTATAAAGTGCCTTAAGCCCAACTTTTTTTAACTCTTCTCTAGCTAAACTAAAATTTCCATACGGGTTCAGTGTCATTCCCAGATATTTATAAGATTTAACATTGTTTAGTACATTTACTCCATACTTAAACGAGTAGTTATTTAAGGACTTGCCGCAATTATTAAAGATCATGACTTTTGTTTTGTCTAGATTTACAGTTAGTTCAGTTTTCTCACAGTAGGATTCCAACTTGTTGAGAAGTGTTTGTAGGCCATTTGCTGACCGCGAAAAGATCACTAAGTCATCCGCATATAATAAACAGTTTATAGGTTTTTCAGAGTCATCAAGCAGAATATCGGTTGAGCTTGATGAATTTAGAAGTTCAGGTAGATCACTTAGATAGAGATTAAAAAGTGTGGGTGATAACATACAGCCTTGCTTGACTCCAGTGTAACACGGAAAAGCTTCGGTCATTTTGTTGTTGATTTTGACAGCTGATTTATCTTTTGAGTACATGGACATTACTATTTCTAAAAAAACACCCTTTAATTCCTTCTTTTCTGAGTTTTTCGAATAATTTTTGCCTGGGTATGCGATCAAAAGCTTTTCTAAAATCTACAAAACACGAGAAAAGCAAGTTTCTGCGTTTTTGTGGTTTAGATTTAACAAACTTATCTATGAGTGTTTTTAAGATGAAGATGCTATCTACTGTACCGTGCCTTTTTTTAAACACGCCTTGTTCTGCTTTTAGAACTCCTTTTTTGGTCATGTAATCATACAATCGATCATTGAGGATAGATGTGAAGTGTTTACCTAATGCAGATAGCAACGTGATGCCTCGGTAGTTTTCAGCTTTTGATCGATCATCCTTTTTATGTATAGGGACGATGCTGGTTATGCTGGTAGGCTCTGCCCCGAGGTCCAACCTTTTACTTTTTATATACGAAAAAAAATACCAGTTTTGTCAGAAAGGGTACCCCTTTTTCGTATACTTTCTACTGACTAATAGTACCTTCACATGCCTAGTTTGCAATTTAAAATTGCTGAAAATGCACTGTCTTAAAATATGAGTAAACAATAACACCATAGCGCTTTTTCGACTTTTTCGCAGCCATAAAATGGATCTGTTAGCCCTTTTGGGTCTTTTTACAGCCGGAAATGAGATTTCCCTACCCTTTCATAGAACTCTACTAATGAAATCCCTACCGTTTCATATATGAAACCTGAAAAAAGGTACCCCCTTCGGGCGGAGCCTCCCCGTAGAGGCAATTATAGGGAGTACCCCCTCCCGGGCCACAGTTGAGGTATCATACCAAAGCCACACGACACATAAAATAATATATAAAGTAACTATTAGTTCACTCAAAAATTCGCAAATATGAGAAACTGAGTTTAACGCCCGCGTCGCACTTGGGGGTTGGGTGCCCATGGGCCAGGGGGCTGCAACCGCAATCACACCCCAAGGCGGAAGAACACCCACAGGCCTACCAAACCGCAACCCAGCAACGAGTCCCCACCCCGCGCCCAGCCCCCCCCCCCCCCCCCCCCCCCATATAGCACACGTTACACTGAGGCCAGAAGCCCACTGGAAGTAAAATGAATAAACCCCGAAACGAAGAAAAAACCCCAGGGACGGAGGGGGGAGATCATAAACCACGAAAACGGAGGGAGGGGAACCAAGAGAAATGCTACGCTACTAGAACGTCACGCCACGTCACGCCACGTCACGCCACGTCACGTTAACAAAGCTTTAAGTACAACTTAACGCAAACACAACGTAGGCATGTCGCCTGCTCATGCGCCAAAGCAACATACCGCTGGACAAGAATCTGCCCCCATGCTCACGAACAATGGTAAACGCTACAAACGCAAACATAGTCACGCAACAGCGCTACAGACTGCCAACACGCCACAAAAGAACACCAAAAACACAGAGACCATAGCACCTAGTTGTTAACTACATTAAATATGATTTAATAGTATAAAAAACCAAGATCAATGCCTGGAACTTGCCTTTCACGTTTTAACTGAGTTCAAGCGTTATGTTACTACTTTTTGAGAAGAGAGACATTATAGATGATATCCTGAGAAAATAGCCGACATTTCTTGACGGTATCGGTGGATTCCCCGTGAAATGACTTCTGAGAAACGAGCGAAGAAATTCCATACTGATGACGTGTCACTGCTCAGATCTGATTGGATGAAGCAAATTTTCAACCAATCAGAAGCGCTACCCAGATCAGGGTAGTACCACGTCATCAGTATGGAATTTCAGCGCTCGTTTCTCAGACGTCAATTCGCGGGGAAACCACCGGTGGCGTCCCAAAATGTCGGCTGTTTTCTCAGGATATAGAGATAAAGGAAAGACACAATCGCGGCTAAATGAAAGAAATTTTCAAATACCTTGTAGGATCGTCATCATTTTCATAATCTTCTTCTTTAACCTCCTTTCCTTCCACTGTTGCGTTCTCCAACGCGTACAACTAACGTACGGGAGAAATAAGAGATAGGTTAAACAACTTAGGGCGCTAACCATTTGTTAGCCTGCGAGGAAGCTCTCCATTTGGGGGAGTCGCGAGATGTCACGCGTGAGCGAAACCCGAGGGAGACGCGAGGGCGAGAGGCCTGGTCGCTCGCTCACGAGAAGTCTCTCGCGACTCGCTTTGCTTGCCATAGGTGCCGGGAGAGCTTGCCAGCAGGCTTACCATCTGTTAGGACTGGATCACCAATCTAAGACAATCAAGTCAGCTGCGCCTCGAGCAACCCTTACGCATCTTTCGTGCCCTCCAAACTTCCCGCGTGTATCCATAACTCGATATACGCACGCTAAGCATGAACAAATTCTTAATTTTCTTTTGTTTCAACTTAATTAGCATTTCCATACCCCAAAAAAAAGAAAAACAAAAATTACCTGAGATGAAAATATTAACTACAAAATATATTTCTTTTGAATAATCCCTCCAAAGTTTAAGGAGCTTATATTATTTTGTATTCAATCCTATTGACACTTGGAAAGTGCTGTATTGCTTATTACGCGAGCTAGACATCTTATTCCTATCTCAACGCGTAGTTTAAATCAAGGCAGGGACACCTGCTTTTAGTATGAACCAAATCAGTGAGTAGCAATTTTCGCCCGTTTTGATTTGCTTCCGTACGTCACTCGGAATATCCTTGGCTATTCGAAAGAAGCCAAGATGGCGTCTCGCCTCGAGAAATTTTCGGAAGACGAAATTTGGGCGATAAATGAAGCAGTCGTACAAACAAATACCAAGAAAGCGACGAGCTTCAGCTTGTCGGTGTTTACTGGCAGGTAGAAAACTAATTTCTCACTGAATTTCCAGCAAAATCCTCAAAATGTTTGTAAATTGTACACAAACGTATTCCTACTAAGTGACGATTTTAATTTACAAAAAAGTTACCTTTTTCATAAAAGTTTTAACCGACTAATTTAGTAAATACTAAAATAACTATCTCACTCAGGGTCGGCGAACAGCGCTAGATATAAACCTCGACGCTTCGCGTCTCGGCACATTCACCACTATTCAACTCCCCTTCGGGGATAGTTGTATAATATGAAAAAGAGCCAGGATGAAGCGGGAAGTATTTTACCTGGTTAGTAAGTGAAATGACAACCTGGTCTTTAACAGCCGTCATCTCTTGATACATCTGTATTTGGTCTCTACACTCTCGCAACTCCTTATTGTTAGCCCTGCAAAAATATCGGAGTTCACATCGCACGAAATTCTGCAAGCACATAGACATAATCTCCTACCCAGATCTCTTGTCGACGAGGCTTCGTCAACAAGAGATCTGGGAACGAGATTACGCTAGATATCAGTGGGACATTGGGAAAGCGCAAAAAAGAACGACGCCGAGATCCAGCCATTTTGACCGAACAACCTCGGTCAATAAAGGATTTATTACATGGTCAAAAAGGGAATTTTTTTTCTTGCGGGACCACAGCGGGAAATCCCAAGGGGGCAAGGTGACCCCAATTTGCCCGAACAGGTAGCTAATCAGAACACAGGATCCGCTTCAGTATAAATTGAGTGCAATCTTTACGTATTGGCTATTTTGATGTCGCGCGGGAGACTGGGTTGGTGTCGTGTCGAATTGCACTATGGGATGTTCCTGGGGGACGCAATTTAACGTGGCATCTGTTCTAAATGTAACTAGGAAGCGATAAGCGTTCCCCGAAAGGAAAACACTTACTTTATTACTTTATCTGCCTTTTTCAGTTCTTCTGTCTGTTCTTTCAATTTTTCTTCAAGCTACATAGGGAGAAAAGGACACTATCAAAAAGTCAAGTCAACTAAAAGAAGAAAAAGAAACAAAAATATTCGATAAATCTTGCATTTTCTGTTGTCCTAATAAACTAAGTCCCAACTGACCCTTAGCAGACAGTCAAAGAGGAGATTGAAATTGATTAATGAAAAAAGGTAACTAGAACCCCTTAAAACAAACCTGAGCAATATAAATTAGTTTGTCCTTCATTTCTTCCGAAAATGACCTTTGTTCATCGTCTTTGTCATTCGTTCTTGAATACAGAAAACACAGCAAGTTCAGTGTAAAGGCCGATACACACGAGGGATTGTGCTCCCGGAGCATGCTTCAGGGGCATGCTCCGGGAGCAAAGCTCCTCCGTCTGTACCAACGATTTCATGGGTACACTTCATCCTCGGGAGCAGAATTTCCACCCCCTAAAATGCTCCACGATATTTAAGCGGTTAAATATTTGGGAGTAAGCTCCCGGGGCAAATTGAGCGAACTTGAAAACGCTCCCTCGTGTGGACTGACACGTGCAAAATGAGCCTAGAGCATGCTTCGGGAGCAAAACCCCTCGTGTGTATCGGCCTTAAAACGTAACAGCGTAAGAGTAGGGAGCTTATGACAACGGCGACATCAACGAGAACGGCAAAAAAGCAGTAGGTATAATGAGTAAAACAACAACTCTGCACGTGCTTCACGCTTTTTTGTACATTTCTTTGCCGTAACTGCACGACTACGTCGTGAAAATACCTACTTTCACGTTTTGTGGCGGACGTGAACACAAGACGACGACTTTCGTTTTCTTCCCTGATCTTTGATACAGTCTTTTAAAATTCAATTCCAGAAAAAAATGCCAACATTTGACGAATTGAACGAGATGGAATAAGCGCGGTAAAGTTTGAAGCAGCGCGACTTCAGTTTTTAAGTGACGTTTTCGTAGCCGTCGTCGCCGTTGTTGCTTAAGCATTCGCTTATTCACAGGAGGGGAATTAACCGAACTGGGGGGAGGGGAGGGTCATTTATAGAGTGATTCCATCAACGAACCGAAACTTGGTTTTTCAAAGATCGCAGTGATTAGACAAAGAAATGGACTGATACAAACAACAAAGAGCAGGAAGCACATGAGGATAGTCCTTGAAGAAAAAAACTGTCATGTTTTCCTTTAATGACGCCTGTGTAGTTAAAATGCGAAAAGTAGCCTTACTTGTGGTAGATTTATTATTCAAGAGAGTGTGATGGAGGGGATAGGGCGACGGATTAATTGCTGGCCATTAACACGTACTTTGGTGGAGAATGGTGTATGCAAAGGAAGGGGTGGGTGTTCACTCACTGGTTCAAGGGAGGGGGTGGGGGTATGTGAAATACGAATTCAAACGGATAACTTAAGGTCTATGAGTACAAGTAGCACTATACATAAACATTAAGATTCCTTTTAAGACTAACGACTGTCGCAGAAGTAAAGGCAAAATATAAGCAAAGGATTTACCTTAAATTACTTTTTTCCAATTCAAATTTCCTGAAGAAAAAAAAAAAGAAACATCCCCTGAGAGGTAAGTCGTATTTAGCCAGAAAAAAGTAATACATATTGCAGCAGAGTTTTCAATCACTACAGAAGCTATAAGTCTGGCCAATCACAACACATGTCAAAGTTTAAATGAACCAATCACATCTGTAATTTAGTCAGAGCGCCAGAAAAGACGTGCAGCAGCAAAAGGCAGTTGTGTAGGAGCTGCTCGCAGAAAACAATGACATGTCATTCTTTCAATTGTTTCAGTATTGTTTGGGGTCAGGGTTAGGCACCGTTGGTGACTTTTCCTCCGAGCAGCTGCTACACGACCCATAATCGGCGACAAAATTGCTGAGACACTATCCTCAAATGGGTTATTTCAGAGAACAAAACAATCTGCGCCTCTCTCCTCTCCCCCTAATCAAAGGTGGAGTGTCTGTTACAGGTAGCTCGTACAGCGACACAACATTGCTTGGGAGGGGTGGGGGAGGGAAAGCTTCATTTTCCCTTTTTGAAGTCGGCAAAATGTCACAAATGCCCTTTAAGGCACAGTGTCTCAACTAATTTTGTCGCCGATAGTCTTATTTCTGGCGCGAGATTTTTCAAACAAGCACAAGCCGCGACAGTACAAAAGATAAATAAGATAACAAAAACCAACAAAGCTACCACCAAATTACTTTTGAAACTCATCTGAAAACTGCTCTTAAATAAACATAAATACACGTAAACAATGCATACAATTCAACACTCATCTGCTCACCTTAAGTGTACATGGAGACTTTCGATCACGTCTTGTCTTACTTGTACTTCACTAAAGAAAAACAGATTTTATTCAAGGATTAAAGCTCGAGTTTTAAGATAGGGAAATATTATGTTTACTCCGGTGATAAAGTAAAAGCGACTGGAAATAGGAGATGTCTGTTTACCTCCCTACCATCGTTGAATTTTGCCTTAAAGGATGGAAGCTTATTGGAAGGAGGGTGGTAAATCGAGGGGGCGCGTATTAAGTTCTCATGTTGGTGATCAAGCGAACCTTAGTCTCATTTTACAGTTTTCACGCAGAGTTACCAATAAAGTGGCAACAAAAAAAGGGTTTTCTTGTATCCCTAGCTTACATTAAAGAAAGTAACGGGGGAAACAAAGGAGGCGCTTACTCGAGGGGGGGGGGGGGGGGGGGAGGGGGGGCGCTGCTTTGATACTTTTGGCCTAGGGGATGGGAGATTTTTCGTGGGAGGGCGCTTATTCGAGGAAATACGGTATTCTACAACAAGCATACCACATTCTTGCGTGTTAATAAAACTGAACCAGGGCTAAGACGGATCGCAAAATATTTCTGAAAGAGGATTTGGTAACCAAAAGTGGGAGGTACCGCATTATTTTTGTAAAGCTACAATCTTGGACAAAAGTCCTTGGGACAGTACTACAATATTCATATTTTTCCGTCATTTCTCGGTTCCCTCTTAAAAAGTGCATCATTTTCGAAATTTTCTTGCAGTTCTCCCACCCCCACCCTATACAAAGTTGAAACTCGGAGAAATTCTGGATACACGCGTCCAACATTGTTGTGAGGTGGGGGAGGGGTTAGACCTGCGTGAATTGGTAAACGCCGCCGAAACGCAAAAGTGTCCTAAGACGTTTGTCCACGATTGCAGCTGATCTTGCACCTCCTAAACTGGCAAATGGCAATTATGGTGGGAACAATCACTTTTTTGACATGTCATAATAAAGACGTTTTCACGTATATTTAGCCATTTTACTCAAAGACCGATGACCGATGTTACAGTGAGGGGGTTTGTCATGCCAACTTTTGAGTTTGTTGACAAAATCATAGGATGTTACCATTAACCTGAGACCTCTTTGGCAGAGGCAGAACTTTTACATGTGTTATTTGTTTTTGGAGATGTTACAAAACATAAACGAGAATTTTTGTTTGGTGAATTTACACTTTGGCCATGGTTAAAAAAGACCGAAAAGGGCTTAACCCTTTAAGTGCCAGTATCCACATACAAATTCTCCAAACTGATCTCCATACATTTCTTTAAAGAATTAGTTGAGAGAATTTGTTCAAAGATCAAAGTATTTTCTCTTGGGTGATCATTTTATTGATTCTCATAACTTATCTCTTTACAGTGTATGGATAATTGTAAGGAGAAGATTAGTCTCAGATACTATTGGGACTTAAGGCTTAAGAAATTAACATCAACTTAACATCACTTACTCTTTCGCGGATTCCAATTTCTTCTCGGTGTTAGAAAGAGCTTCCTGAAGCTACAAAGACCACTTTTAGTTACTGAACCAACGCAAATACAATACGAGCCTTTATAGGTCGACTTATGAAGACAAAGCAAAATTGAAATTTCTATTACACAGCGGTCACGGTCGGCACATCATTTAATCTTCAATGTCTGTTCTGTACCATAAGTCACTCATGTGCGTTTTCGTACTGAAGTCTAGTAAATGAAATTGGGTTTTCTACCAGGCCAAGATGTCTTTATTGTGTTGAAGTAATTCGAGCTACACTACATTTTTCAGTATTATTCTAGATGTACACTTTTACACCTTAGGGATTAGATAATACTAAACCTCGACCATATGCCTTGCAGTTTCTTCGACTAGAATACATTTACATTTGTAAAGATTTGGCTGTATTATAAATTGTATTTCAAGGCCCAAAAAGGAATCGGAAACGTATGCCAGGTTTTAGAGCTTCTTAGTTTCCTCTGCGGATAACTCAAAAGGCTACGATAAAATTTGAATTAGGGGAGAGGAACTTAGGGAAAAAGAAAAAGTGAAAAAATAAACTGTCTGTCTTTCCCCTGTCTATCATTCTCAAGACTCCTGTAACAATCGACTCCTCTCTTTATAAGTCAAAACTCTTGGGCCCAAAGAGACAGATCTACGAGGGCAAATTCAAGTTAAATAATAATGTATATATCCAATAGATACCTTATCACAATCACAACAACGTGATGATGGTCTGCCTACTCCTCCTTGCTGATTTTGTGTACGACTCCCAGTAATTTTTCTGCAAAAAAGTAACTATTCAGTTATTTGCAATGGGATGGATAACGATTTTTCATTGACCGCGAAGCGAGGGCAAAGCAAACACCCATTAAAGGCAGGAAACTTGGCGCGAAACTCACTACCAATTGTGGCTTTTGATTGGACGAACAGTTTTTCAGACAAGTGAAAAAAAATCATTCGCGATTCTGATTGGACGAATTATTTTTCCTGAGCATGAAAAACATCGTTCGCTCCCCTGATTGGCTAGAACATATCTGCGTAGGAAACATTCCAGTGAGCACATCTCGGTATGTACAAAGCAAAACCATTTAAAAGAATCGAGGTCAAACAAATTTTGACCGTTTCAGCACTTGGAGTCGTGTTAAGCCTGTCTAATTTTGTTTTGTCATAATTTGCAAAAGACGTTTTTCGGAGTTACACCCCTCAGAAACGATCTTGTCCTTCAGGGTTTTTCATGGACGCAAGCTTTCCACAAGTCCTTTTTTTCACAACGACTACGCGAAAGTTTTTAACACGTTATGGAAGAAAATTGCAGGGCGTGTTTTATTAGCTCGGTAACGTCTGGTGCAATTTGTCTCATGTTTGTTAGTAAACTTACCTCTTAAGTGTCCCTGCCATGAGAAAAGTGGAACTAAAATTTGGAACAAAAAAATGGATCGCTTTAGGCTTCTGGGACACACAAATATTCCTTGAACTTCATCTCAAAGTGAGCGTCCAGAGGACGTCTGGACACCCTTTTCAGGGTTCCCAATGGGGTTCTTCAATACCGTTCTTCAATTGTTGGTTTTCACATGACGTCACTAAAATTCAAACTAAAAAACTATCGATCCTACCGAGATTTTACTTGCACGATGCATTAGAGCAGATGAAAACTAATTTTCAATCAAATTTTCGCTTCAAAAGGGTTCTTGGTTTTGTGATAGAGTACGCTTGAATTTCTAAGCTTTTGCGTGACGCGGCATTTACATGACGGTCAAGAGAGCTGTCATGTAGGTTAAAAAAATGACTTACTTCAGGAAATTTTGCTATTTAAACAGTTCATGTGTTAGAAAAAGTATTACTTTAATGTTTATGAGTTTCTCGAGGAATAAAATCACGCTTTTGTAGCAAAACTCGGTAACAGATGTTTCTGTTGGTTTCCGTGCGCCATGTTGGAGCTCATCCAGGTGAGCACCAGCATGGCGTCTCCATACAAATCTCTATAAGTTTGGGTAAAACATTTCTTCGGATATCTCGTATACGAAATATTCCTCTGACCTGAATCTTGGCGAGGGTCTTTGTATATGTACCTCCTTTCATTTCCCAGATTCTGGACTTTATCTATTGAACGGTTTTCGTTTTTTGTTTTGATCTGTTTTGAACGGCGTGACACTGAAAACCAGCAATACCGTAATCCCGATCCAAAATTTCGTGCAATCCCGTAATCCCCAGGGTTATTTTTGGCATTCCACCTCTCAAGCATACTTTAAATCCCGAAACTCGCCCCGATTTTGCTTTCAAATCCCGAATCCCGAGCTTCAAATAAGGGAAATCCCGGATCCCGAAAAACCCATTGTGGACCCTCCCGGGGTTCTCTCCTACCCGTCCCTACGGAGCGAGAGAACCTGGGAACGAGGTTGGCAAAGCCCTTCATTGGATTTCTTTCTTATTTTTACTAGTTCCGGCTCTCATCTTAGGTAAGTTCTATAACTTACCTAAATGGTCTTGTTTTCTCTTCTGTGCTTTCCTGCTGTTGCTGGGGAGTGTTTGTTTTCTCACTCGCCTCTGCCATCTCACTGGTTAATGCGATATGACTCTGAAAGGAACTTTGGTTGCATTGAAGACAGTTAATCGTCATAATATCAAAAATGATACAGCAAGCACTCAACAAAATGAGCGTTTTCGAAAACTTTCGCTTTTTAATTACTGACACTCAGGCGACCTCTATTTTTAAAAACAGAGTGTTTTCAAAAACCTTCGTTTGCACAAACTTTCCTTTTTGACAAAGTTTAGTGTGCACGCAAGCACAAAACGGAAAAGATAGACGCACTTTCAAACAAAAACACATTAGTGTAAACGTGCTCAAAGGGACTGCACGATTTAGTCCATCTTGTTTAGTTTTGCTTATTGCTATCATTGCTCGCCATAAAACTCGAAATAAGCGGGAAAAAAATTACTCAGTCAATATGACAAAACCACAACTGCTTGTCAAACGAATTTGTTCCCGGATCCGGTTACAATTACAAACAGTAAAGATAACCTTCGAAAAACTTTTAGGCAAAATTGTACTCCGTTTTAATGTACTTCTAGTCTGTCCATCTGTGCCTTTTTATATACATGTATCTGTCGGATCCGGACCAATTTTTGAGCGGACGAATTTTTTGCACAGAACCATGGCAATTCTGTTACAGTGTACTGTATACAAGGGTCCGTACAATTTTTTTTTGCCGGTGTCAGCATTGAAATGGCTTTTTTATCAATGGCGCGTAACTATTGTAGTATCCAGGCTTTTACCGCGCAAACTGTGCAATACCTTGCACGATTCAGTGTTTACACGAGTCCCCGTAAAAATCGAACCGTACCAGTCAAAAGTTTTGACCTCCTAAATTTGTCCTTCTGATAAGGTCAAATCCGTGGAAGGTTTTATCCCTTCAAAAATTTGTCCGGACCCTGCAAACGGGGTCTAAACCTTCCCTTACTGTTTAAATCGGTTGTTTTATTATTTTATTATTTCAGCCCAGCTTGGTCAGGTGGCCAGCTGCAAGTGGATTGTTTGGCTAAACGTGAGCTCTTTCGAGAAATTTTTTTTTGTGAAATCCGGAAGCCGAGAAAATTTGCCTTATGTAATACGGAATCCTGGGCTTTGGAATCCGGAATCCTACTAGAGATTGCAATCCAGAGTTCCAAATTCCACTGACAAAGACTGTAATCCAGTACCTGAAATCCGGAGTCAACAGCGTAAAATCCGGAATTCAAGATGAAGATGGGGTGACATTAAGCTCGGTACCAGGTGATCTGTGACGTCATTGCGGGGGCCTGGGGAAAGAAATTTTAATGCCGTATCCCATAAACCAAAGCTGACGGGAACAGATTGAATTGAATTGAATTGGTGCGCGCGTTGGTTTATGGGATACGGCATTAAAATTTCTTTCTCCAGGCCCCCGCAATGACGTCACAGATCACCTGGTAGTCAGCTGCCAGTGACTTGATTTAGCTACACAGTTTCTTTATAAACAAAATCATGTAGTTCTTACCTTTTGCTCTCATCTTCATCGACTTGTTCTTCAGCCACAGACTGTGTCCTGGATGCTTTTGCGGTATCTTCGAGCATTAGGTGTTCCATCATTTCACTTCCTGATAAAGGTGCGGATATGTTGACCGGCGGTGCCTGCTGTGACAAAACCATTGACGACCTTTTGGCACTAAGAGATGATTTAAAATACTTGTAGTTTTATTTGTTTATCTTGTCACACAAACAACAATACAAAGATAATGAATGATTCGATGAATAGTTATAAAAAAAATACCGAGGGGAAGAAATAGGGAACTTAATATATTACGAAAGCAATGGCAACGATAACGTCAAAAAAGCAATTAGATTAGAAAAAAACAACAACAACTTTGCAAGCGCAGCACACTTTTTGGTAGATTTTTTTGCCGTCACTGCACAATTACGACGTGAAATTGTTTAATTTCACGCTTTATCGAGAACGTAAACAAACGAGGACGAATATTTCTTTCTTTTTTTGAACTTGAATATTGTTCCGACTTTGGACTTCAACTCCAGGAGAGTTCGCTTACATTTGACAAAGTGAGCGAGTTGAAATAATCCGCCCCTGAAGTCATAAAGAACGCCGCCACCTTCGTCAGTACGTCATGGCATCTCAAACTCATCAATAATGATAATAACAGCATCCAGTGGGGAACTCATTACGACATCATGATGCAAGTATTAGGCTCGATTTGCGCCACTCTCTCGGGTCTGCCCCGAGAGGAGCCGGCTGGACGTATGGGTGACCAAACGTATCTGTGACGTAAATTTAAAGTTTAAGGAGCGCGAGCGCGTTTCCCGAACAGCGGCTGGTAATCGAGCCAAGTATCCTCTCCATTGAAGACAATTACATAGTCCCTTCCCAATACTGGCTAAAGAACCTTGAAGTATAAGATTCACACGCCTTGGTGCAGTTTGTCTGACGTCAATGCAAGCCACATAATTAGGGAGCTGAAGAACCGCATTTTTGAACGACGTACGCAAACCGGAAGTGGACTTTTTTCATTCTTGTATCCCACTTCATGCCGCAACGGTTACAGAATGTGATAAAAAAACAAAAAGGGCATGCCAGTTACTGAAATTCTGAATACATGTACTTGATAGAGAAAGAAACATCGTCTAGAAATTTCATGTAAAAATAAAGTTTTGATCAAAAGTTATAGTGCATGAAATTAGAGGAACGAACTTTTGGGACACCCTGTAAGATTCAAGACTCCTGTCAAAACAAATGTGGCAGCGTCAAGGCATTGTTAAAAATGCCCTTGCTTTTTCAAAGTTAAGGTCCGTTATAGATCCAAACTCTGCTTTACGGACACCCGCTTAACCCTTTAAGCCCCAGTATCCACATACAAATTCTCCAAACTGATCTCCATACATTTCCTTAAAAAATTAGTTGAGAGAATTTGTTCAAAGATCAAAGTATTTTCTCTTGGGTGATCATTTTATTGATTCTCATAACTTATCTCTTTACAGTGTATGGATAATTGTAAGGAGAAGATTGATCTTGGACACTATTGGGACTTAAAGGGTTAATACGGACACCTCATTATCACAGACAGTTTGCTTTGCCCCTAGAGAAAGAAAGTCCTTACATTTTCTCTAAATTCAACCCGCTTAATACGGACACCCCGTCAATAAGGACACTTTCAGTCTCAACTTAGATATTCACGCCAAAAATTTGTTTTCATCGGGCTTAGGGATCAGATGGATGGTGTCTTTTAGTCCCCAATCCACCCCTTCAAGTTGAATCTTCCTCGTAAACTTGTTTTGAGCACTTGCCTTACCTTATATTCTTTATTTCAGTCTTCAGGTTTGTGAATGAAAAGTTCGAGAGAATGCTCTGTGATGGCGACTTAATGGTCGCTGAGTCTTCTCCAACAAACTGCGGGGCTGGTACAGGATCTATAATTGGCACTGTAGGCACGTCTGAGAATATTAAGAGAAAAAACAGAATGATCATTTTGGATTGAATTGGAAGAGGCGCAAATATTTTATATTACAGATTATTTACAAAAAAAGAGTTTTATATATAAACCAGTAGCCTGCATAGTAGATGTTGAGACTGTTGGAAGTGCAGGGGCAAGGTGGGGCAAGGTGGGGGAAGGGGTGCAAGGAAGGGGGGGGGGGGGTGAGTGAGTACGTGCCCGATCTCCCTGACCTTCCCCTTGCCCTATGAAAGCCTACTTGTGGGGTTCATGCTTGTAGCAGACCAGGAAATATTCCCAGTCCCCGACCCTTAGTGACAGTGCTGTACCCGGCTGTTCAAAGGATGGATAGCGCTATCCACCGGACAAATCACTAACCGGTGGATAAGTATTAGGAAAACCAATTGCGTTATCCTCTAGATATGGATATATCCAGTGGATATCGTTATCCACCGTTTGAACAACCGAGGCCTAACCTATAATTATCGCTACTCCCTTTTGGACGAGATGCCAGACACAAAATATATCAACAATCCCCAAAATTGAACTTCTGCAAAATGTAAGACTAAAGAGCCATATGATTTTAACTCAATTATGAAAAAGGTTAGAAATGAATATTACATACCTACGTTCTTTTCATCTGTGGTTTCCTCCTCTTCAGCTAATAGACCACACGTTGATTGCTTCAAATAAATCAATCATTAGATTAATTTATTAAAAACAACGAAAATACACGACCGTCAGAAAAATCTAAACAACTGAGGGATACAATTCTGAGCTGTTCTTCTGTACATGTCGATGAGTTGATAATGATCACACTGAAAAATAACTCCTAGCCTGCGAATACAGCCTCCTCTTCTCTCATCTACCTGCTAGGAACGTTTTGCTACCGTAAAATGTCTCACGCCGCGAGGAGCGAGGGGCTGTGGCTATGTTCGCAAGCTACCTAACTCCAACTGACACTTTGCTGCCCAACCAGATTTGCATCTTCAAACCCTTGCTCAAAGAATAACATTATTAAAGGTTTATCTTTTGAAAACTTCAAACTTATGACTCACTGAATCAACGGAAGATTATTTACGGAAATGTTCAGTAAGGACTGGTTCTTGTTATGTCGTTCAATATTGATTGTTTGACTTTAACATTTATTTATTCTTTACAACGACATTACCCCTAGAGCGGCTATGTCTCCTTTATTTTGAACAACATTGTTTGCTCTCTTTCTGCTGAATTCTCTTCGTCTTGCCTGAAAGCAAATATTGACAAAATAATCTGAACGTGATTTAAAACAGCGTCGATCCCATGCAAACGCTCTTTTGGCTGGTCATGCAATCCTCCACAACCCGTGAAGAACCCCTAGGAAAGTCTGTGTGGGAGCCTAGATTTATAAAGAAGCTTCTTGAATGTAGTAGTTCCCAAGACAAATTAAGGAAAAAGAAAGAAAAATAGATAAGCTCTGGCTCAGTAGAATTGACCCCCAATATCACAAAGTTGCTTAGGACCCAAAAAATCGTTTACTTTGAACCTATTCACCACTGAACCGCCGCCCTGTAACCGCCCGTTCGGATCCAGGTCCCTTCTACCGCTTGTGACGTCATCAGTTTTAACGATCAAGGACAACTTTGCCCGCTAACTTGTGCCGGGCGAAGAGATCTTTCAAATCATACCAGAAACCATGTAACACTGCACCAAAAATTCCCATGAAAATCTGATACTATCCACCTACGTTAGAATTTTCCTTTCATTTACTCCTAAGATCCTGAAAGCCTTTCCCAGAAACGTTCCCCTCCCCCCCCCCCCCCCCCCAACTGAAGCCTACCAAAAGCCCAAGAGGAGAAAAAAAGGGTTAAAACTATTACCTGAAGTTCCTGAAGCCAAAACATCATTGTTTGTTTATCTTTGGCTTGCAGTTGATATGTCCTTCCAGACGTCCTGACAAGGTAAACAAAAAAAAAACAAGTTACAGACATAAAAGGAACAACCAAGTTATCAAATATCCCTTGACAGAAAAAGGACACATTGTGTATTATAGGTAGGTAACCAAACACATTGCAACGTCAAATAAGGACATGAAAGGGCAGTCCCCAGAAAGGATAGAACATGATTTTTAGTGCTCAATTTGACATTCTACCAAGTCAGCTAGCTAATGATGCTATTGTCACTGTTGTCCATTGTCTTTACCAAATTTTGCCAAGTTTTAAAAAACTCGTGAGTTGGTTCATACACAAATGCCTTGGTACACAAATCTGAATATCCCAGGATGCAAAAAAAGTCAGTGTTACCACCGCCTTTCCTTCGGGCAAGCTGTAGCTAGCATTTACTTATAGCTAGAAAGACTTTTTGACTAGGCTGTAAAAAGCAAAAAAATACAAGCATGATTGATTACAGTTCTTCTGTAATTTGAATTACCCAAAAGATTTTACTTGCTCAAACAGAATTCACTAGCCCGAAAGTTTGCTAGCCTCGCTATCAGATGCTGATCCCACTTTTAGTAAAAGAATGTCATTCCAAACAATCAAAACAAAGGAAAATATACATACCAAATCTGGAACTGTGTTAACCTACTGGCATCTTCAACTTCAAACGAGAATGATGCTTTAGCCAAATCAATGAGACTGGAGATAAATAAACAGCACATGTTAATGATTATTAAATGTGGCTAAATTTACTTTTGTAAAGCTTAAACTTGAGCCAATGCAACCAGGAGCTTTATTTTCTCAACCACATGTTCTGCAGTGGTGCCCCTAAAGACTGCAGGGCTTTTTACCATTTGGCAACATTGCCTCAGTTTTGCTTTTGTTGCAGATCATTACAGATCCATTCTACATGTAGGTCATTTCAATCCAATTTTTGCGGATTCCTTTGACCTCACCCTCCCATTTCTCCAAGGCTGGTCTGTCTATATACTAGATACAACTTTTAAGGCACCAGTTCCCAAGCTTATCTACTGGCGATGAGTTTTACAACAACATGCACAACGGGTTAATTAACTTACAATAAGTCAATAATGATAATGACTGGTCCCAAGCGAAACTAGAGGGATTTAAGTCATTTAGGTTCTTGATAAACTAACACAACTGGTCCAAGTTTCTGCTATAAGAGTTAGTTCCTGATGGTCCCCGGTGCCTACATTGTAACTTTAGCTCCTGGGTGACTAGAATATATTGGTTTTTTAACACATACTGTAAATCCTCTATTAAGGCCCCTGGAGGCTTATTTATTTTAAGCCCATTTTAGGGGAGGCTTAATAGAGATGGGGGGCTTGTTTGAGAAGGGCCCAGGGAGGGGGGGGGGGGTACTTGGGTTATTGTTTGCTGGGTATGTGCCCCTGGCCTCTCAGAGCCCCCACCCCATTTTAGTCTATTTTTCGGCCAATAGGACAATTGCACGATGACGTCATTTTACTACAGCTACCAGAATCCTTGAGTGTGTTGTTTTCTTGTGCAAATTAAGGTTATTGTTCTTTTATCCTCAGCAGAATTGGCAAATTTAAATAACAAAGCAAAAACGAAATGAATTCTGGTAGATGTAGTCAAATATCGTCATCGTGCAATTGTCCTATTATAGACCCCATCTTAGTCACTTTTTGGAAAATGTAATTTTTGTGATCCCAACTTTAATAGTCACTTTCTATTTATGCATCTACCTTGTCCATCCTTTAAAAAGCCGGGTCATCGAAAATTTGCGACCTCATTCTAGTAACTCTATTAAAAATGCGACCCCATAATAGTCACTCCAGTCGTGAAAATGCGACCCCATCCAGTGGCACATCCCCATTAGGCTCTTGTAAGGGAGTACCCCCCCCCCCCAGGGAGAAGGGGGGTATTTAATTAAGAAAAGATTGAGGTATCAGTTCTCCAAAAAGAACTAGAATACATAGTGGAGAAGCTCAAGAAGAAGAAGAAGATTGGAGGTCATACAGCCGATCCTGAGGATCAAAATCAAGTCCGAACTTCCAGTCGGTAAATATACAATACCGGATCAGTCCACACAAAGTTTTACAGTCGTGATTGATTAATACAGTCTGTTATTTATTAGTGAATAATAATCAAGGGAAGGGAGGGAGGTTTTTAGAGGGAGGGGAGTTGTTTGAGAAGGGGGCTTAATAGACAATTTATGGTATGCTGGTACCCTGGATTTCACAAGTTTAGAGCAAATAAGCTCCATTCAATTTTTCTTAGAAAACAGCCTTGTGCTCCAAAACTCACCCCAGCGGTGTAAAATCCTGAGGTGTTCTGTAATAATACAGTCTGCACTTTCTTTCATCATACACAAACCTGAAAGATAGGAGAAAGGATACAGTCAACTCTCTTTAAGACGCACAACTTTGGGACAAGCACTAAGTGTCCATCCTAGATGAGTGTCCATCTTATAGAGAGTCAAATAATGGGAGTAAACAAAGGCAGGGACCAACTCTGGGTGTCCATTTTACAGGTGTCCATCTTATAGAGGTGTCCATCTTATAGAGAGTCAAATGAAAGGAGTAAAGAGAGGCAGGGACCAACTCTGGGTGTCCATTTTACAGAGGTGTTCACCTTATAGAGGTGTCCATCTTACAGAGAGTCAAATGAAGAGAATAAAGAAGGGTAGGAACCAACTCTAGGTGTCCGTTTTATAGAGGTGTCTGTCTTACAGAGACTTGAATAGAGGAAGTAAGGAAAGGCAGGGATCAAAATGTGGTGTCCATTTTACAGAGCTGTCTGTCTTTCAGAGGTGTCCATTAAGAGAGAGTTGACTGTACATATTAAATAATAAAATTGTAATATATAGTTTTTCTTGCCTGTTATCTCATCTACAGATGAGAAGCAAAATAAGACAATCCTATCTATCAGTGAGATTAATTTTGTTCTTAAAACTAGCAATAATCAAAGGTTTCAGAGTGTAGGCTAAACCAATCAAAGGTAAATATTTTCTTGCTCCAATTATACATTATGCTGTGCTTTGCATAAGTCTCTACATTGAGGGTCAAAACAGCATGACCAAAGAAGGTCCAAATGCATGTGATCAGATTGCATTCTGTGCATTAATGCCATTAATTCATCCTTGGTGGAAGTCCAAATGAAAGCTGGCTATGTACGTGGCATGCATGCACAGAAGCAACCTAAATGTATTCAAAGAAATGTTTTTAATGACAAATCAAGTTCATTGCTATAATACCAGAAATTCAAATAGTTTCTATATATTTCCTGCAAGAACAAATATGACTTTTTGGCATAAGATTCCAGGGTCCCAAATTTTTTAATTCTCTAAGACACAATATAAATAGTGCTGCTACTATCTCTCTTTTTAAATCCAGTTGGAAAACATTTCTCCTTTGCTGATTCACCACTTGTAAATAATAATAATTGTTTTTTGCTGCTTTTTTCTGTTTGGTGTGTTTTGTCAATTTGCTTCCCTTTTATCCTAAATATATTTTGCCGCTTATTTATTTATTTTTATAGTCTTAGGTTAGGGAGGGAGCTCATGTAATAACTAGCAATTATTGGACAAGGTTGAGCAAAATAACGTGATTTGTCAGTGGCGAGCAGATCAATTATTTGCCGAAGCCAAAGGCTGAGGCAAATAATTGATCTGCGAGACACTGACAAATCACGATATTTTGTGATGACCAAGTTCAATAATTGTTTTATCATTTGATCCCTGAGTTTGTTATTTAATAAATAATATCTTCGGAAAGCGGTTAGTGTGCGCTCCCTTCCAGGAGTAATGACAGAGATCACATAAATGAGAGCAAGCATGGTTTCATTTACGCATGAGCAGATTAGGCAGCCAAAAACTTAACCAAAAACAGTTTAACGACATTACGCATGAGCACACCATTATTTGTAGGCAGTTATTTGCAGGTCACATGGTGGGCTCTCAGCCAATGAAAAGGAAGAAACATTTGCATCGAATGATAATCCCCCATGCTTTCATTTAAGCTTTCGTGGATTCTTTATTTCAGGAAAATAATACAGCGACAAACATATAATTATTATAAAATCAAACATGGTTCTTAGGCAGCAGTGGTAGTATTGAAGAACCAATTTGAAAGCAAAAGTTTATTGACAGACAACTAGAATAATTATTAAGAAACGGTCCAGATAAGAACGATAGCAACAACAGCAACGAACATGTTGGAATGCAAAAAAGGTGCTAACTTTTCTATTGTCTGTACTAACCCCGCTTACTTCTGATTGGCTTAAACAGCAAAAGTTAACAAAACTTCATAAAGTGGTACATATATTCATCCTTACTTTCCAACCATGACTTCCATATAACAAAATCTGGTCTCAGTTTGAATAACAAAGAAATCCTATGTGGGGAACATGTAAAATTGTAAACTTTTCTTGGCAATTGTTTTCAACTCTTGTGATTGGTCAAAATCTTTTAACACACAAAAAAAAACCCTTTCAAAGTGGAGTGTAAATGCATTTTATTGTGTAGACGGCCTTCATGTAGGTTTATGCATTCTCTGTGTAAAAATGAGAACATTCCTATGTGGGGAAAGCAGCGTTGCCGCATAACAAAAGAAATTGCCATCCACCTTACCCGGATCATTACTTAATATCATTACAGTTAACTTAATACACAGAAAATAATATACTTGCCATCTTGTTTTCCAAGTCTTAATTCCCTTGGCTCAGTAAAAACAAAAATAATAATAATAAAAAACGTGTAGCCATGAGTAATTTACTTAATAGTGAGTTAATTACTATCAGAGATTAGTGAGGTACGTTTGATCCCTAATTGTGAATTGGTCAGGGAGGGGAGAACGGATGGGGGAAGGCAAGGAGTGTTTAAAAGGTTTTATTATATAGCTACAAATGGTAAATGCACGCTCTGAATAGTTGTTTTCTTGTAACGACCGGGCATTACTAGCTGGGTGTCCAGGGCATATACAAGCTGTGTTTAACTTGATAGTGGACATCCATTGACCAGTGTCACCTGACTGTATTGTAGGCTCAAGTGCAGAACTGATTGAGGTGACATGTTTTTTTTTAAGTTATCCACTGACCAGTTGCTGATTTATTGATCGCAGGCTTAGGTCCATAATGAAATAAAATGATAGTCTCAGTCTGAGATTTCCCTATAATGACCTCATTTCTCAGTTAAGAAGTAGTATATGAACCATGGTTTACACGGGCCCGTAGCCAGGTTTTTTTACAGGGAGGTGCGATCCAATGAGGAGACAGACCAAACAAGACCGGAGATGCAAGTTTTTGGAGGAGGGGGGAAAGGGGAATTAGGTTGCCTGAGATTGCATTTCGAGCATTTTGAATAACATGGGTATTTCTCAACGTTTAAAATTCAAATTTTTTCAGAGAGGCTACTTTATTTTACAATTTTTTAGAATGCCAATGCCACTAATTAAAAAGAACAAAATGACAGAAAGAAAGTTGTAAATCCATAGCCTGTGTACAAATGCCCTCCCACCAGGGGGGGCATCTGTACACAGGCTATAAATCAGTATTATTCGCTAGGTTTTCAGTGCATGATCTTTGCATCGCATCATCAGTAATTCAATAGTGTGCAAAACTCAAGAGCTTCCTTAAGTGCCTCTTAGAAAGAGATCAACAACTTCTTTGAATTTTTCATATTAATGTATGTTAAATAGTGAATGTGTATAAGAGCCAGTGAAGAGAGCCTCTCTTACTGCATGCTGCAAATACTACTTGTTGGCCACAGAAACCTCCAAACCAGACTTTACTCCTTAAGGACAAATTGTAGAAGTAAGTGATGTATTGGAGTGAGGGGCTAAATACCTTGAAGGCATATCAAATCCCCATTTTAAATTATACTTTAACACGAAAGCTAAAACCCCTTTTTGTGGTAAGTGTGAGTCAGGGCTTGTCAACTCTTCAAAAGTATTTTCAAATTTACTTCATAATCAAAATCAAATCAAAATCAAGTGAGGGGAGAGGGTTGCTATGTCCGTGACGCTCCAATGGTCACCTGATCGATGACTACAGGATAGGTGCAAGGTGCAGTAACTTAGAATTGAAAAATATTATCAATTCACTTTGTTTTAAATCATTGATCAACAAAAGTGGACCTCTGGGACCATGGGGGAGGGGGGGGGGGTGCGAGCACACCTGTTCCACCCCTCTCCCTATGGATCTGTTGCAGCTTAAAATATACAATATAATGAGCCCAATTTTCGTTACCTCCAAGCTTGTTTAAAAACCCACAGAGTTTTGGACTTGTACTGGAAACCTTCTGCAATCAGAGTAAAAACAACATTGCATGAAACTGGAAGTGTTCTAATTTTGGTTTAAGATACCAGATACCCTAAGGGGTACGTCAAATGCAAGTGATATAGCGTGTTCTGGTTAAACTGTACCTGAAACCCCACATCAACTTTTAATAACTTATTAAACTGGCTATTCTTAATAGATTTTTGTGTTTATGTGTGTATCTGCAGTTTAACTGCAACACGCTACATCACTAGCACATAGTGAGACACCTCTCAAGGTATCTGCAGGGGTGACCATAAAGAAGTAAAGGACATGAACATGTGCAGCTGTACAAAGTTACAGCTATTACATATCGCATACTAATACTGAGGTTTCAGAAAAGAGTGAACCTAAACCAAGTTATCAACGATCGTGACTGGATCATATAGCTGTTTGAGTAAATCAGCTGCATCATCAGCTATAAACAATGGTCAACAATGCCCTTGAATATTGTCCACGTTGAATTTCCTGTTCAAAACAAACAGATCACCAGTGGAAAACGAAAAACGTACGTATTAATTCCACTAACTTAAAGATACAAGTCATTTCATGCACGGCATAAATACTCGTTTAATAAATAACTTTCGCTGACAAGTCCACGATCGAAGCAGTCAAGTCATGGTTCCGCTGAGAAAAATCGAAGTGTAAAAAAATTAATCAGGTCATGCATCGCCTGTCCATTTGTAAATCGCAAAACGATGAGAGCTCTCATAAAACTGTTTTCCTACATTTCGAGTATCTTCACATACCTTAGACTTGCTATTTTCTTCGTTCTTTTCAAGTGGCGTCTCAGAGCTATCTGAAGGGGATTGCTTGCCAACAGTTGAGCGCTGAATTTCCGATGGGACCGTGACAAGCTCCCACGAATCCTCCATGTTTTGGACACTGGAACAAGAAAGACTGGCACTAGTGGAAATGTCGTGTTATCATCGGACGAATTTCGAAGGTAGCGGGAAGTAATCTTCGTTTTTCGACTGGGTGCTTTTCAAAATCCAGTGGACTGGGATAAAAGCGATATATCTTTGATCTACATGAGGTGATAAATACGTAAAGGAAACATTCCAAGGAAAATATCCCAGAATGAAAGGATGTAGATGGGTTATTTAATATTTCCTTTTATATAAACCGAAGATTTCCGAATTTTTCCGACAGCATTTTTCGGATGGCTGGTTCCAGACCCTGCGCAGGTCGTACTTTGCACTGTCCATGCTGTCACATGTATCTTTCCTTGCCGATTTTATAGCTTCATGGAAAACCGTGCATTAAAGAAACGCAAAAACATTAAGAAAGCTAAAAACTCTTCGAAAAAGTCAAGAAATCAGGTAAGCCTGCTTTGAGAATGGAGATGATTGGATCGCTTTTTCTGCCTCCTCTATAACTTCGCGCGTTGCGCGTGTTGTAAATTTGACAAAGATGGCGAACCGGCGTCTTAAAAATGTTGCGTAAGTTTTTTCTAGTGATCTGGGTTTGTTCAGACTGATCATTGACATCCCTCAGTAGTATCAAAACGTACTTATCGTTAATAGAATTGCAGTTCTAAGTTCGCGTCAAAGGCACGTTTATTTTGTAATATGCACGTGGAAAAAACATGTGGGCACAACCGATCTTTTGGATCTGTGAAATAGACAATGTAAAATGCTTTTAACATAATCACCTTTGCATTCTGAAGAAGCACGGGAACGTCAAATGAAATTACATCAACAACTTAAACAGTGGGCTTTTAATTGATTCACTTACATAATACAGCACATGTGGTACATATAGTAGGGTTTAATATAATTAAAAATAGAGGAGTTCACGCTCATAGTTGCATCATGCGTAATCGGGGCAAGATGGCGGGAAATTCAAAGATTTTTGTTGGAGTTCAAAGCTAGCTAATTCTTCCTGAATTCATATATTTGATACTTTCTCTTTTGAAAAGAGTAACTTACAATGTATGGGTTCAAAGAAACAACACACTAAATCTGGAGTGCAAAGAAGTCCAGGGCTGTCAACCCCCCATGTCTTCAAATATTAAGAATTGCTGGAGAGGGGATGACAGATGATGTCATAATGCACAGCATGTGATGTCATTTGTGAAAAAAAAAAAATGAGCGAAAAAGATGCTGTTGGAATTGTAACATTTGACCTAACTGGATTACTTCCCATCAATCATATTATTGCTTATATTACAATGGCCTACCGGAGATTGCGGAGATTGTGAGGGAACATTCAATATTAACAGTAAAATAGCTCAAGCAACGCAAAATATTTGAAATTTCATTGTCAGAATGTCAAATCTACGAGAGATTTCAGACTCTAATCTGGAGACCGGGAGAAACGGTTCAAAATCTGGAGTCTCCTGGACTGTCCGGGAGAGTTGACAGCCCTGGAAATCTGTAATCAGTTTTTAGAAAACCTCAATGTTTCCATACATTTTCTGTAATTTTGATTCTGTCAAATTACAGAAAATGTATGGGAAAATCTGTATTCCAGTTACTACTTAGAAGTGTGATGATAGGTTGTAACTATTTACTATGCTGATAATTTTAAGGGAATCGAAAGAGGTTTCACGATAAAACACAAGGATGGCAAACACAGCAAGAAAAGGCAGCATAGCTCTGCTGATGGCAATGAAGGGCCTGAAACAAAGAAGCAGTGCAAGACAACAAATAAGAACCATGTACTACTTAACAAAGAGGTACATTATTACACGTAAAATATTGTCTTAGGTGGGCTGTTCACACTTGTTGCCTAACTTGATATACTAGTACTGCAGAATATCAGTGAGTTTGCCTCCCTGGTGAAGTAGCCCCCTACTTTCTAAGTTCACCATGGAATGGTATAACTCCAAATTTTAGTTAAATCATGCATTTATACATTTATTCAAAGTGTACCCGTGAATTGGCTTTCATAATCGAAGAAAATCTCCAATTGAAGTTAGGAAATTATATTGTAGGTCAGTGGCATATTGTTGTCTCGAAATCTATGATCTTGATTAAAAAAACTGCATGAAAACAGCATCTCCTAAGGAAATGTTTACATTGCTTTGTGATCAAAGAGTGAAGTAAAATTTTCATCAAAGTGGATCAACTTTAGCCGTTTTAAAACAACTGAACTCTACCGACATCGTGTGTTAAAGGTTGGCAAAGTATGTCAAGTACGGAACGCTTCAGCCAGATCATGGTTTTTATCAAAGCAACCTTTGGTACAAGGTGAATATGGTAGTTAAATCAAAATGGTTGATGGATTATGTCGTTAACTCTTTACAATGTTAATTCCCTATGTGCTAATGTGAATTGAACTGGATTTCTTATGGGGCAAACTAGTTAGGGGCGAGCTCACTACGGGGCGAAACCACTGACTTTTGTACTGTGGGGTACCGACACAAAATTTGATTGAGTTCACATTTTGAGTCAGTACTTGATATGTAAATGTGTGCATATTTGCTCCCTGTCACCATGACAAAATGCCAATTAAAATGTGAGTGTAAAAAGGTGTTAATGAGAATACGAAGCTGAAGATTACCTAGGAACCCAAAGAGAACATGTGCACACAGGGACCCCATGCTCACTTTAGTGCTCAAGTATAAGGCCTTGACCTTGTACTCAGGCAGTGGTACAGTATCTTAATTCCGGAGGGAATACTTCAAAACAAGGTGTATTCTCATTGGTTTTGAGTAAGTGCTGTACTCGGCCAGGGCACAAACTGTAAATGCAGTGTACATTCTTTATATTTATCCTAGTTGCTTGATTCACAAAAAATATTGTATTATGGATAGGGTTTCAATGATATCTAGTCTGGCAACATATTACAACACGCTATAGATACAGAGCCACCATCCAATGGTAATTGATAATGTTTTTGTGAAGACTGGCAAAAATGTGTTTCATTTGGACATAAGACTGTAAAGCTGTTGACTGGCAAATAACTGTGTGTATGTTTGCCTGCAATCTTGAATACAATACAAGTGTTAAAATCCATGCAGTTAGGCCATAACAGTTTTTATACATTACTATTTTGTGATGTGCATGAAGCCATTTTTATTGTGTCGTGGTAATGAATCCTCTTGTTTGAATAAATATCGATATTCCTGTCATGGCCAGGTCACACCCAGTTCACTAATGCATTGGTGTATTATCGCCACCCTTATAAGTTTTAATAGAATCTTAAGTTGTTGTTGGTTCACATACTTTACACTGTAACTAATGCAAGGAATCTGGTTTATTCCATAGGCTTCCAAGCCTTGTGAATTACCAGCTGCCTAGAGCATTATCTCTTTTGAGTCCTGCTGCTCAGGTATACTAATCATGTACTATTTGAAATCAATGGTAGTTCACCTTTCTTTGCCCTGCCTACAAAAATTAATTACAATGTACATTGTCAAAGATGAACGTTGACCTTTTTATTAACGCTATCCTTTTGATCAACATTTTTGTCAATAAAATAATACTAAACCACATCTAATGAAATTATTTCTTTAGAATAAAGGAATTAATTGATAACAAAAACTACTTTAGTTTTTCAGACAAAGTACCAAATTTTGACCTTTGTATACTCACCCTAGCACCCTTCCAGAAACAAGCACCCACCCTGGCATAGACTAAGAAATAAACATTCCTCACCCCTCCTCCCACTTTCCTCTCAATTTCTTTCTTAAATAGTGTGGATACATTCTTTTTTTTTTTTACCAAACTGGTATCAAAATAGTGTACAATAGTTTGTTATTATGTGAGTTCCAGTTAGAAAGGGAGAATTTCTCTTACTTTTTCAGTTCTTTTTTGGAGGAAAGTTATGATAAGCACTCTCCTTGCTTTAGTTTTTTTCAACAGAATTTAAATTTTTTTTAGTGCTTGCATTGTTATTATGTACATGTTACCTAGGAAATATTGATCCTACAAAAATCTTTGAGCGTGGTAACATTGAAATTTTAATCTGTGACGACAGAGCGTAACAGCACACTGTTACCCACGGATGTTGACTGGTGACTGCTGTTACAGCAAGGGTTAATCAATTTCCTGAGATTTGAGATTCTCAGGAAACAAAATCAAATGTTCCCTTGGGATTGGTCATTAAGTCGTTTATTATTTAAAAATGTCCAGAGAACAGATTGGAGAACAAAGCCATTGATTTTCGGGATTAAAGGGCATTGTTCTACTACTGCATGTCACTGTTTTTGTTCTGTTTTCACAGGAGGATAACCTGGATGTAAAAGAGTCAGGAGATTTTTCTAAATTTCGATTATCAGAAGAAACCATAGAGCGACTGAGAGGTTAATTATTCTTTTTTGTCTTTCTCTTTTTTTTGTCTTTATATTGTTTTTTTTTCTGTGGTGCCATAATGTGACAGCCTGCTAATAATAACAACAAAATTTCTTTTGTCTTTTTTGCAGAGAATAAAATAAACTATTTATTCCCCATTCAAAGTGAAACTTTTGATTACATCTATGATGGACAAGATATAATTGGACAAGCAAGTAAGACTAGGGTTGTTTATGTTTCGCCTTTTTATTAATTACAGTGTTTGAATGTATGCATTGTTCTTATACCAGTTCTCAGTTGTTTTGTTTGTACATGTATATATAAAAAAGAATGTTTCTTGTATCCATTGCTACGATATTTATTATTGTCTCTCTTTATTCTTTCATGAATGTTACATATAATTATATGTTACAGGTCAAAATTAAATCAGGTTAATATAGTCTCAATTTCTTTTGTCTCCTAGCCCTAATTCGTAAATAACTAGAGCTGGGAGATGAGGAAATTGAGAATCAGCCTAGGTTAAAAGAATTTTTACCTGACTTTAATTTTGACCTGTAACATAATTATTTGAAAATTTTTTAAAATTAGTCTTTTTTTTATTTTATTTCTTATTTATTTTATTTTCACCATAGGAACTGGGACAGGAAAAACGGTATGCCAAGATTAATTTTTGTGCTTTTCAGAGGTGAATAATAAAAGTACACCAAACAATTTAATAACAAAATGTGCATCAATAATATTTACTTGATACAACAAAGTATATCAACTTTAACTCTTAATATTATGTGCATAATTCTTGGTTTGCAACATCAGGTTAATAGTTGACTGTGTTGTTTTCATGGTATTTACAGCTCTCATTCGCCTTACCATTAGTTGAAAAACTCAAGTTAGAAAATTTGTCTAATAAACCAAGACGGCCTCCAAAGGTAAAGAATCACAATGTACACATTATTATTATTTTTCATACGTCAAGTGATCAACATGTATATAGCTGGCATCAAAATTTTCTGAGACAGTTTGTCTGAAAAGACAGTGATTATTGCTAAGAACATGCCTCTAACACCTTCTAAAGGAATTCTGTAAAGAGTAAAAGTTCACAAGGGCACTCTCGTTGATTATCCGGAAGTCTCCAGGTTGCGGCACTGATCTCCCGCTCTCCAAATCTGGATAAAATGGACTTTTTGTGATTTAGTTTGAAAGTTAGCCCATTTTTTTCTCAAAATTCAAACTTTTTTTATTCATTGTGTCTGGGACATTTTTTAATCTATTTAGTCACCGACAAAGATTGTTTTACAGTGTTCTCCTTATCAGGCGGTAAATTTTACTGGTTACCTCCTGATAAAGTAATACCTCTTACCACCTGCAAGTTTACTACAATTTGAGGAAGAAGCGTTAAAAAATACGCAAATGAGTTGTGATCTGATCTGATTCTCACAAGTAAATGAATGAAAACACAGCTTTTCTTTTTATGGGCCACACATTTTGGAAAGAGCGCATTGAAGACAGAGTAAAATGATTGGAATTAAACATTTTAAATTGTTGTCTAAAGAAAACAATGGCCAATTTGCTTAAAATAAAGGGAATGACATTTCAGAGAACTTAGCTCCAAAATTTCGCAGCAAGGGCCGAGCCATGTCCCTCACTCTACTATCCCCCCCTCCCCCCAGGAAAGTATCCTGTGCCTTACCGGCCATAAATCGTCAATTACCTGCTCAGCTAAAATTCAGGGAGAACACTAATTTTAACATGAAGGCGAATTTTGATAGCATGTACTTCACGTAAGACTTCACATAATGTCCTAAGCCATGGAGGCTGGGTCAATTTGTGGGCAGGGGGGAGGGGGTAGTGGGGCTGCTGACATTTGGGGGGGGGGGGTTGTAATGTAAAATAGAGAGTCTCCACATTTTAGATCTTTGGGGGTTGGCATCTCTGCACATCCTATGGTTCCTCATGCAATGTTGTACCTCAGTAAGTTGTCAGTTGTCTGCGAGCAGCTTTTAACACAGCAACGTTGATGGGGGGGGGGGGGGAGGGGGAGGTTAGCTTGTCAGTGTGTTGCCCAAGATTGATAATCCTCAGCCATTGGATGAAAAAGCTGTCTTAGTATTTTTGTTAGACTTACACTCCTGTAGCTTTATCAGCTTTACTTACATATTTCCTTGCAAGGAATGTACAAATTAATCAACACATGTATCAATAATCGTGAATTGATTATTGTGAATATTTAGAATATTTCACCTATCTCGTGACATCCAAGAGTATACCTGCATGCACCAATTTCTATCTGGTTAATTCTGTCAAGAAGGTAGCCTCAGAGACATCTTACAATAAACTATTATTGTGAACAGTGTTTTACTATGGGCACAATGATTACACCTGTTTTGTAGGTCCTAGTTTTGGCACCTACCAGAGAACTTGCTAAACAGGTAAAACATCCTTTTGATGTTAATTAGTAATTTTTTTTCATATCCATACATCTTGACTGTATAATCAAAGCAGCCAAGGTTTTCATTAAACGGGTTCTATAATCTCTCTTTTTATGCATTTTTTCAGAAGCATTTTAAAGTAATTTTACCTTTCAATGGGAAAAGACTTCCTTTCTGTCTATTTACCCTATTAAAGTAGGATCAATTGATAATGTTTACGACAGAGGTATAATAATTATTATAAGAAGGATGGATGGTGTGGACATTAAGAAAGAAAACTATATCATTGAAACAATCTCTTAAAAAAAAAGTTATGCGGGAAGCACTTTTTGTATTAAATTAGCTCACTAACTCATATTACATCATGAGATAAACATGTCATGCAAGCCTGAATTTTTAAGGTCTTTTTTTGTAACTGAATAAGCTGCATCAAATATATCAATATGATAATTTATTCATGTTTTCATGGATATTTGAGATTCATACATGTATGTAAATTAATATACTTCTTTAGGTTGGAGATCAATTTGATTTACTCAAGTCAGGTCTGAGTGTACATTGTGTGTATGGGGGAGTCGCGTATGGACCACAAGGTAGGATTACATGCACATGCCACGAACATGATTTTTTTTTTCTTACAAATTAAAACTTATGGTGTAACATCTAAGATGCCAGACATACATGTATTCATTTGAAATTTGTAACCTTCATACCCTAACGTACATGTAGCAACCATGAAACCAACTTCTCCCCGCAGTCTTCCCTTGGTGCTAATGAGGAGAATTGGAGTGAAAGTAAGGTCATTTCATCTCAAATAGTGTAGTGATCATTCCTTTTTATTCTCATTAACTTCACATTTGATTAGGTAATGAAATACAGTAAAGGTACAATTACCGGTTGATGCTGGTCTTGCGGCTTTAAAAGTTGTGTTACACTATCTTTTCAGCGCAAGCAATAAGAAATGGTTTAGATGTCATTGTTGGAACTCCAGGAAGAATCCTTGATCTCATGGTTAATGGTACTCTGGACTTGACACAGCTAAAGTAAGAACATAGAAGATTAAATTATTTTATAAACAAGAATACATGTTATGCACTATTTCCACCTTTCCTGCCAGACTAAGATTTCAGACATTGTAATATTAAGATAATGCTGGGAAGCTAAAAACAGGAATTTTTGTTGTGCCTGCCGAAATAATATTTTTACCCTTTTGCACATTTTTACTCTAAAAAAAGAACTCTTGATATCCAGAGACCACTGACTACTTTATGTAGACTACATGTATTGCAATAGGTGTCTAGTAATCAGAGCTCAGATCAGCTGAGGTGACATTTTAGTTTACTTAGCCCTGGTCTGGCTAGCCTGAAATTAGCATTTAACTTAATTCCCGCTAGAGGTAGAGCTACCTATCTCGACTACATGTATAGGTAGATTTAGCATTTAACTTAATTAATTCCTGCTGGTGTTTTGGTCAGCTTGTGTAATCAAAAAACATGTACATGTAGTACCCAGATGAGCTGTCATGAGTTGAACCCAGAGTTTTCTAAGGGTCCCTCTAACAAGTTAACAAGCCCAATAACTGGCTAGCAGATGAAACTTTCACCTGATGCACTGCATTGACCATTTTTACAGACATGTTGTTATTGATGAAGTTGACAGGATGTTAGACATGGGTTTTGCTCAGTCTGTAGAGGATATCATTGAAGAATCATACCGCAACGGGTGTAAGTAATCTTGGCCAAAACTTTAACAATTGATTTAAGGAGCCACAACCACAGTTTAAAAATTACGAGGAAAGTTGAAGTAGTCCAGTCACAAGCAAATGCTTGAATATCCTTGGATTGATAGTACCTCTTAAAAAGTTGGAGCCAAACTACAAAATGTAACTAACACACAACCATTAAGATAGAAACTACCTCCAGAGTAAAACCACGTGGCCACCCTACATTGATAAACCCTCTTAAGTGGTGAAAAGTAACAGGTTATTACTTTTTGAGTGGAGAGAAGCAACGAACAGTAGTACATCTGCATTCACAGGATAGACAAACAAGAGGATATCTAGTTGTAAATAGTATATAATTATGATGATTAATTACTCAATACAAATTGCATACAGTTGTGTTTTGCTGTAGTAAAAATCATTGTAAGATTACAATGTACAATCAATTCATTAGCAAAAGAAAGCAAGCCTCAGACTCTTCTGTTCAGCGCTACATTGCCTCCCTGGGTTCTTAAAACAGCAGAGAAATACATGAGTGAAGAAAAAAAAATAGTGGATCTTATTGGAGACCAGGAGCTTAAAGCTTCGGAGACAATTGAGGTAAGACAATTTACATGTGCTATATATGCTAAGATTCAATTTAAAACTTAACTTCTATTCCTTTTAACAGAATTGGGTGTAGATCGTGGGAGATGGTCAGTCATTGAAATTTGGACTTCTAACAAGTCATCTCTTATTTTATGTGAAGAGAATTTGTTTCAATTCCCATCTCTGTGGGGATTTAGGTATCGTTGGATACCAGACATACAAAGTCGTTATAAATAATAAAAAAAAGCTCATCGCTTCTTCTCATCCGAAGTGATTTCACAGTAATGTATTTTCTAGAAAGCGTCTTATGCAGTAAGAAAATAATTGACTTCTCATTTGGGAGGTTTAATTAAAGAAAATGTCAAATTATCACCACAAAAAGTGGTCATGGTCACTTAAAACCAATCATAGAGGCTCAGCTGTAGTTACCTATTTCTGAAAGACTTGAGCTTATTAATCATCTTGTTTGTTCCTTCATAGCATCTTGCCATCAAGTGTCCATATGAGGCCAGAGCCTCTACAATAAGTGACATTGTGCAGGTTTGTGCGAGTGCTGTGTAGTTTTTGTACCAAGTGTACTTGGTACTTGTACTTGTACTTAAGTGTAGCTCACGAAAGTTTTCTGCTGTAGAATTCCTATACAACCATACAACCAATTTTTGCAGTTGATGTTGTAATGATGATTATTGCATAACATTTTGCCATAGCAACAGTACGATCTGTGATCAACACCCTTAATTTTTTGTTTGAATGCAATTTATAACTCAAAAACAAGTTTGGTGACTCTAATTTTTATCGTCAAATGTTGGATTTAAAGCGTGTTAAAATACATGGTATTGCCAAGGTAAGAAAAAAAAATTTGTATAAGCAAGTCTAGATCCACATTTTAATAATTGTTTTGAAATATAAATTTTTACGTGTATCCCAGATTGTTATTTATGTTATCATGTACTGTATGCGTGTCCTTTCCTTTTGCAATGTTGAATTTGTAAAACTGACCTGTATTTATTTTTTTATTTTTTATTTTTTGGTAGGTTTATTGTGGTGCCCACAGTAGAACTCTTATTTTCACGGAAACCAAGAATGATGCCAACAATTTGGCCTTAAATTCTATTCTAAAACAGGTTGGTTTTCTATGCAACACCATTAAAACTTGTACCTGTAAGCTTCATGAATTTAAAATACAAGTGGTCATTGCAATGGTTCCGGAAGAAATAGTCTAAGAAGAGAAATGGTGACACTTACCCTCAGTAGAGACTTGTCTCAAACTTGAAGCCCGTAAAAAGACTTTTATGCATAAATCCTCCAACATGTGATCACTTGAGAAGAAAAACGCTTTACACCTACAGTAGCTGTAGGAGCCAAGTGTACGTGACAGGCTGATGGGAGGAATGTTTTTATGTGTTACGTTCTAATTCGCTTCGCTCAAACGAACGTAAATTATTCACCGCTTAAATAACCGCAAAAAATCAGGCGAAATCAGATATGGGTGGATCGCGTGCGATCCCTAACAAGCGAGAGAACAAACAAAGTACTCCAAAAAAGATAGACAGAAACTGAGAGAGCGCAAAAAGAAAATCAAAAATCAGGCTAGCTCACCGCGAAAAAGCTGCTGATCTGTCGAAGTTGAAGTCCCTTTGAACTTTTTGTCTGGTCCACGACGACCTTGTGTAGGCTGTCTCCTTTTCCTGCTTGCTGCCTCCTTAGCTTTCTTTAAGCGTTTCTCGTCCTCCGGGCCAGACGACATATTCGTCGACCACTTTCCAACCATCAGCGCTCTTGTCTGATCAGTTTCTTCCGCTTACGAATGAGCTCTTTTCCTTTACGTACCAAATCATCCACTCTTGAAAACACCTCGTTGACCATCGGCGATTCATCTCGCTCCAAAGACCTAGGAGTGCTCGTGCTTTCCTCGGCCGCGTCTCCGGGAGTACATACTCGACGAAATCTTAAAACGTCCGAAGCAGAAACAGCTCTAAAGTGCTAAGGTCGCAAGCGAGAGAGAGAGAACAAACTGAAAACAGCATCTAAATAGGTAAAACGAACCAATCGGAAGCTACAATAAGCACACTGCGACACCTAAAGGCGACAAGCTGTAAGAAAGAATGCGAAGCTAAATAACAGTGGAAAATATATTTTCTCCTTCCCTATATCTCAATATATCAAATGATTTCTTGAGTTTATTCTTGTTTCGTTCTAGGATGTACAAGTTCTCCATGGAGATATACCACAGGAGCAAAGGGAAATAACTCTGAAAGTGAGTTCCTGCCAGCAAATAATTCCAGAAAGAGCGTGTGGCCGACAAGTGTATCGCACACATGGAAATTCCACTTGTTATTTCATGACAACGCGATGTTAAGACAAATCACAGAGTCTTTTTGATTTGTAGTAAAATCAAGGAACTCAAAAAGTGAATGGAACTACGTCCGCATCCCAAGGACTGTTGTAACCCAGTAGCCTCGTTACTAGGGGTTATTTTTCATTCATTGCTACGAAAACCGTAGGAAAAAAAAAAACTAGTCGTGTGAATCGCCTTATAAATTTAATAGTGTGTTGAAAGTGGAGACAAATTAGGTTTTTTCTTTTCTTTTGTTTATTAAAATAATGTAAAGTTTTATTCAAGTGACCATTTAGTCGGACAAATCAGAAACGTTGTCACACATACATTATAGTGCAAAATATAACGTTCACCTGCAAATTTAGTCTTTGCTGTTTCATCTGTCCGGTCATTATGTCCAACTGTTGCTAGGATTTCATCGGACATCGACAAATTTTAATCAGGCATTGTCCGATAGTTAACTGGCAGCTCAGTGAGTTTTGCACACGTAGCCGAGTAACACTTTGAAAAACCGCTTCTCCTCGGGGTTTAACAAAGTAAGAGGGTAGGGACTGGACTCGATGGCATCGAAGGTCGATTCGCCCGGTAGCAGTTCGCCCAGACTAAGTTGATTCGCTCGATGCGTATTTGTCGTTCTTTAAGCCTGAAAAAAAGGTAATAAACATGGAAAAGACAGTGACTTCGCATGTGGAATCCAAGGGTAACTAAAATAACTTCTCGAAAGGTATGCTCAGCATGTTGTAGAGTGTTTTATGTCATTGAGCGAATTGACTGATGTCCGGGCGAAACGACCGCAATTCTCCTTTCTTCTCTGGGAAGAACAAGATTAAACCCGAGCGACTGGCGGAAATCGAGCCAAGCATGGGACACATAGGCATAGGCTCTTGTGTGAAGAAAAGTTGATAACCTATCATATTTTCTTGACTCGGCAGAGTTTTCGTGATGGAAAAGTTCGTTGTTTGGTAGCCACAGATGTCGCAGCAAGAGGACTTGATATTCCAGAAGTAGATCTTGTCGTACAGAGTGAACCACCAAAGGTAATGCAATGTAATAGTAATAGTAATCATTATCATAATCATAAACATAATCACAATTCCGATATTTAGCCTTGGCAGTATTTATAGCACTATGCTAGTGGGGCCGAGAAAATGTCTGAAACAAATAATCGAAATCAAACTTAACAGGGTTTAGAATCCCAGCTGGCAGGAGGCAAAACAGCTGGCTATTTACAAGCATCGCAGAGGAGTTGCGCCGGAAAACCACACCTGATAGGGTCTCTGTTCACAAATAAGAACTGAACGGTGATTTCGGCGCGATTTCTGTAACGGAGCGACGCGGCGCCGCGCCGATTTCTAAAGTGTAGAGGCGCACATCGGATAAGTGTTCATGCAATATCGGATAGCTTTTTGTGGCAAGCATTTACAAAAGTAATTACAATTAGATGACCACAAACACAGAAAGAAACCGTTTTATACTTTATTTTTTGTTTTGTTTCTGTTATGGTGTATTACCTGTACCGGCACTGCCCTGTGTATTCAAATTACAGATAGGCTGTTGACTGAGCAATGGCTTATAAGAACTTAAAAACAAAGGAAAAGACTAGCCGCGGTGATTCACAAAAGTGGTCGTGTACGCTTGCTGGAGCGGTCGCTTACGAAAGCTTTTCGGCATAGCGTTAAAGTCACGGATCAAATATATTTAAAACGGGGTCTCACAATGTTGGTCTTACTGGTCGTTTACGATAGTGGTCGCAAAGCGATTTTCGACTGTAGTAAAAATAGCCATGTTTAGTTTACTCACAGTGTATGTAAATATATTTTTTTGGCAGGATCTTGATACTTACATTCATCGCTCTGGGAGAACTGGAAGAGCCGGCCGCAGTGGAATCAGCATCGTGTTTTACAAACCTAACCAAGAAGCTCAGCTTCGTGCCGTTGGAAAAAGAGCTGTATGTATGCTGTATGATTCTATCCCACTCTGTTCTTAATTTGTTGTTGTAGTCAAGTTCAAAAGAAAGAGGGAAGTCAAAATTTCATTACCGGTGGTTATGAAGAAGTATTAGGCCTTGTTTAGACCAAAACGGCAGCAGATGGAACGTTTTTTCTAGTGTAATTTCAAGATATGGAGAAGGTATCAACGAAATCTTGCGGGAACGGGACGAAAGAAATGAAATATTTCTTTTCCTTTCACTTGTCGTTTCCGCTTTTAATAAACATCCGTCTTTTATCATTACGCTGGTATAGACCTTGCGATAGGACAACGGTGACGCCAGTAAAAACGTCAATGAAAAACTGACTTTGCGTCCTTTTAAACTCAGTCTTTCTTTGCTTTTGTCGGCTTCCTCTTCCTTTGCCGGCTTTAGCCGTTAGTGTAATCACGCAGCATGAAAATTCAGAGTTGTGGACAAATGTAAACTTACTTTATCATCCACTCATGATGAGTTGATGAAAGAAATCATTCTCTCTTGAAGAAACCGATTAATGCACAAGTAGAAGTTTGAATCTTAAGAATGGGTAGAATGAGTTAACAGATAAGGTAACGTACTGTTCAGTTGTCAAATAATTTTTTTCCCATTATTTTGTTCTTAGGGGATCTCGTTCAAATACATCCCACCACCACAACCAGCTGACATTGTCAGAGCTTCGGCATCAGATGCTCAAAGGTAAGACCTTCTGTTGTTATCACAGACTGCCATAGTTTATTGGGACAAAGAGGTTAGTGAACGACCTTCTTCAAAACGACCTGGCCATTATGAGGTTCGCGTGAGACTGCGTCGATGTTGTGTCGAATTGCACTCGGCTTTGGGACTGTTTGAGGACGCAATCGCTTTGCGCACCCCGTGTACGGGAGTCCGGATTCCGGAATTTAGGAAATTTTCGCCCGTGGCATCCGGAATCCGGAAAATCCGCCATGCTTATGGAATGGAGAATCCTGGGCTTTGAAATGCGTATTACAGCTCTAGGACTCCGGAATCTTACAAACGATTGAAATCGGGAATCCAAGTTCCACTCACAAAGAATCCGGAGTCCAGTGCTTAAAACCCAGAGTCCAAGGCTGGCTCGGGTTGCCTTCCATGGGTCGAAACACTTCTTTCATTGGCTGTTGCAAAATTGTGCGGGGAACTGGGTCAAAATCCGGCCTCAAAACAGTTCCATAGTGCAGTTCGACGACCCAGTCTACAGTAACCTGTAGTAACCTCAAAATGACCAGTAAACATGCTGTACCCGTTAAGTATGAATCATGAATAGTCTCTTTCGACACACATGGAGTAATTTCCTTGTTAGCCAGCGTTGCTGGCGATTTTGTTTGTCTAGCGGGCAAATGAGTGACAAAGCCGTGAGGAGAATGGGGTGGAAACGTTTCTCAGCTCGTTCGCGCGCGTTTGCGTGGTCAGTTCGCCATTCAAACCGCCAGCTACACCGGCTATTTTCTTCATATTTTTTTCTCACTGTAGGTTTGTTGAGTCAGTTTCACCCGAGGTGTTAGAAATGTTTCGTGAAGCTGCTCAAGCTTTGGTTGAAAAGATGGGAGCAGTGGATGCTGTTGCCGCATCGCTGGCGCACATTTCTGGAACAAAGGAAATCAAATCACGCTCGCTTTTAAATGGAAGAGAGGTAGTTATCACGTGATCTAGGATTATTCACGTTATGTAGGAAGTAAGCGGGGTTGAGTCTGGTAGAATTTTATTGTGTTTCTCGGGCACTTAAAACAGATTTATCGAGGCTGTAATTTCATGATTTGGCTGTAAACTCGACACCAGTCACTTCGGGTGAAAATTTTTATCGTTTGTTGGGCACTTTTTTTCGTAAAACTGAAAGAGAAATTTTTGGATACTAAAATGGAGCTAACTTTCACGGAAGTCTTGATTATGTATTTTAGTACTCTTTGCAGCAAACAAGCCAGGGGTCCTCGCGGTTTATGCCAACATTTTTGTGTGGCTCCCAGGAGATTTAATAACAAATGCATTGATTATTCTTGCAGGGATTTACAACTTACATGATGTCTACGAGTTATGAGATTCGTGGACCGGGTTATATGTGGCGGGTACTGGAGAACAACATTCCCGACGTGAAAGAGGAGATTGAACAAATGAAAATGTGCAGCGACAGAAAGGTTTGAATTTTGGTTGTACTTCTCTTCTAATTTTAAAATTTAATTGTATTGTTATTTGTTTATCCACGGAGCACTTAAAAGTTCATGAAAACTCGTGGAAACGTGTCCGTGCGTTCCAGATCGAATTGGAATTTGGAAGTGTTGGTTTTTAAGGAGAGGGAAAAACCGGAGTACTCGGAGAAAAATCTCACGGAGCAAGGGAGAGAACCAATAACAAACTCAACCCGCAAGTGGCATCGACGCCAGGATTCGAACCCGGGCCACTTTGCCACCCTAAAATTGCCTATTGTGGCTAGTTTTTCTTGGAATACTCAGCCGGAACCTCTTTGGAGAAGAGTGCTCCCTACCCCCATCGCCTAACCTGGAGGGGGTTGAGTGGAGAGTCAATGGTTGAAAAAAAGTTTTTTGGAAGCATTAGGGTACCTTTTTATCCTTTGTCCTCTTATTTTATTAGTTATTTTGTTTGTTTGCTAGTTAACAATTTATTCATTCATTCACTCATTTTTTTTTTTCCTTTTGTACAGAGTGTGGTATTGGATGTGCCAAGTCATCATGAAAAAGCATTTGAGGTTAGTTGATAACACAATTATACTCAGTTATAAAACACTTTTATGCTTTTTGTTAATTTGTTTGTATGTTTATGGAACTGTTCAAAGTTGTGAAGAAAATGGTTTGTCAATGTAGTTAAAACTTTTCTTTCTTCCTTACGTCGCTCCCATGGAGGGAAATCATTGTAATTCTCCAGAACGGTGAAGCATAATATATACTACCACCATGTTTAGGCAGGCGGAGTGTAAACACGTTCTTATTGAGTTAAAATACAAAGAAAGTATAACAACAGTACCTCCAAAAAAGTTTCCTGACCGGCGGCATTCTGTTTCTTCGTCTTCAATACTCTTTGTTTCGTTCAAAGAACTCTTTTCTCATCCTCCGGACCCTCTGCAGTGGCACTCCTTGATAGCGATCCAGCTTACTTCTCTTATCGACGAGTTTGATAATCGTTTGTTCACGTTTAGACCCATATTCAGCTCAGCAAGCTTCTCCTCCACATTTTAAGTCTACCTATCGACCAGAAAATTAGCTGGTGCTCCGTCAAGTGTTCCAGAAAGCTCGAAAGTAAAAAGGAAGGTTTTTCTGCTTCGACAACAATGTCCAACTTATGTGTTTCGCCGCCGTTTGGAAAACGAGGGCGGACGAAAGTGCTTGCACTGTCTCGTCGAGATGATTGTCAAAACGCCCAAATACTTCGTCCACATTATCGGAACGAGTTAACTTTCGCTGCCCCTGTTAGATGTTTTTCGCTCCGGAAAAGACGAAATTGCGACGATAAAATGAATAACTTTTCAGCATTAACCGCCGTGTAGCAACCACGAACCGCACGTGTAAGGGAGTTTAAGATGCATGGTACGGCGGCCACGGTGACGAGAGCATCAAAGAAGCAAAAGTTTTGTTGAGCAAAACAACAAAAGACGTGCAGCACGCTTTTTTGTACATTTCTTTGCCGTTACTGCACGACTACGACGTGAGAATGCCCAGTGTTTCACGTTTTACGGAGGACGTAAACAAGCGACCACGAAATTTTCTTTGTCTTTCTGAACTTGAATATGGTTCTTAGGAATTCAGCTCCAGAGGGGTTTGCTTGTATTTGACAAAAGCTGACAAAGTAAGCTAGGGATAATCGAGATAGAAATTGAAAGAACGCGAATTCACTTTTTATGCGCGTACAAAAATTTAGACGCTTAGCCTCTCAAAGTTCCTTTGAATGGAGCGAAGTATTGAACTGTCCCGCGTGAACGAGGTGTCCTGTCAAATTTTTCAGGCGGTCAAAAATTCGTCCAGTTCCATTTGATCGTGTCTTCACTCTTTCGCTTCGTCCACATGCATGCACGTATCCGGATATTTCTGAAAACGAAGATGTGTTTTCTCCGTTTAAAAAAACGGAGTGGTTTTCGGGCATTAAAACGTAGGTTTTCGTAAACAGTCTCCAGAGTGAAGATCTTTGAAAACACTGGCTTCTCGTTTTTGCGTGGATGAGTTGAAAAATCATAAATTACTAGCATTATAAGTGCTCTTTGCTTGCTTGGAGGGTGGGCGAAAGCGACTCAATTACGCTACATATGGACGCGTATTATTTATTTATTCCGCTTTCAAAAGCATCCTGATACGTATAGACAGGGCCTTTGACTCTCTCTCACTCTTTCTGCTTTCACGACCGTTTGGTAAAAAACTGTATTTTGTTCATTAAACAGAACTGCTGGACTGAAGGCAAAGCTGGAAGAAACATCACTGTAGAAAGAATATCGGAATTACCAGAACTATATGAAAGACCGCGGTTTGGTCAAATGGGACCATCTCAACACTTTGGAGAGAGATATAGCCAAGGCAGAGATGTATACCAGAGATATGGCCCTGGACAGTTTGCGTCTAAAGGCTACGGTGGGAAAGAATCGTTCAGAAGAGATTTCAGGCCGAATAGATTTCCTGAAGGAAAAAACAGGGACCATGTCATGAATCAACACAGAAAGAATATTAGTCAGAAATTCGACGACTGGCTAGACTGAAGAAATTGTTTTTAAGACAACGCCGTTTAAGACAAACCATTTTTTTTGTGCTCACTATGGTCTCTCCTCAAAGTCAGAACTTTTATCAGTTTGAGGCTAACGTAAGTTCGTTTCCAAATTCTCCCTCGCACCGGAGAAAGGATTTAAAGGAAATTCCCTGGATAGCCTGCGTAGCAAGCGTTTCCGCTCGAGTTTTTACGCGAAAATTCCTTTCCCGGCGGCCCCTCACGTGACCAAACGTTATTTATCATACTTTAGAAGGTGCCGAGTTTCTAAGTGATGAACAATTTCCTCTAGTTTTACTGTAGTTCCAGTTTAAAGTATACTGTTGATATTATGAATGACGACCTCGTCGACGACCTATTTTCCAGGTATTTATGAGAATCCACTCTGGAGCACGGACGTACAATTAGCTTCCGAACGAGCCTAAGCAGAGTAAAGAGTTTCTGACTTTATTCCGAGGTTCTGTGACTATGAGCTTCTGTATGTAACACTGATGCATAAAAATTTGACACCTTTACAAAATGTTGATTTCGATCTCCTCAACTTAACTTCCCTGTTATGCTAACAGTACGTTGTATCTAAACAAGATAACCCTTCAAGAACGATACCACTTTAAAAAAAGATCCCAGGCAGGCACCGTTGTAACAAGGAAGACAACTCTCTTAACTTCTCTTTGTAAGGCAAAGATCACCCTAAAGCAAACGTTCCTACAAGGCAGACATAGTAATCAACCCTGTAAAACAGAGATCTCTCTAAAGTAACCACCCCTGTAATGTAGACATCTCTCTAAAGTAACCACCCCTGTAAGGCAGACATCTCTCTAAAGTAACCACCCCTGTAATGTAGACATCTCTCTAAAGTAACCACCCCTGTAAGGCAGACATCTCTCTAAAGTAACCACCCCTGTAATGTAGACATCTCTCTAAAGTAACCACCCCTGTAATGTAGACATCTCTCTAAAGTAACCACCCCTGTAAGGCAGACATCTCTCTGAAGTAACCACCCCTGTAATGTAGACATCTCTCTAAAGTAACCACCCCTGTAAGGCAGACATCTCTCTAAAGTAACCACCCCTGTAATGTAGACATCTCTCTAAAGTAACCACCCCTGTAATGTAGACATCTCTCTAAAGTAACCACCCCTGTAATGTAGACATCTCTCTAAAGTAACCACCCCTGTAAGGCAGACATCTCTCTAAAGTAACCATCCCTGTAAGGCAGACATCTCTCCAAGTAACCATCCCGGTAAGGCATACATCTCTCTAAAGTAAACATTCCTGTAAGTTAGACATCTCTCTACAGTTAAATGCCAACTACAACAACAAAAAAAACTTTATTTATCTAGGGTTATAAACAATCGTCAGGCAAATTGGAAAACTTAAAGGTCTACCCAGTTAAAGGGTACAACAATATTATTCTTTAAGGTTTTTGTTTTTAATGTCGATAAGATTTTGATTTTGATTGTTTGGTTTGTTATTCATTGACAAGACCTGACTACCAACTTTCTTGGGGTTTAGTCAGTTATTTTAAATTTCTGTAATCCAAGGGGTCAATTTTTTATCTAGGAGGCCCCGGTTACAGTAGTTGCACTTTAACAGGTGCTTCAAGGGGAAATTATGTACACAGTTGATGAAGTCAAAGTACTTTACAGTCACGTGCTACGTTTTTTGACAACAAACATTCTCAACTGTTTTTTTTTTTTTTTTGCAAGCTGACTGAATGACATTTTAAACATTGGAGAATGTTAAAAAAAGGTAAAAACCATTTGAACTTTCCTGACAACTCTGAAAACTGCCCTCTTTTTTGATTGCTCTATTTTGACCCAAAATTTTGTGAGTTTGTGGAAGGCTCACAAAAGGTTCATTTTTGGTCGGGATAGGGTAATCCCTTCACAGGAATTGAGGAATTGTGCTTTCATTGTTTGCTAATGTGTTACTCGTTCTTGCAGTTGGCTCTAATTAATTCACGACTGGAAATTCCCCACACTAACTAGTGCAGTGCAGCACAGTGCCCAACAACAATAAAATTACAAATATGTATATCAACATATGATCCCCTAACCAGAGACTGATCACGTGCTAGGCAACCACTGTCTCGTAATACACAGACACATACAAGCTTCTTTAAAAACTAGCGTTGCCCCAACCTCGTTCCCAGGATTCTCTCCTACCCGCCCTCTCTCGCTCCATGGGGCGGGTGGGAGAGAACCCTGGGAACGAGGTTGGCGTTGCCCAAAGTTGTCGTGCTGCCCAAACAATCTGAGTTGCCCAAAATTTGGGGAGGCTGCAGCCCCCCCCCCCCCCTCCTCCCCCCAGCCCGTACGCCTATGACTGTGCAGGCGTATTTTGGGTAGGCGAAACCTTGTTCGTGTTCGTAATATTGTTGTGGCCGCCATCTTTGATTTTATGACAGTAGAAGATTGGGGAGAGTAGAAATAGTAACCCTTAACCCTTACGATAGGTGCGAGGGCGAAAGAAGGAAAGGGGGGTGGGGGAGGGGAGAAAAATACTTTCTCTTCTCTCTCCTCGCTCCCTTTGACTCGCCCCATTTCCCCCTCTCTTCGGGAAGTTTCAGCATGGCGCTTTCGCGAGCCAAATCTATTGTGTGCCCAAAGAAAACGCTTGCACTGCAAGCTACATCATTCGTCCAATGTTCACTCCAACGTCCACTGGTAAGGAGGAAACTGCGCTATTGCTTAGTTTTGTCTCAAAGAATTATCAAGACGTGGACTTGAACCAATATCGCACTCTTTTTGAGATGATTTCAACAAAACAAGCATCGTCTAAAGCCGGACGGCAAAGCTGTTCTCATCCTCGGAGACCCAGGGGCAGATAGTGGGGACGAGGGAAAGTCTAAATGGGCGGGAAAATGTGGCGCGAAGAAAAGTAAAGAACGGCGAGAAGAGCCCCTGGGGACAATGTCTTACCAGACTAGTTCCAAACGGTCGCCGCCGTTCTGGCTTCTGATTGGTGCCAGAAAACTTTTGTGTTTTTCTGCCCAATCAGAAGCCAGAAGACCTATGGGTCGTTTCGTGTATCCTTACACGGAATGATACATGAAAGGCAGTTGCTCGCCATGTTTGCCTGGGCCGTTCGCCGAGGCTTTGCTCATGAAAAGTTCCAATCTCAGCACAAAATTTAAGGGATTTCCTTCGGACTTTACGCGAGAATCTCACCGGTGAATACGCTGGACCTTTCGCAGGTATCGTAACAGTAGCGTATTTAAAAGTTTGCGAGTTTTTTCAAACGTTCAGTGATGTACTTTTTGGTTTCCTTTGGACGATATCTATATTATTGTTCTGTCTAGATTTCTTGCATCACTTGCTGTGATTGAAACTTTGCCAATCGCGGGTATAAATTCTTTTGTCGCACGGGCCAGGCAAGTATGTCGAGCAACCGGCAACACCGCCTGCAGGACTTTCTTTGCGCGCCAACTTCACAACTTCGGCATCGCTATCGAGCACCATTTGTCTGTTATCATGGCTGAAAATATTTCGTCTAGTGAAATTAACAGTGCTATTTGTTCCAGTTTGATTTTTTCCCTGGAATTCACGAGCTGAAACCCGAGCAAATACTCGTCATCCAGAACATTATTCGCGGAAAAGATGTGTTCGCCGCTCTACCAACAGGGTTTGGAAAAAGTTAAACATTTCAAATTTTGCTATCTGTGTTGAAGTCATTGCAGAGTAGTTACGTGTCACCTTCTCCTTTGGTTATTGTTGTTTGCCCTTTAAAATCAATCATTAAAGACCAAGTGAACTATCTGAGGTCACTTGGTTTGAAAGCCGGCTATGTTGGGGAGAGTGATGAATTAGATAAGAGGATTATTAATGGCACCGCTCAGATTGACCTGCTGTATGGAAGTCCGGAATCATTTGTCGGGGAAGAAAAGATACGGGGAATGTTTTCCAACATGTTTTACCGCAAAAATGTTGCTGCAGTAGTGTGTGATGAGGTGCACACTGTTGTCCACTGGTAAGATTTTTCTCCTTAATCATAACTATAACAAAATTGTCAAATCTTATTGGCTATCAACTGCCCTGATTTCAGCCTTAATTGGACAGTTTAATAGGACAGTACGCGTCATGCCTAAGTAATTGGACAGTACGCGCCATCAAGCGCGCGCTTAAATGGCTTTTTTTTTCACTGCTAGCAAAACAAAATTTCGAATTTCTTGTGTTTTGATTTAAAAAATAACCTATTCTATTACAAATTTTGTTAAAGTTATGATTAATTGGTAACAGAACTTCGTGTCGTCCAATTCGGTCTGTAATCATACTCGTGATTAAACAAATCGGACTCCCGCTACGCGGTCGTCCGATTTTGTTAATCACTCGTATGATTACAGACCGAATTGGACTCCACTCAGTCCTGTTACCATTACTAATCATAACTATAACAAAATTGTCAAATCTTATTGGCTATCAACTGCCCTGATTTCAGCCTTAATTGGACAGTTTAATAGGACAGTACGCGTCATGCCTAAGTAATTGGACAGTACGTGCCATCATGCGCGCGCTTAAATGGCTTTTTTTTCACTGTTAGCAAAACAAAACTTCGAATTTCTTGTGTTTTGATTTAAAAAATAACCTATTATATCACAAATTTTGTTAATGTTATGATTAATTGGTAACAGAACTTCGTGTCGTCCAATTCGGTCTGTAATCATACTCGTGATTAAACAAATTGGACTCCCGCTACGCGGTCGTCCGATTTTGTTAATCACTCGTATGATTACAGACCGAATTGGACTCCACTCAGTCCTGTTACCATTACTAATACTACTGGCTCTATTCAAATCCTCTGAACTGAGTGAAAGTATTTGACAATTGTTCACTATTTTTTAATTTTAATTCTTTTGTACAATACTAAAAATACATATTGTTAATGTGCTTATGAAATGTCATTTTAATTTTTGTTTTGATTATGTCTATATTCCATCACTCAAGTCTTACATTACTACAGCTACAATATCTGTGCTTTTATAATAGACTTCTCAGCGGTGTACCTGACTGTTTATAACAGTGCATATGTTACTGTACCAGTGTTAGTGCTAACAAGAAGCCTATGTACATGTGCCCCTTCCCAGGCTACAATAGTTAAGTGTCATGAAATCCAAATTAATGTTTTATTGACAAGAGCTTTTCACTCTTTCCTTTGCTAAATGTATGAGGCTGGAATTTTATTCAATTAACCAGCTTTATGAGAAGCTGCCAGATTATTAAAAGACCTAGATCACCTTTGTTCCTACCCTGAATAGCCTTTAGGACTCAACTATGAGCGTTATGGACGTTAGAGTCAACATTTGACGTAATGGAAGCTCTTTTCTCACAGTGATTAGTTTGCCGTGAATTATGGTAGGAAAACGTGTAGTTTATCCTAAATGTTTGCATGGAACTCCATTCATTCAGCGAAACATACACTATGACATCCACTGCACATGTTTATGCTCCCTGATTTCTGATAATAACCAATGTTTATTTCACTAATAATTTTTAAGGGGTGAAAGATGCAATGGCCAGAAAGATCCCTTTAGGAAGTGGTGTGGTGCCTTAGGTGAAATTAGGTCTCTTCTTCCCCAAGGGCTTCCAATGCTGGCCCTGACAGCAACAGCATCAGCTGGCACAAGAAAAAAAGTTATTGAAATGTTAAGTCTCCACAAAAGTGTTCAGATTGTTGTTAGTCCAAACAGAGATAATATAAAACTTTACCTTGAAAAGGTGAAAAATGATATCTCTGATAATTTCATGTGGCTAGTGAATGAATTGGAACAAAAACAACTTGACTGTCCAAGAGTATTGATATATGTCAGAGATTACCAGCGATGTAGTGAGATCTACCATCTTTTTATGCAAAGTTTAGGAGCTAAAGCATACTTCCCACCTTGCAGTTTCCTCTGAGAAACCTGTGATGGCGTTGCAATCACCATCAGAACCTTGTATAGGATGGACGCCTCCCTTTTCCACTCTTTCATTAGATTCGACCATGTAAATTTCTTGAGGTTGTCTAGGGAAGTGCGCTTTAATAAACACTTTTTCTTGTTTACAATTTTCCGGGATTCTTTGTCCAACTCCAAGCAAGAACGGTTGATCACTGCCCTACGCAATCCTTTAGATCTAAATACTGCAGAGGTAACAGCTGAAGTGGTCTTGGCCTTGCAGAGAGCAATCCCCCCCCCAGGCTGTGCAAGTTTGGTGGTAATTCCTTTGAGATGATTTTTTGGGGGTAATGGACAATAATCTAAACATGGAAGGTTAGTTCATTATAAGTTACTCACAGGTAGGAGCATGCAGGAGAGATATTAAGTTTTAAAAGCAACATTTGATGTGAGATGTTTATTTGCTATTTCACTCTTTCTTCATGACTGTGCAGGTTATTTGACGATAATTTAGTATCAGTTTTTTTTCCACTTTTTTATGTGACTAAAGGCTAGGTAGACATTTTACCAAGCCACTTTGGTGTAGTGAACATCAAGTGCTTGTTTCTCACATGGGAATATTTCGTACTATAATTATACCAAACAAGTGACAAAGTAATTAAAAGAAAAAAACAATAATAAAATGACATTGACACGACTTGTCACCTCACCGGTTAAAGTAGGCACCAGTCATCCTCTTGCTTAATGAGGTGAGCAGCAAGCATTTTCCTGCATTCTGTAGACACTTGCATGTTTCATTGTTTCGTTTTTTATGATTATATGAATCTCCAGGTTCAATTTTTTCTATGATCTTTAGGTCTATGGGACACCCTTTTTCAAAATCTCCAGATTTTCAGTTCCTGCAGTTTGGCAGGTCTGGTATCTACAGATCTACGTCATCTACGGGCATCTAATAAATACAATTTTCTATATTTATTTTACATAAGTTGTAACTGTGCATACCTTGACAGATGTTCCCTTAGTTGAAACTGGAAAGCAATGACAACTTGATTTTCTTGTTTGGGTACTTTCCTCATGCAAAATTTTTACTTCTTTGTTGCCACCCGGGCAAGACATCTCCAAGGATGGTGGCTTTGGCCCAATTGGTACGTTTTCAAATGGAATTCTATAGGCCTTCTTTTTGCTTATGTGGCATGATGTTTGCTCATCCCCTTGACTAGACGTTAAAGGAGATAAGGGATGTCTCCTCTTCGATAGCTCATTGACACGAATGACGACTGCAGACGGCTTACTTTTCCACATTCTTTGCACTCTATAGTGACAAGCATCGCACACTGCATGTGGAAGCCCATCATCAGTTAGTAGTTTTTGATTAAATACTTCTTCAAATCTTTTACGAAACTCGCCATCGATATTTCTTTTTCTCTTTTTACTCACAAAAACGAAAGAACAGACTCGACAACCGTCTTCCGGATTAATATTTCTAATCGTGACCAAGACTCGATAACCGACAAATGGCACGATGCCGAAGTTGTGAAGTTGGCGCGCAAAGAAAGTCCTGCACGCGGTGTTGCCGGTTACTCGACATACTTGCCTGGCCCGTGCGACAAAAGAATTTATACCCGCGATTGGCAAAGTTTCAATCACAGCAAGTGATGCAAGAAATCTAGACAGAACAATAATATAGATATCGTCCAAAGGAAACCAAAAAGTACATCACTGAACGTTTGAAAAAACTCGCAAACTTTTAAATACGCTACTGTTACGATACCTGCGAAAGGTCCAGCGTATTCACCGGTGAGATTCTCGCGTAAAGTCCGAAGGAAATCCCTTAAATCTTGTGCTGAGATTGGAACTTTTCATGAGCAAAGCCTCGGCGAACGGCCCAGACAAACATGGCGAGCAACTGCCTTTCATGTATCATTCCGTGTAAGGATACACGAAACGACCCATAGGTCTTCTGGCTTCTGATTGGGCAGAAAAACACAAAAGTTTTCTGGCACCAATCAGAAGCCAGAACGGCGGCGACCGTTTGGAACTAGGGTGCTTACCATTTGACAGAAAATTTCGGAAATTCCGGATGGAAGGTAAATGGTAAGGTCACTTTTCGGAATTTCCAACCGAAAATTGAGGAGTACGTTTTGAGGTAGTCCTTTCATTCCGGTTGGTACGAACCAAACGGAATGTTGCTTACCATTTACCAATTTCTCGGTTCCAGACTCACGCTACACAAATTCGCCCCTTTTTTGGATTCAAACCGTAACGGATGTGGCATTTCTGCTGTAAATTGGTAAATCGCTTACCATTATGCTTTTCACACTCCAACCGGATTTTTCTGTCAAATGGTAAGCACCCCTAGTCTGGTAAGACATTGTCCCCAGGGGCTCTTCTCGCCGTTCTTTACTTTTCTTCGCGCCACATTTTTCCGCCCATTTAGACTTTCCCTCGTCCCCACTATCTGCCCCTGGGTCTCCGAGGATGAGCTGTTCTCTGAAAGCTCGAAGAATATACAAATCAAACGGAAATTACGTCATGGGTAAGTGACTTAACCACGTGCCAATTGACAGCTGTCAATGAATGGCACGAGCCGGAGGAGAATTTAAAATTCACGCGTCAAAAAACTACCGCGATTTATATTAATATTGCTCCATCACTGATAGCCGCTTTGCGAATTTCAAGAATATCTAACAAAACTTCGAGGACACGCTTATTTCAAAAGTCTGTTACTTAACATAGAGGTAAGCGTGTGAATGTTTTCCTAAATTTGTTGGGTGAACTTTATCGAGAAGAAAAACGTTTCGTTCATACAATAATAATCGATCCAAAGTCGATTCCATCCATCGTCTTGCGGAAAATATCATTGAAGCATTTTAACCTTTTATTAATATCCTTTTTACATGCGGAGACATTTGGGTCGTATTAATGACTCCCATCCCTAAAAGTAAATCCAAAGTAATTTCGCAAAGCTACGTGCGCAATGAACTTATTTTATGTAACATTTATATACATAATGACCTTAATCTTAGACTAGTCTTAACTATACACGTTTAGATATCCTAACCTTATAGGCCAAACCAGGCCAAACCTATGTTTTCAAATAATAAATGATCTTAACAAAATCGTGTGAACTTGCGCGAATTATCCACTTCGGCTAAACCTATGTTTTCCGGCACCTACACTTAAATATCCACTGTATACTACTCATTAAACGGATCTAAAGCTGGAATTTAATTTATCTACTTTAACTTTCCCTTGACCCATTGAGGTGGGAGCATGCTTTCAGCAAATTTTTGGCTGATCGTTCTTTCGCCTCATGCTGGTCCCAAAGTTCGAACTGCTGCACTTGCAGCTCGCGGTACTTACGTCACTGTATTTTTCTCAATTTCCTCCCGGAAACGAGACGGATCTGGAGGGCGGTAAGTGTAGCTTCTTCGTGTAGGAACTTTAACAGCAAATACATTGGCAGCTGTCCACGTCCAGAGGCTCGGCGGTTGAGGCCATTGTGCCAGCCTTCAACATCATTGTTGGTGCGGATGGCTTTCTTGAATGCGGTCCAGTCAGAGGGTCCCCACGTGCCGTTGATCCAGGTATTGTTTACGTACTCTGTGAACTGCTGCAGAGGCTCTGACGCATGTCGTTGAAGCCGTTGGAACTTGTGCCAATTATTTGCTGTTAAATGCATCACAATGGCTCGCGCGGGTGTCTTCTAAGAGGTTAAGTCTCTTTTGTTTAACTATTCATACACCGCTGTCTATGAAACTTTAGTTTTATGTAAGTTAAAGATGAAGATAGAATTGAAATAAAATTTCGGCAAAGGATGCAATTGTCTCCCGATTACTCGAACCCTCGCAACTCGAACCAAGGTCGATTTCCCTTGGATCTCTTTCTTACATTTACTGTAATGTAAGAACCCTCCCGCTAACTCTAAGTAAATTTGGTTTCCCTTCATTTCTTTACAGTTTTACACTCGATAACTCGAACCATGTTATGCACTTGTCACCGGAAATCCCCACCCCGGGGAGACGTGGGGCATTAGACAGCTGAACGAAAAAAAGGAAGAAAAAGCCCCACCTTAAAGGGGAGAATTTTTAGTTTAAGCCCCGACTAAAGGTTTGGATTTTTCAAAGACTGGTTAACATTTAATAGCGAAATATGCAACACAAACAACACAAACGCATTAAAATGGTAAAGAAAATAGTTTAACTCGCCTTCACATCCCGCCATTTGGAACAATCGACCATGTGCTTCGGACTAAAGTCCAGTGCCCGTCTACAATATTGTCTAAACTGAACTATTCCCCCACCCCCTGGGGACTGGTAAGTCATCTAAGCACTTGCAAATCCCCACGTATGCCCCACGTCTCCCCGGGGTCGGGGGGGGGGTGTGGGGGTTTCCGGTGACAAGTGCATTATAGACGCGTGACTTCCCTGCTAGCAGAGGTCTCTTACGACGAGGCAAAAATGAGAGAAAGGAGAGAGACCTCTGCCGGCTTCCGAAGCGTTTTCTATCACGCATGCGAACTCGACAAGTAGCGCCGGAACCGGCGTAAACCGTGACAGGTTTCTCTCGCTGTTTTTAAATCTAAAACCACTTTACATCGAGCTAATAAACACGTAGGCTACGTAGTACTTTATTTTATTTTCTGTATTGTGGTCCAAAATCGACAAACGTAAGCTCTCGACAATGTTTTAATAGTTCTCACATCGTTCCGCAATGCATAATAAAATTAACATACGACGCTCGCCCTCATATTTAAATAGCTCTGAAAATACTTTCATCCATGTTCCGATCGCTACTCTGTAGTCGGATAACATTTACCCATTTAGAAAATAGATATATAACATATGTGGAACGAACTGACTTTTTGATGGAACGAAGTGACTATTTTGTGGAACGATCTGACTATTGATTGGAACGATCTGACTTGGAACGATCTGACCATGGAACGAAATGACCGGATACCTTTCGTAAATACTTTACGCCTCGCGCGCTGTGTTCCCACTGCGCATATTTCGTGCAATTACGGCAATGAAATGTACAGGAATAAGTGATTTACGTACATCGTGGTTTCTGTTTTACTTACGTCTGTTTAACTTATCCATTAAAGCTTTTTTGTCGATCTGGTTGCCCTCGCTGTATTATATTAGAGGACTTAGAGTCAAAAAGAGAGCTTATTCTAAGACGAGGATCGAACGGGGACGACTACGAGCAGAATAACCATCGTCAGTTTTAGGCCCGGTTCAGACGCCGATCTTTTCATGACCCGAACCTAATTCGAATGAGGGTCGACCCAAATTATTTAGACCGGCTAAATTGATTCAGACGCCGATCTTAACTGCAGTTGCACTAAGTTCAAAAGGCGAAAAATGCTCATTTCGTTCAAACTGCTGACAAAATACGTGTAATAATTTTAATATGCATTAGGTTCGGTATCTAAAGTCGCTCCAAAGGCGAAATTCTCGGCCAGGCTTGGCGAAAAGAACAGCTAAGTCGTTCCAAATTGAAACAGGCGTTCCTAACTGATTCAGACGCCGAACTTTTCATGTACTTATTTCAATGTATTAGATTCGGCTCATGAAAAGTTCGGCGTCTGAACCGGGCCTTAGCGAGAACGTCGTAGTGTTGGAAATTTTATCATTTAGCGATAGGGAGAGAATTTAACCTCCTTCAACGGAAATAAGCGTACTATTATAAACTTTCGGGGTGTCCATTTTTAGAGAATAGGCGGAAAATGTTTCAAGTGATCGAAATTCTTGTGTAATTTCATTGCTTGAGTCGTATCAAAACGACTTCCATGGAAACGAGTTACTTGTATCGAAACGACCGGTTTCCATGTTTACTGAAAGTCAAGCAATACAAAATTCACCATCATTAAGCTCTACGACAAACGTTGCTCATGTGTTTACCCAAGAAGCCAAAAAACTGCGTTTCACATTGAGATTTATACTGAAACTGTCGAATAATCTGACTATAAAATGGAACGATCTGATCCAGGAACGGAGTAACCGTGTAGATTTCCGCCTTTCTTAAGCGAAAACCTGTTGACAAAACAGCAATTTGATAACAAATAAGTTTCACCCCTCATGTATCAGAAAGCCTCACTGATAAATGCATGTTACAACCCATTCACTTTGTGTTTTCTTTGATTTTTTAGTAACTTCTCAACTACCGGCCTCCAGTCATCAGTGGTCATCAGAACAGCAGATTACAGGATGGAAGATACATGTATGACTGCTAATCATACACAAGCAGGCTATCCTTCTGTGGGTTATGGCACCACCACTGAAAATTCTGGCCTCCTGGAGCAAATACAGAAGGTAAACTATTTATTAACTTAATCTACAGTTTTGTTGCTGAAGCCCATTACTGTAAATCCTCTATTAAGCCCCCTCCCCCCCTCTCAAATAAGCCCCCCTCCCCTCCCCCTATTATTATTCACTATTAAAATGATAGACTGTATTAAACAATCACAACTGTAAAACTTTGTGTGGACTGATCTGGGATGGTTTCGTTCGCTTTTGAACCTCAGCTGCATGACCTCCAACTTCTTTTACTTTGAACTTTTCCGCTTTGTATTCTTGACTAGTTCTTTATGGAGAACTGATACCATTGTCTTGGCTAAATTAAACATGTCCCTGTCTCTACTGATCACATCATTGATGTTGGTCACTCTTGGGTTTAATTCCTAGAAAGATGAGATCGAGCAATTATACTGCCTACTGCAACAACAGCAAGCTCAAAATGCCTTTTTACGTTCAACACTAAGCAGTCAAGATATTAGTTTTAACTCAATGTTACAAGAAAAGAACAAACAACTAGAAGAAAAGGACAAACAGCTGGAAAAAAAGGATAGACAGCTTATTGAAAAAGACAAACAACTTAAAGAAATGATCAGAAAACTGCAAGAAACAGTCAGAGATCAGCAAGAATTGCTCAGACAACTGTGTGAAAAGGACAAGCAACTGCGTGAGAAGAACAAGCAGAGGTCCGAACGGTGGAATCAGATAGCATGCAGTGTTCGCAAAGACCAAGAGTTGGCCAGTGGATCTTGGGGGGTTGTTTATAAGGGAACACTCCCAGTAGCCATAAAAGAACCGAAAAACATTACACCTGAAAGTCTGAAGCTTTTTCGATGTGAAATGGAAGCAGCATTTTTTTGCCACCATCCTAACATTGTGCAGTTTGTAGGTGGTACAATGGAGAATGTGCCTTCTCGCCCCTGTATTGTCATGGAACTTATGGATGGTAATCTTCATGATTTTATAAAATACAAAAATTACCAACTAACCCAGAAGGACATTATAAACATTGCCTTCGACATTGCAAAAGGATTGTCTTATCTGCATGGACATATTCCTCGACCTATACTACACCGTGATCTCAAAACCGACAACATCCTGCTGAAAAGAGAAACTGCCAAAATAGGCGACTTGGGTTCCGCAAAGGCTCAACATGATAACATGACCCCGTATCGTGGAACTTTACCCTATACTGCCCCCGAGGCATTGAACAGGAACATTCAGACACCAAAGGTTAGCAACACTTTCCTTGTTTCCTCTTCTTTTCTTTCCTTTCCTTTTTTTTTTCTTCTTCATAGTGTTTTTAAATGAAAGCTTTTTTTACTGAAATGGCACAGCTTAAATATAACTAATATTTCAGAGTTTGTAATTTATTCAGGGGACAAGTTCAGGACTGAGGCAAGTGTCCCCTGAATCGAGGTTGGGCTGGGGTGTGTTAATACTGGCTTCTCTGATCAAAGTAGAAGACTTGTTTCGTCAGTCATCAGTGTTTACTGAAGCCCCTGTTTAGTGGTAGCATTATGCACTCATCTACCCAATCTCATCAAATTGGAATAACTTAGGAAATATTGGTGTTTGAGGACAGGGTAAAACCAGTGTGCTCAGAGAACAACCTCTAACTAGTCAGGACAATAATGAGAATCAGCATTGACCTTCTCTGAGTTGGGGAGATGACAGACCCTTGGCAACGAGGATGAAGAAACCAAAAACTCAACCCACCTATGGTGTCAGCTTGTATGAAATTCATTACTAAGGCTAGAAAAGCTAGACGTACATACATGTACATGCATGTATCCGGGAGTCAAAATGGGAATTGAAGTTGGAGCATTCATGATTGCATGCCCAGCCCTCTAACTCCCCTTAAAGGTTTTGCTTTCATTAATTGATGTGAGTAATATCATGATAGCTATTGTATCAAACAAATCCTCAATGCACATAATTTTTATAATTCTTGTTTTGGCAATTGTATTTGTAAGGATCGTATCAGAATATCGCTCTTTCCTTTCATTTTCCAACCTGATCCTTCTGTTATGTTGATTTCAGATGGACGTATGGAGCTATGGTCTTGTTGTGCTCGAAATGGCAACAGGTAATCGACCAGATCGTAGCCAACTGCCTCAACAGATTCAACAGATACCTTGTCTAAAGCTTAAAAAGCTGGTGACTGCCTGTACTGAGATTAAGCCAGACAAACGCCCCTCCATGCAAGAAGTTGTTGATTTTTTTAATAGTAACAAAGATCTGCCTCACTCTGTGATACCTGTCACACTTTGTAATGAAATTGTTACACTTTGTAATACCTGCTGCACTTTGAAATAAGCGCTGTCACACTTTGTAATAACAGACCATCGCACTTCGAAATAACACTTGTCACACTTATAGTAGCAAACCTGAAATGGATGGTCAGAGGAAACCCAATAATAAGTATCATCGTTTTTGAAAAATTGAACTGCATGTGCATAAAGTGATGCTTAAAAAGCAAAATAATCAGCAAGTTACGAAATTTTCTTAGCTTTGTATTTTTTACCTTCAGAAAATAAGAACCTATTTAAGAACTGGAAATAATAGCCTCAATTTGTGCTAATTACTATTTAAGTAAGAACCTGTTTAGGCTAACCTGGGAAAATGCAGGTTCTTAGTCAAGGGTTTTTACTGTACTTGGAGCAGAGTAGTCCGATCAACTTAGCAAATTGTTCCCTTCACCCACCGATCTGTGTACATCAGCTCTGTGTATTTTTTTATTTTTGTTTATTAGTCCATTGTGGTGTACTGTCAGGTTTCATGTTCCAAGTGTTAGTTTTCCTTTATATTTTATTTTAAAATATGTATAACGTAAATTTTTCACGGTTATTAATAAAGGCTGTCTTAGTCCCAATCCTGTGTGTTCATTGTATGGTTGAGAAGGAAGTGAATTGGAAGTGAAGTACATTGTTATCATATCAGAGGTCATACATTATTACTTAAAACTAAACATCTCTAATATGATGGCAGCCTCCAACATAGACACTCTCAAGGCATCATCAGAAGTTATGCAGGAGAAAGTCCTAAGAATTTTTAACTGAACAGGAGGCTACACATTGTTAATTCAATTTGGTTGCTTTATAATTAAAAACTCTGCCACTGACATTTTGTGACCTGTATTAAACACTGTTTTCTGTCTTTTTAAGGTTACCAATATCATACCAACAGCTTGGCTATTCTGCAAGCAACAACGTTGTTAATCAGTAGCTACATGTAACTTGCAACTGTATACCAAAGTCTGATCTACGCTTTAGCCTTTCAATAACAGAGTTACATGTAGTCTTGAAATTTGGAAGTTAGCACATCCTCTTTCCATAAAGTGAGCTTAAGGTGATACAATTTTTATCCAAAAAATCCTGTTTTGAATCGTTCAATTTTATCTTCTCTCCAGCTTCTTGAATTTGGCTTCTGCAATAAAAAAGGTATAAATTTTCAAGCACTCTTATAGGACAATACTCCTTGGTGTTGAATACAAGGCCCATTAAATTGATTCAGATGCTGGCCTTTATTTTGGCCAAACAAAATTCAAAAGGGAAAAATGCTCATTTTTCAACAATACATTATGCATTAATATTTATTTTGGTTCGGGTCATGTTTGAAGTTTAGTGTCAGAATCAATGCTTGTTGAATAGACATTTCCAAGTTACATGGCGCATTTGATTTCACTTCCATGGAAAGCCTTTGCGATGTGCTATTGTTGTTTTTGTGAGCCCATAAAAGCTCTCTCTTTTTGGCCCTCAGTCAAATGATTGTCAAACTGCGCATCCTGCACTTGTTTCCAGTCCCCCAAACAGGAAGCCATATAATAAACATCTTATTAGCCAACAAGTTTTCAAGACTAAAAATTGCAATCCAGTTCAATCTTCTTCAAGTCTGTCCATCTGTGCCTCCTTTTCTAATTGTTGTGTTATTTATACCTTCTTTTTGTTTTTGTTTTTTTTAATGTTTGGTGGCAGTTGTCAATGTTTGAATTTTGATGCATTTTTTAATGCTTAAAGGGTCCCTCTCAACCAGTGTGCTTTGCGCGCGTTTGTTTTTGTTTACATCCGGGATAACCCCAGTTGGTGCGAGGCTAAAATGGCCTTTATATAAAGCATATCGCGCCGCGATTTATATCGTTCGGATGGATACGAGAAAAGTTTAGTAATAGAGGTTCTCGGTTGAAAATACAACATGCCTTTATCTCAAGAAGTCCAGAGAAGAGCAGTTAATGCATATGGCTCTTTTGTGGCAGAGGAGTCAAACTTACAAGAAGAGGAGATGCCATCACTAGATGATCTGGCTGTACCAAGAGATGCCGTCGAGAATGGCATAGAAAGTAAAAACTCGTTTGTCTTATGTTCCTCAGTTCTGACGCACTGCATGCGGATAACAATCTTGCCGATAGTTTTAGTTTATTAAAATATTGCCACATAATCCTGACAAAAAAAAAAGAATTGCTGTCAGCTGCTTCGAGCGTGACTATGCCAGTGTGTCGGTGCGCTAATCCAAAGCACGTGCTCTCTTCGCATGGTATTAAAGCTTGTAAATTGTTTGATCTTATGTAGACGTGTCGCTGCAAAAATACTTGCAGACGAAAATCTGGAAGGACAAGAGGTTGTACTTACCGTGACAGTGGCTTACCTTGTTCTGTCAGCTGTGATTGTGGTCCAGTGGGAAAACCTTGCTCCAACAGAAAAGAGACCTGTTCAAATACTCCAGCAGATATTGCCCGACTTCCTGCCAGTGCATTTGATAGACACCAAGAAGCAGCAGCAAAGTCCAGGGACGAAATTGGGGTAAGGTAACCTACGGATGCATTACTGGTTGCTCTTAATTACAAAGAAATTGCTTAAACTTGATTTTAATCATTTAAAAAATTGATCATGTTAGTCGATTCGCTTCAGTTTCACACGAAATAAGTATAGATACTTGCTGATCGCTGGTTCACTTCATGAGTTATCTAGGACCCAACAAGAAATAGATACTGGCAGCTGATTCACTTTTTAGCAATTATTTAGGCCTTAATGCTAGCTTCAGTAGTTCACAATAAACAGATACTTGCTAATATCTGACTCCCTTCAGTAATGATTTAGCCTCACAAAATTTTCTCTGAAACAAAGGTACCCGTTTTCAATTCTTGTAGGCCTTTATTCAAACAATCGCTCCAGAGGAAAGGGATCGCTTGCTCCTTGAGTTGCTAAGTAATGGGAGAGGAAGTCTGGATTATGCCAAGAATTTGCTGCAAGGAAGTTCAAGTGATCCAAATCCTGAAGTTCCACCTAATACTGGACAACCAGAATGGTGTATATGTGGGGTGTGCAGACCAATGACAACACCAGAAGAAAACAAATGTTGTCGTAAACGTCTCTGTGTTACGTCATATGAACTATTTCAGAACATTTGCATTGACAGGGAGGTGTTGACCGTGGCGATCCGCGCAAGATGCGATGTAAGGGTAGAAGAGCCTGATTATGCATCTAATAGCTTTCGAAAGGCTGCTTACCGACAGTATATTCTATGGCGTTTTGGTAAACTAGGTCGGGGAAACAGAAAAGTTTGTCCAGCTTGTGTTGTAAGGGTCATAAGAGAGGCATATCCATCTTTGGATGGACAGTATAGTCGCAGCCTTTACGCGCTATAATTTTTGACACACAAACTTTATTCTAGGACTTTACTGCTGGTGAAGGGAAACGAGTGAACCGATGTGAAGTATACCGAGCGGTACTGAAAAAATAACAATTAAACAAATACAAAGTCAAGATAAAACAACCTACAAACTGAACGAAAGCAATAAGGCAATACAGAAATGCGACAGAAACAAACGAGATACTTACAAGACGATAGCGAGAAGGACGAAAAACTTGGACGAGAAAAAGGCCAAACATAAAAACTGAACACTGGACCAAGCGCAACTAACCAAGAACAAACGCCGAAATTACAATAAAAGCTAAATATATGATATGCAGAAACAACCTAACACGAAGGACAAAGCTACGCGGACAATGAAAAACTAACGAACCAAACAAAGCACTAAAGGCGCGAACACGAAAACTAAAAAGGTGACGGAAAGCATTCCTGGCGCTTACATTCCGGCCCCTAAATACAAATCGCTTGTATTTACCTAATATTATAGAAAAAAGGGAGCCAGGAACTAGCGCAAAAATTAACAACGAAAAATAATTATCTTCTTTAACGCCAAGCTCCTTAAGCGAAAAAATAGTGTCACGAAGGCCTAAGTGCCTCAACAGGCCTCATTGTTCAAACTTGATAGGACATCACGTAAGCTCAGTGAAAGTCACGCAAAGTCTCTTGAACAAATCCGGGAAAACGAGACAGTTTCAATGTTCAACTGATTCCAGCAAACATAACTTCGTAATGGGTCGCTCCAAAGTAGAGGTCTTGGTTTTGACTCTTACGCGCCGTACGAAACCATCTGCATCTGGGAACACTTCTGTGATTCGACCAATCGGCCACACGTTCCTGGGCGTCGACTCATCAACGATAACCATGTCTCCAACAGTGAAGCTTCTTCTCGGTCGAAACCATTTCTGGCGCTCTTGCAATAAAGGAAGGTATTCTCTTTTCCAGCGACCCCAGAACACATTTGCCAAATATTGCACTTGACGCCACCTTCTCCTGGAATAAGTGTCGTCCTTTTTAAACAGCCCTGGTGGTAGAGATTCGTTTTGACGGAGTAGTAGGAGGTGATTCGGCGTAAGAGGCTCCAAATCGTTAGGATCGTCGGAGACTTTGGTCAGCGGCCTCCCATTAATGATACTCTCAGCCTCACACAATAAGGTTTGAAGACACTCGTCGTCAAGGACTTGCTCCTTGGTCAAAGCTCCAAGAATCTTGCGAGTGGATCTGATAAGTCTTTCCCAGACTCCACCGTGGTGGGAAGCCGCTGGAGGATTGAAGATCCATTTGATACCTTTCTGTAGAAGGGTGTCGTGAATCTTGGCCTGATTCCAACTTGAGATCATAACGCGAAGTTCCCTTTCAGCTCCCGTGAAATTCGTACCATTGTCTGAACGAATCTCTTTGACCTGACCTCTGCGGGCAATAAATCTTCTAAGAGCTTAGATAAAGGAATCCGTGTCCAATGTGTGGGAAATCTCCAGATGGACTGCTCTCAAAGCCAAACATGTGAAAATAGCTCCATATCTCTTTACCAAGCTTCTCTTTTGGCGGACAAGGAAAGGACCAAAATAATCAATTCCAACACATGTAAAGGGGGGTTGATCTGGAGTGATCCTGGGACGAGGTAAGTCGGCCATTTTCTGTTCCCCAGCGGGGCCATGGCGACGTTTACACTGGAAACAGGGCGACAGTACACTTCTTGCCGTTGTGTTTCCTCGAATCAACCAGAAACGCTCGCGCAAGAGTGCCAGCACGTATTCTCTCCCGGAGTGACCACTTTTCTCATGAAAGAACCTGATAAGCAGAACACCAAGGGGAGAATCCTTGGAGATAATTATCTGATGCCTTGAATCGTCAGGTAAAGGAGCTCTGCTAAGACGTCCGCCAACGCGAAGTACACCACCAATCAGGATTGGGCTTAATTTTGCAAGGCAGCTCGACTTCTTTACACAGCGTCCTTTCGTGACGGTTCCAATTTCCTCAGGAAATGCATTCCTCTGGTCAAACATGATTAGTTCTCTTTCTGCAAAGTCCAGGTCTTGACAGGACATTGGCTCCAGGCTGAGGGGACCAACATTTCCGTGCCCATTCGGGCCAAGCTCTCTCTTTCTTAATCGAAATCTTCTCTGGCAGCGAAGACACAACGCAATAAATTTCAGTAAATTCATCCAAGAGCTAAAACGTTTCACGATACGAACAACGCTTGAATAAACTTCGCCAGCGGATACAGCGAATGATTTTGGCTCTTTCTTGATCTCCGGATCATTCTCGGTCAGCTCTGCGCTTTCTTGGACATGGTCCTCCCACTCAGACTCGATTGCTAAAAGAAAAACCGGCCCCTTTAACCGACGGCCATTACGAACAAATACATCTGCCGTAACGCCCCGCGAGGCTTCATCAGCGGGATTGGATTTGCTGTCGATGTATCTCCATTGGGACGGGCTGGATTCCTCTCTGATGAAGGCAACGCGGTTTGCAACGTAGGTATGGAAACGCTTCGACTCGTTCGCGATGTATCGTATGACGGTCATGCTATCTGTCCAAAAGGTCACTTTATCGATGGGTATCTGCAACTCATTTGTCAAAATCTTGTTCAGCTGAACTGACACGGTAGCGGCCGTCAATTCCAATCTGGGGATGGTAGTTACCTTCAAGGGAGCCAAGCGGGACTTGCCAATGAGGAATGAACAGAATATCCGACCTTGCATGTCGACCAAGCGAAGATAAGATACGGCGCCATAGGCCACCTGAGAGGCGTCGCAGAAATGATGGATCTGACATGAAGCGATATCCGGGCACTTGACAGGTTTGACGCACCTTTCAATGGCAATTCCGGAAATCTTCGGTAGGTCGTCTACCCACGCTCGCCAGCGGGTCAAGTGAAGATCTGGGACCTCATCGTCCCACCCCAAACCCCGTCTACACAAATCCTGTAGGAGAAGCTTTGCAGGAAGAATGAAGGGAGCTGCCATACCCAGAGGATCATATAACGAACTGACGACTGAAAGTATGCCACGCCTAGTACACGGCCTATCTTTAATGAACACCTTAAAGCCAAACTGGTCAGCCTCCACGAACCATGACACACCCAAGGCCCTTTCTACTGGGAGCGCATCGCAGGTTAGGTCAAGCTCTTTAGTTCCTTTTGCTCTATCTTCGACAGGTACGGACTCTAATACCAGGCGATCGTTGCTGACCCATTTCGTCAAGTTAAAACCTCCTTTATTCATCAGGTTGCGCAGATCACAAACGTGCTTAATTGCTTCATGACTGGAAGGTAGAGATTTCAAGCAGTCGTCGACATAGAAATTCTTCAGAACGGTAGAAACGACTTCAGGCGAAAACTCGTGTTGGTGATCTTCAGCATTTCGACGCATAGCAAAATTAACACAACTAGGCGACGAAACTGCACCGAAAAGATGTACGGTCATTCGGTACTCTTCCAAACCCTTAGCGAGATTACCACCGGAGTAGTTAATAGAGGATGCCTTACCATTCAAATTCGTCACCGATTATTTCTGTCATTTCCCTGATTAACTTCATACTAATTTCATCAGTACAAAAAATGACAGACTTAATGGGAAATTTTAGCCCGTCAAGCACCCACTTTTTATTTCAAGCTTAACTCTGTCATATTTTGATACTAAAAGAATTTTTGAAAAAAATTAAATTTCCCATTAACTCTGTCATTTTTGTGTTTATTTGACACTTTATGACATTAATGGCTCGCCCTGCGGGCTCGCGGAAATGACAGAAATAATCGGTGGCGAATTTGATGGACAGGCATCCTCTATTAACTACTCTGAAAGAATTCAATCGCGAATGTGATAAATATTATTACAAAATATATTTAGAAAAGTTTAATTATAAATATAAAAATAATTTTGAAATAAATATATTGTAGAAATGTTTATCGGATTTGTTTTGGGGGTGGGGTGGGTTGGATAAAAGAATTATGATAAAGATTATTACAAAATATATTTAGAAAAGTTTAATTATAAATATAAAAATAATTTTGATTTATTTATATTGTAGAAATGTTTATCGGATTTGGATTAATCATCAATAATTCCAAGATATTCACTATTACCTTCATTAATAAGATAGTTAATATTTTTTAACATGTCTATTATTTTTTTGAAATTTCTTTTCAGATACTCTTCATGCTTTTCATCTGTAAACATTAATCGAGAATAATGTTCAAATTCTCCATTGAAATCATCTAGAAATCTAAAACTTAATTCCTTAAAAAGTTCGTCATTATTATATACTTTTGGGTCCATTAAAGCAACTTGGAGATATTTATTTTTTTGTTCTCTGATTGTTTTTCTTTTAAAGTATTCCCATTGAGTAATTTTGTATTTCTTTTTAATTGATCTTATTTTTTCTAATAATTCCCATTCAGAATCTGGTTTTTTTATGTTAATTCTTTCTACAGCATCAAGGAAAGGAATAATATCAAGAATTGAATCTTCAGAGACAAAAGGTAATAAAGGTGAATCAGATTCTTTGTCGAGTTCATCAAGGTTAATTTTTTTTACTTTGTTAAAAAGAAGAGTTTTAAAATCATAAAGATAAGTAGAAATAAATTTTGTATTTACTTTTGAAACGAATTTCATGTTCTTCTTTTGAATTATCGTTTTCTACTACATAGAGACTATTAAAACCACAAATATCATCTTCTCTTCTAAAACTAATTCCATATTTGTAAAAATCATCAAGCATTTTAAAGTAAAAATCACATAAATCAACATTATTCCATCTGCTGTAATAAGGGGGGTGTTTTCCAAGATAAAACATGAGAATTTTGAAGGGGTGATTCAGAAATATTTCGTCTTTTTCATTCATATCAAACGATTCTAATTTCATTCCTGGTTTGACTTCAAAATTATCAAATTCGGGGCCACTGGTAATCATTTTATTAAGGATTATATATTTTGAAAAATAATTTTGATTTAAAAAATAATATAAATATATTGTAGAAACCTTTATCGGATTTGGATGAAGGGGGTGGGGTGAGGAGGATGAAAGAGATATGATAAAGATTATTACAAAAATATATTCAAAAGAGATTATTTATAAATATAAAAATAATTTTGAAATAAATATATTGTAGAAATCTTTATCGGATTTGTAGATTGGATTTAAATTAAATATAAAAAGATAAAGTTTTGTAATAAAGATGACTAACAGATTTTTACCTTTTAGATTTAATAGAAAAGATATTGAAAGTAAAAGACACTATGAATTGTTATGTTTGAAATATTGTTCTCCAGCAAAAATAATAAAAGGATATCTCAAACCTATTTTTGAGTGTGTATATACCGAATTAGAAAAAAACAAAATACAAAGAATGATTGATTTAAGAAGAATAGAATTTTTTTTGGAAGATTATGATTGTATATTCAATCCTATTACATATTCAGAAGTTTTGAATTTGTATTTGGTTTATTTATCTTTGTATAAAAAGAAAGGATTTACTAAAGATTACTTAGAACAAGTTATTTTAAGAGATACAAACCCTGGTACTCATTTAAAGCCCAAATTTAACTTTTTTGATTCAAGAGATGAGAGATGGAGAAAAAGGATAAAGTTATCTTCCGAAGACATAGATATAATACTTTTGAGAGAAATTCCTTTTTTTATCGAAGATTATTTTAAAGAAATAAAAAATCCATTGAGTCAAAAAATTATTTACATGTTTTCTTTTTTTTATTTATATTTTTTAGTCGATTATGAATTTATGCTAAGTAATATTGAATCAATTTCTGGTCAAGAAGGTCTTTTTAAAGAAACAAAAATTCTTAGAAGTTTTTTTAGGTATATTTTTCTAAGAAGTAATAAGAATCATTTGGAAAAATATCTAAGAAATGATGAAGTTATTAAAGTTTTAAAAGATAATTTAAGATTACCTTCTATAGATGGAAGATATATGGATTTTAGAGATAAACTTGTTTTAAAAAGAATATTTAAAAAGTATAATATTGATAATATTGACAATATTGATTTTGAAAAATTAGAAGAAATGGAATTATTTGAATTTGTTAGTTATGTTGTTGAAGAAAAGTTTGGAGAAATAGACGAGAATGAGGAAGATTTGGTTGATAATATAATTGATGATTTTGAAGAGTTTAAAGAAAAAGAACAAATAATTTACTTAACTTTTGCAGAAAAGAAACGTCTTCCTAGTTTTTTGCTTAGATTTGGTATTTTTTCCTCTTTTTTGTTTAGGCAAGATAGTAATTTTTCTTTTTTTGATTTTGAACTAGATGATATATTTTCATGTTTTGAAAAGCAAAAAATTTCAAGAATGATAGATCCATATAACCGATTGAAAAGGAGAAGATTTCAAGATATCAAACATTCTAAGTTATACTTGACTTTTTGCAAAGATGAAAAAAATTGAGATTTAAAAAATAATATTTTCTAATAATAAAATGCAGTTGTCAAGTTACGATCGTCTCACACCAGAAAATATTATTTTCAATGAAGCCAAAGAATTCAAAGTCAAAGATAGCAAAATTAAATACAAACGAATCCCAATTGAAATCAAGTACCCAAATGGAAAGAAAGGTGCTCTTGTAATTGAAACTCCATTTCTTTTCTCTTTTGGAGTAAATGAAAAGAAAAACCAAGAGAATAACAAACTCGTTGGATATAGCATTCCAGTTTGCCTCTGGGGAAAAGATACCGAACCAAATACAGAGGAAAAAGCATTTTTTGATACCTTGAATAATATCAGGGAAATATGCTGCAAACATCTTGAAACTGAATACGGATCTGATATGGCATCAACTTTGTCTTCCCCCCTTTACTACAAACAGGTTGAATTTGTTGATAAAAAGGGAAAGAAGAAAACAAAAAAAGATGAGTCAGCTGCTCCAGTTCTTTACGCAAAACTTATTTACTCTGAGAAGTCGAAGAAAATACTTTCTTTGTTCAAGACCAGGGGGAAGAAAGATTTGAATCCTTTTAAATATATTGATCAGTATTGCAATGTCAAAATGGCATTGATAGTAGAAGGAATATTCTTGAGCAAGACTGTAACATCTATTCAAATAAAAGTTCATGAGTGCTATGTAAAACCATTGAAACCTCGAGAATCTATTTTGACAATAACCGAGGAAGAATTTGATAGTGAAAGTGATGATGATGATGTGACTGTTGAGGTTGGTGATGTTGAAGATTTAAATATTTCCGACATTGAGGAACAAACATGAGATTTTTAATACAAAATTTGTATTAAAAATTAACCAAGTCTTTGAAACTCACCCATGAGTTAAACTTATCAGGATATCCACTCCATTTTACCAATGCCATCTTTTTCTTGTTATCTCTTCTGATAACTTTTTCTATTCTAAAAGTCTGCTGTTTTGCTTTTTGAAGTTCTTGTTCGTAAAAAGATCCCTTGATCGATTCCGACATCAGATCAACGATTGAATACGTAACAGGTTTTGTTGGATTAATCTGTTCAATCACAAATATTTCCTCTGTCCAGTTTGGTGTGTAACCTTTATCAAATACCTTTCTTTTGTACTTTGAAATTCTAACATGATCTCCAATCTCGAACTTTGGTTTTTCAGGTTTCAAGAAGATAGAATCACCATACAAATTCGACCAAACTGTTTTTTCATTCTTCTTTTTACTCGCTTCAACAGGAGTCATCTTAATACTAGAATGTCTCGTATTATTGTAATCATTAACCAGTTTATCTATCTTATCTGCGTAAACAGTGTTGTTATTCACAGAGAACATTTTCCACATCTTGTTTTTCATTGTCCTGTTCCATCTTTCAACCACACTAGATTTCTCTTCATTTTCAGTGTGATATAGTTTAATACCTTTGCTTTTCAGAAAATCTTTGAAGTGTTTGCTGATAAACTCAGAACCTTTATCAGTCCACAACATCTTTGGTTGTCGGCCTCTTTCAAAAATATCATCAAATGCTTCACTGACAGTTTCAGTTTTTTTGTCTTTCAGACCTCTTATCCAGCCATACTTGCTAAACACATCAATAACCATCAGCAAATATCTTATCCCCCTGTTCCACTTGCTGAACTTTTGCATTTCAACCAAATCAGCAGCCCAGATATCATCAATTCCATTTGAGATTACTTTTCTCTTTTGAAAGTTTCTTGTGATTGGTTTGTGAAGTTCGTCGGCAAGTTGTTGAGACCAATCATTTCTCAACGCCGACGCGCGTTTTTTTGAAGTCCAAGTCCAAGTTTTTGTTTTGTGTTAATCATTGTTCTAGCCAAAGTATGTCCCCATTGTCTCTGTTTCCAAGGAATTGCATCCAGGGATTTTATCATTTTCCTATCTGCTTCATTTTTACATTTCACTTGTTCGTTTGTTGGTTTGTTTCCACAGACAGAGTAATCAACATCGTGTTGCATACTTACAGCATCTGTTCGTCCAGTTGGTTGTTCAAATATTTCCAATATCTCACCAGTTTGAGGATCGTATCTCAATTGAGATTCCAGTGGATTACCGGGGCCAGTATACTTATGACCGGGAAGTGTAAATCCTTTTTTTGGTGCAACTTTGAGAATTTCTTTATGAATATCAACTCCACTTCCAAAACTTGTCAGAGGATTATTTTCCCAGAAGTGATCATCAACAATAATCTGATATTTGGTTCTCAGGATTTGAGGCCATGTATCGGGATTGGCAGAAATGATATTATTCATATCTTCCAGAGCTTCTGGATTATTTTCAAAAAATCTTGACTTTTTCATTCTTCGTGAAGGTTTTTCAAATTTGAAAAATAATTCTGGATTGGATCCTTTTTTTATTATTCCCATCTTGGCTTCTTCAGCAGCTGTGGGTCGTCTCCAGAATTTTCCAGAAGTCACGCCATGTTCCGATCCAAAAGCTGATTTCGTGATATCACCAGATTTATATCGATCAAAGACTGGTTTCAAAGATGGAATCAATTCTTGAGTTGTTTTCATTGCAATTTCTGGTGCTTTTTTTACAACAGTCATTGGATCAATTCCAGCTCCATCCAAATCGCGTCTGTTGGTTTTATATCTCTTTTTGGGTCTGACTTTGGTTGATAGTTGATCCAATGCTGATCCAACAGAATCTTGAATAAAAGGATTCAATTTATTGATTCCGTAATTTACAGCTTTCTTTTGCAGTTTTTTATTTCTCATAAGTTCACTTGCTCCGTATCGTCCCATTTCGACTGTTTTTTTCCCCATCCAAGGAAGAGCATGTTCAACGAATGCTTCTGCGGCTGTCCCAACAACAGTGTCAAAGACATCTCCTCCAGATTGCTTGCCCGCCTTCTCAGACGGGCTTATTAGTTTTTTGATTTTTTCTTTGTTTTTCTTTTCTTTCCCCCAGCTCCAGTTTGGGAGGTTGTTCCCATTTTAACATATCTCACCTTTTTTATTCCACAAACCGCGCAATGACAAAAGAATTGCTTTCTTCCTCTTTTATCAGTTTGGTAACCACTTGGCTCGGTGCAAGGTGTTACTGTTTTATCTTTGATGCAATATGATTCTTTCATTTAGTATAATGTTTAGATAAAATGTCACTGAGGGCTAATTTTGTAAAAAGTGAACTTGAGAAGATTTATAATAAGTTAAATGAGAGCTATGAATATGCCAGTATTGCAAGATTGGAGAATGATAATCGATTCTTTAAAATATTTGAGTTGATTGCAGAGTTAAGTGAGAAATCAAATATTCTCAAACAAGTTGTAAGGGGGAGTTTAGTATAACCATAGATAAAATGGAAGCTAAATTCTTTTCAGAGATAGAAAAAAATATGGATGTTGAAACACTCAAAGATTTTGAGAAAGAAATAAGAAAAAAGATAATTGAAGAGTTTGAGATTCTTCGGAGTAAAAATCCAGATCTTTCACGAGTTTTAATGGCTGGTGAATGTGAGATGTGGGAAAAAATACGAAAAGGAGAGTATTCTTGGTTAAAAATCAAATCCGAGAAAAAAAAGAAACTTTTTAGATTGATTGATATTTACACAAAATTTGATTCTATTGTTGATACTGTGAAAGAATTGGAAAGAAAAGTTGAGAAGGTCAGAAAGATGAAGGATGCACCAGTGGATTCAGATTAAATATAAATTTTATATTTAATCTTGAAAAATATTATTACAAATTATTATTCAAAGAATCTTTTTTATATATAAAAAACTTTTATTTAATTAAAGTTTTGTAATAATCTTTATCCTCCAAAGTATTCTTTTATAAAATCACTGTTGTTATTGTCAAAATGAGGATTATGAATTACATCAAGAATACTTTTTCCATTCTGCCTCTCAAACAAGTAGTAAAGGCACCAATAACCACAAAGAACAGTGTTTCGATTTTGTATTTCATCCAAGGAATAAACAATATGTTTTCCAGAAGACCTGAAATACTTCAAAGACTCATTCGGCATAATCAGACCAAATGGATCAAAATACTCAACAATTGAATCCAAGTTTCTGTAACAAACCCAGTGTGTGCCAGGTCCTTGTGTATCATCAAGATTAATTATTCCAATCTCTTTTTTTATCTTTTGAGGAAGGTTGTCTCGACTAAAGATTCCTCTGAAGTGTTTTAGGTCAAGTTTTTTTACCCAATCCATCAAGTCAAAGTTTGAAAGGGGTTTAATTACAAAATGGAGTTTATTATGGGAGTTGAGTTGAATGGGATGTTTTTCTAACTTTTGCCTTTGGAGTTTTTTTTTGCCTTTTTTTTTACCCCCATTCCTATTGGATTTTCCCAAGTTCCAATAAAGGGGGGAGGATAGTAACCCTCTCCTTGTGTGGGTGGAACATAAACACTTTTTGTGTTAGTTGAAGATCCCCTGTCAACCTGAAGACCAGATCCAAACAACTTTGAAGCCAGACTAATTGCTGCTGGTATTCCAATCGCTGCTAGTGTTCCCAGAAATCCACCTTCTATTTGTTGTCGAGTTGGTTTGATAACCAATCGTCCTCCTGTCTTGAAAACTTTGTTAATTTGATCTATTTGTGCCTGAGTAAACTCACTTGCAAAAGGAGGAAGAGATGGGAAAAACTTTTTTGGAATTGAAATACCTCGTCCAAACAGTTTTTTTAATCCTATTTCTCCAAGTGCATTTGCAGCTCCAGTAGCAAGTGCAGGAGCAACTTTTGAAACTCCCTTTACTGCAAGGGGAAGAAGTTTAGCACCAATTCTTGCCAGACTTGTGAAAAGGTTTCCCCCGTGTTTTACTAAACTTTTGATTTGTGTTTGACTTATTTTCAAGTCTGATCCTGTTCCATTTGCAAGTGATTTTTTTATTTTTGTTAGTTGTCTTTGTGTTAACATTAACTCATCAGGTCCCCTGAGATGAGAATGTTTTAATCGAAGTGTTATTGCTGTTCTTTTTTGAATTGCACTTGAAAGTTTTGATTTTTGTCCGTCTGAAAGTTTTACCCCGTATTCAATATAAGATGTCATTTTATATATTAAGTTATATTATTTTTTCTCAAGCTCTGAGGAGTAGTTTTCCACTTTTCTGTTCTATTTCTGCTTCTCTTTCATGCAAAACAAGAGCGTAAATATTATATTCTGCAGCAGTCGCTCCAGATAATTCATAATGAAAAGATAGTTTAGTAACTCCATCCTTAATATCTAATTTTTGCTTTGTCAAATCAAAATACACAAATGGGAAAATATTCTCAAAATTCTGTCTATTAAGAAGTGTTCCACCTTGAAAATCATTGTTTGCAAAAACATAAGACATTACATCTCGGAAAACTCTTGAAGGATCTTCTGAAGGTTTGTAATGAATATCAGGGTATTCATTCCCATTTCCAACTTCGAGATAGCATCTATTCAAAGTTCGAGGATCTGTGGAAACGCTGAAAGTATTGTATAAAAATGGATTTGCTGTCTGTGATTCAATATTTGGAGTGTTGATAAAGAAAACAAATACATGCCGAGGTTTTGAAATTCCGTTTGTAATTCTAAAGTTACCAACAGCTTGGTTGCCAGAGACGTTAGGTTGAATAACTTCATTGAGATAAGTCCATTTTTGAGGTTTGAGATAATCACTCATATAAATCTTACTTCCATCTGAATTGAATATTAATCGAGGCACAAACAGTTGAAGACGTGTGATTACTACTCGACATCGATTTCCTCCGTCTCTCCATATAAGATTATCATCTTTTTCAATCTCAAAGTTTATTTCGATTTTTGTGTTTGGAAGTAATTTGTCTTCAAGTGCCTCAAAGAAAGAATATCTATTCAGTGGAATTTCACAGTGTACTGTGCTTGAAGTTCCAAGCAGAGCTTTTCGTTTTGCAAATCCTTCATTAAAAGATGCAGGAGTGTTATCTAACATAATACCTGCTTGATCTCCACCAGGGTTGGCTCCATCTTGTCGATGAGTAACATTTCGTCTAGTAAATCTATTTTTATTAGCACTTGTTGATGTATCAAGAAAATAAAATTCATTTGTTGCCACACTATCAGCGTAAGATTTATTATATTCAAGCAAATTTTTTATATTTACACTATGATTGGCGTAATTACACTGATAAAGTTCCTTTCCATTTGCCAGCACAGATAATCTTGAAATAAAAGAATTAGCGCCATTTACTATTCCCATTTGGTCAGCCTGGTAAGCAATAATTTGCTGCAATCTATTAGCAGTAAGACTATCATCATTTACATTAGCACCAATAACAAAATCAGTTCCATCATGTTGCTCAACTTTAAAGTCCAGTGCTATTCTAGCATTATACCAATCAAATGGAGTGACTTCACCTGAATTGTCTGCAGTAAATTTAAGATTATTTCTAACTTGATCGATGTTGTTTGCTGGGGCAATATTAATAGGGTTTTCAAGGTCAAAAACAACATCTTCATATCTTTCAAGATATTTTGGGTTTCTAAAAGACTTCATTTTAATAATTAGATTATATTATTTTTTTCTTCCAGATCCAGACATAATTCTTAGCACATTATTATTGATTTCTTGCTGTGTCATTTTCCGATTATTTGTTTTACGAGATGGAGGATTTTTTCCAGAAAGCATTTTTACTATTTTGTCACCAGCCTTTTTATTTGAACTGGCAGGGATTGGTTTGGGAGGCGGAGCAAATGTTACCTTTTTTCTGGTTGGTTTTCTTCCAAGAAAAGATTTTACCGAATCCATTATTCCTTCTCCGTAAATATGTTTTCTTGAAAACTTTCCTGTGTCAGGATCGTATTTTTTTTTAAACTCTGATTGACGCATCATTTTATTTATATAATTATACAACATTGCTATCTTCGGTATGGCGAAGCAACAGTGTCATAAACCAATCAATACCATTCAAGTCAACAGGTTGACTGACAGAATCAGTTATTTTTATATGCATTTCAGAAATTGTATTAGAACTGACGGGACAATAAAGAGGCCTAAATGGTTCAAATGTGAAAGGATACGACCTTGTCAGATTATCCGTTGGAATAACTGCTATTGTGTTTGTATTAACACCATTTACAACGGAGTCTTTTATAGCACTCACATTAATGTTAAGAGAATCAATTGATTTTGTAATATTTGGAAGTTTGGTTCCATATTCAGTTTTGGTCACGAGTTTCTTTTCAAATCCAATGAGTTCTCCAAAATCTGTTCCTCTCAGATCGAGTTGAAAACTTCCCTCAAGTGTTACCAGGACTCGATAAGTGGAGAGAATGAAAGACAGATTTATCGAGTAATTTTTCACACCCTTTGCGTCTGTTGTGTGATGATTTTTTTGTTCCATGTACTGATGAATGTAGTCATTAATGTCAGAATAGGAATACATACCGTCTGTGAAGGTGATAGTTTGCCACGTAGATCCGTTGTGGGTGTATTTAATTGTGTTGTTTTTGTAACTACTCCGGATGTTATACCAAGAGTAAGTCATTGACAACCTATCCAAGGCAAGAAAATGTCTGAATTGTGGGTCAAGTTTCAAAGGAGGATTAAATTTGACCAAGAAATCGTGAGATTTATTTACTCCTATTTTTTCTCTTTTTACAGATGAAATATGAATTGCACTCTCATTCATTTATAATATGTTCAGATAACTTTTCTGAGGAGAGTATTAAGTTGGTTATTAGACAGGATCCCGAGATCTCGGAGTCGATGAGCTATTTGAATAAACTCAGGCAGCACACCATTGTTTCCTGCAACAAGAGATCCATTGAGTAACTCAAATCTATGAAGTAGTTCTTGGGGGGGGAAGGAAAGACCCCGTCCTCGTTGGACTCGACCTTCTCCTACTTTTAGATCAATTGATTTTAAATACAAATTAAGGATATTTTTATATTTACTTAATATTTTATGTTGTTGTATATAAGCAGTAAGTTCTAATTTTTCAGCTTCTGTTTTATTTTTTGTTCTTTTCAAAGCTCCAATCAAATTACCCGTTATAGTTTTTTCATTATTTACTTGTTCATAAATATCTTCTAGTGTTTTAGGATTAACATCAATAAAATTATTTGGCCTTGGATAATTAAAATTACTTAAATAATCTATCTCATTTTTTTCAAAATTTTTTTCAAGGTTGTAAGTTATAGGAGTTTTTTTTGATTGATCAGTACCTGATTGTTCTTGATTATCTTCTTCTATTTGTGGTAATTCTTTCATATCAGCCAAACGTTCAAACTGACTAAAACCTTGAGTAATAGCTTTCTGATTTTCTTTGAGACCTTTTGTAAGAGCCAACTGATTTCGCAGCATTTCCTGGTTTTGAGTAAATATATTTTGTGCTTTTGGATCATCAGGATCTTCAAACTGAGAAATCAGAGGTTTGAATGTTTCAGTAAATCCTTCTCTCAGATTTTGTTTTTCCCAAGTGGTTTCTTTGATTCGTTGTCTCACCTGCTTAATAAGATTATCCGCTTCAATTTTATTTTGTGAATATTTTTTCATTTCTTCAATATCCATTTATATATTTATTATATAAAATGGAGATACCAAATTATGATAGCACTGATAACAGCGATAAAAAATTCAAGCAGTTGTTTCCTTTCATGCCATCGGATACATTTCGAATGCTGATTTGTGGAAATAGTGGAAGTGGTAAAACTAATTTGCTCTTCCATATGCTAATGAAACCTCTGTTGTATTACGATGAGATTTATCTTTACGCTCGAAATTTGGAGCAAGATAAATATAAGAGACTGATGCAAAAAATGAGAGACATGTCACATAAACTCGGTTATGAAATCCTTTCTGTGAGTAATGATGAAATAACTCCTGTAACAGAAATGGATTTCGAAGACAATCAAAAACTTGTGATATTTGATGATTATGTCTGTGATAAAAATCAGAGACAAATCGTTGATTATTTTATTCAAGGTCGACACAAGAATTGTTCGGTGATTTATCTGAGTCAATCATTTTACAAAACACCGAAAGATATTCGATTGAATTGTTCTCATTACTGTTTGTACGAATTTCCATCTTCCAGAGAAGCAAACAGAATCTCATCTGAATTGGGAGTTGATAAAGATATGTATAAAGAGGCAACACGAAAACCATTCTCATTTCTTTATGTAAATAAACCAAAGAAAACCATTTCAAAAAACTTCACTGATTATCTAAATATTAAATAAGATGGGAATATTTAACGAACACTCTTCTAATCACTTTCAATTTGCAAAAGGAGTTCAAGGAGCTCCAGGTGTTGGGTTTAATCTCACCGCAGATGGAAATTATGACATGGTTGGAAAAAAATTGACAAATGTTGGAACACCAACATCTGACACCGATTCTGCAACCAAGAAATATGTTGATACCAATTCTGGAGGTGGAAAAACATCACTTTTGGCAGTGGATTCCAACATTGATATGAAAAGTCAATTCTCAATCACAAAACTCAAAACACCGTCAAACAATGATGATGCTGCAACAAAGAAATATGTTGACGATTCCAAAGTCGATGGCAGTGTCTTTTTGAAACTTGACGGAACAAGACAAATGACTGGAAATTTGAATATGAATAACAAAAGAATTTTTAATATTCCAAATCCAACTGGTAGCAAACAACCAATACCATTGGCTTACGGTGACCTTGCTTATCTTCACGTTGATGGATCAAATACGATGACAAATCATTTGAACATGAATAATAAAAAAATAATTAATCTTGTTACACCAACAAACAACACAGATGCCGTTCCCAAAAAGTACGTGGATGATAGCCTTTCTAACCAAGACTTCAGTTCTTTCTTTAAAAAAGATGGGAGTAGGACCATGACTTCAGATCTTAATATCGGTGGACATAAAATAATTAATCTTGAAGATCCAACTTCAGATTCGGATGCAGCCTCCAAAAAGTACATTGACGGCCATCTGCACCAAACTCAAGTTCAACCAAGTCATTATAAGGATGAGTTTGCTTTTCTGATGACAAGTCCAACTCAATGGACAGATGAAATAGATAATAGAACTAGTTTTATTCCAAAAAAGATAACTTTCCTTCCAACTCTTAAAGGAAACTTTCACGAATACAATACAAGAGTTCTTTATACGACTATATTAAAGAATTTTCAAGGTGGTTATAAGTACAAGATTGGGCTTAATTTCTTTAGACTGGTTGGAGGTGCTGATTATACTCTTTGTCTTGAAATACTTAACATTGATTATCTTCTTTGGCATAAAACCCAGATAAGCGTTGATAACAACACGTCACAAGGATTGCAACTTGGAAATGTTAGTGTAAAAAAACTTCAACATAGTTTCACCGATTCAAAAAGCCAAACACAATTTATGTATTACCACAGAGTCATTATTAATTTCAAGAAGTTGACAACTGGAAGCAGATTCTTTATTCACATTTTGGTTAATATTCCAAATAATGGAAATAATCTGGCTGTGTATCCTCTTCAATATTCTGGTGTTTACATGATAGCCTATGGTATTATGAGTAAAGTTAGCAATATCGACCCAGATAAAGTTTATGACTATCATAAATCATTTGAAATTTATAGAACACAAGTAAAGTTTAATGTTGACATTAACGCAAATAATAAAAGTATATTGAACCTTGCTCTCAATAGAAATCTGAATAGTAGTGCTGCAACAGTTGGAATGGTAAAAGTAAAGTAAACCATGTTTATAGTCGATTCTTTGAACAAATTTATGACTTCTCAGATGCAAATAATTACGAATTAAAAAGCGGTGCGTCTGGTATTGTAATTAGTGGCCAGAATCATCTTCATAGTTTAAATGGTATTACCATCCCAGATAAAGACTTGAGTAATATCAAAAAGGAAGGATTAAATATTAATAATTACACTATTACTTTAAATCCCTCTGATAATTTTAGAAATTATACCCTGTGCCTGGTTTTTTATCACTGGGATAATAGAGATTTTGTTTTAGTTAAAAAAAATAAACAAAATAACCAACATCTTATGAATTTAACTTATTCTAAAGCTGCTGGTTATTTATCTTTACTCACCTCTAGTAAAAGACAATTTTTTAGTTTACCAAATGGTTTTAATGGAAAAAAAATTGTTTTATGGTTGGCGCATAGTGTTGATACAATTGTTACAAAAGTTAACTTGAGTAACCTCAGCTCAACATTAACTATAGATAGCGCTAATTACGTACCCGATCAAAATTTTGACTTTACAACTGAAGATGGAGTTTTGAATAAAATTATGTTTTCTCCCAATTTTTATGACTTTGACTCCGAAGCATTTAAGAGGATAATGATTCAAGAAAAAATAAATGGAAGTTATATACTTTAATAATAAATGAAGGACTTGTTTGAATTTAATCACATTGATAACACACTATCAGAATCAGAGATCAAAACTCTCAAAGACTTCTACAAACATTATCACAAGAAATTTTGGTGTTTCAAGAAATCTTTCAAAAGATATAAAATTCTTGATGAAACTCTCACTCTGTCTGGAGGAGGACTGGTTGTAATTGGCACAATTGCTGGAGGAATAACACTCAATCCAATAATCCTGGGCGTTATCAATGGTCTTGGAGTGATTGTGAGCTCAGTTTCAAAAATGAAGAATTACAAGAAAAAGATTGAAATGTCTCAAATAGCATTTACAACATATGAGAAAGTATTGGTCGAACTGAGATCAGCTTTGAGAGGTGATGAATTCAATAAACAAGAATTCGTAGATCGAATGAAATTGATAGACGAAATGATTATCGATCAATCCCCTGTTGCAGACAGATTCTCAAAAAAATATAATAAAAAATATTTGTAAAAGATTATTACATAATTTGAAAAGAAAATTTTATTTTTAATGTAAAAATAAAATTGATTTAATATAAATTGTAATAATCTTTTTCATCATGGCAAAGTATTACCACCCATCATATTCAAATTTCTTCACAACTGATAACGGCGGTGTTTATAATTCAAGAACAGGAAGAAAACTTGGTAACAAGCCATCAAAGAACGGTTTTGTTAGAATCTCAATTCGACCTCGAGGTTCAAACCCAATCAGCTTGTTGAAACACGAGTTTATTTGGGAAGCCTTTAATAACGAGGAAACAAATAAATACTTCAGGATAATTCACATTGACGGAGATAAGCTAAATAACACACCAAATAATTTGAAAAGAGTTTTTAATGAATCCTCTAATCCAGAAGGACAATCCAGAAAAATTGTGGCAACTAATCTGACAACCAATGAAAACAGATTTTTTAACTCAATATACCAAGCTTCTAAAACACTTCAGATTAATGCTGGATCTATTAAACTAATCTCAGATGGAAAGAGGAAAACAGCAACGTCTAAATTAAACAATAATAAATACACTTTCAAATATGCTAATCCAAACGACTTGAATAATGTAAAAATAATCAAAGATAAAATAAAAAATAATATTGAAAAAGGTTTGTACAAAATATAAAAAGAAGAATTTATTTTTAATATAAAAAAAGATTTTAATTAAAATAATTTTGTAATAATATTTATCATCTAAAACTTGAATAGAAGATGTCAAAATCCAATCCAAATATAGATAAAGATTATTACAAAACTTTATTTAAGAAAAGTATTTTATATATAAAAAAAGAATTTATTTAAAATAATTTGTAATAATATTTTTCATCTTCTATCTACTCTATAGATAGAAGATGTTAGAATCGATTGTAGCATATGTGAATTTTTACTTTCCTTCTCACAAAACAAAGTTTTACGACGACAACTTTATCAAAGCTTGTTTGGTTTATCAGTATTTGTATATAAAATATTTCACTCAAAGATTGAGCTTTAATCAAATTCTTTATAAATTGTCTGACTTCAGATACAGTTGCAGATCAAACTCGTCAGTACTATCCAATCATCTTATATTCAATCTCGCTTTTCGCGAATTCCGGAAACATTTCAATCTCAGTCGAGGTTGTGTCTATACTTTTAATTCTCCATTCAAATCTGAAGTACTTGGGTATTTAACCGGAATCATTTACTGGATTTTTCACAGAGGTATTGAGTGATTTGTAACTGTGCCACCAGTTTTGATAATTTTCCATAGTTTGATCTCCAATACTAAGTTCGACAAGACTGTGTTTGGGATTATTCATTTCTTCCAGGATTTTTTTTATAAGGAATACAATGTTAATGCTTCTTTTTCGATTAAATTGTTCGTTTAATTTTTTCATAATTTTATTGTCTATTTCCAAAAGTTTTGAATACAAACTGTATTTCTCATCTTCGGAGAGATTTAATCTTTGTGAAATTTGATTGATTTTCTTTTCAAAATGATACTTGCGTTGGTAAATGCTTTTCTTTCGGAAAAGCAATCGATCCTGGTCTCGTTTGTCAAATGAATCAAAATAACGCCCGTTTTGACTGCCACAATTCACACAAAATACAAATCCAGAAACCAAATCAAAATCAGTTTCTTGGCAACTTGAGCAAGAGATCTTTCGATCTGTTTTCTCTGGTGGTTTGGTGTAACTACGAAAAATATCCAAATATTTTTTTATTTCTTCTTCAGAATGAATCATTCTATTTATAATTTAAACAAATAATTTTATAAATAAGAGAATTTATATTTCTTTCCGTCTCTTTTGGATTTTGTGATTTTATTTCTTTTCTTGCAATTATAACAAACTGCCACAACAGAAATTTGGTGATATTCAGCAACTTGAGTCAAAGAATCAAAAATCTTTTTTTCTTTATTTTCAATATTCAAAGAAATCACCTTCTTACAATTTGATTTGTGTTGATTTTCTCTTGGAGAAAGTAACTGTAAATTCTTGATTGAATTATTTTTTTTATTGTTGTCACAATGGTCTGTATGAATTCCTTTTGGAATCTTTCCTTTAAATGTCTCAAAAACATATCTATGTACGTAATAAAATTTATGTTTATTATTTTCAAATAAGTTAAAATAAAAATAACCATGAGAATTTAATACTAATTTCAAAATCTTTTTTTTCTTTCTTTTCAAACTGAGTATTTGACCGCACCTGCTAGCTAAATAATATTTATATTTTGAATGCCAAAAGAATTTTATATCTTTGAATTTAATATATTCTCGATTGTCCATATTTTGATTTTTATTTAAAATCAAAATAACTTTAAACCTTTTTTAACGTATTGTTTGAGTATTAACTTTATCTTTGCATAAAATCCTTTTGTCGTCTTCGGCACTCAAAGCTACTTTGTTTACTTCTTTTGAATAAATATCATGGTTCTCACTTTTTATTACATTCATCGTTCTCATTTGTTTTTCTCCCAAAAATAAACACCGAACATAATCTTCAAAATCAATCTGTTTTTTGATAACTGCCTTCTTAATTCCTTTTAATTTTTTTACAGTATTTGATTCTTCGATTTTGAAAGAATACATCTTAGGTCTGAGACCGACAAAGTGAGTTATTTGCCGACCAGCCACCTCATCTTTGAACTTCCCAATCACTTTCTTGTTAACTCCTGTCAGTATTCCTGACTCATGCCCCTGCGGGTAATCCGATGTGTCAAATCTAGCTTTTATATCTGGCAAGATATCTTTATAAAAATCGTCGGTTTTTAACTCATACATAAGTGAGTCTGTATCTGTAAAAAGCAAATGAGCTTTTTTGTAAGAATATTTCTTTTGGATGAAATTATAATTAAAATCGAACATCAACAACTTTGATAAATCCAATATCGCCTGTCCAACATAAACAGGTTTGTTAAAATATATGTGTTTTTTTTAAATGAATCGCAAGCAAATTTTTATCAAATATTGTCACCCGATCAAAGTTTGGCCGGCATGTTAATTTTGCGGCTTTTTCTCGATTATCAACCAAAAACACATTTTGTCTCTTCCGAATATTCTCTATAGTCTTTCCAAACACAGAATTATTCATCAACTTAAAAAAGTCTTTCTCGAAACCATTTGCCGCTGTTTTGCGAAGTTCTGTGTTTTTCCTGATGTAAGGCTCCATCCAAGAACTCTGATTAAAAGAAATTCCTCGATGAACAGCAGTAATTTTCAAACCCAGTTCAAGACACTGCCTCAAATTACGATAATGGATAACATATTTTTTATGAGGTTTAAAGTGAGAAATAAGTTTTTCAACACCGTTAACTTTTATCTTCTCTGGAGCAAGAGGGTAATCATTGTGTGACTTCCACAATTCCTTTGGATATTCCAAGTCTACCTCGAATATAAAACCTTTCTTTCCCATATTATTCACGCTGCTATTTGTTTTCTCAAGAATATCCATCACCTTTTCTTTTGAGAGATTAGACATCCATCGGAACCCTCCCGTTGGAAGTGATTGAGACATCGCCCAGCCATAAAGATTGTTTGCATCAAGATATTGAATGTATTTGGAAGGCTTTTCTGGGTCATAATCTTTCATATATTTGTTATTTGCCTCCGAATATCGTTTTGCTATATGAGTCATTCCACCTCTGATTCCTCTCTCAAACATCATCAGAATATCGTAATCACACAGTAATTCAAGTTGTTGACCAGTTTCTTTCAAACAGGCATCCCAAGCCAATCCAGGAGATGTGTAATAATGCGCCGGATCCAGTTTGTAATGCTTCAGGCATGTCCTTCGAAAGTTTTCAAAAACATCCGCCAACAAAAGAACGTCTGATTTGAGATATAAATCATGGTAGTCTCTGATTGATTGGCATTTGAACGTATTCCAAACATTGATTGCGTGAGTGTAATCTTCTTCCGAAACGTCTTCATCGTTCAGTTTTGAATAGAATTTTTCTTTGGTTGGAAGTTGTGTTTCAGTCAATTTTTCAAGAGATGAAACGTAGTCATAGGGATAAACTCCCTTTCGAGTAAGAAGTTCAATATTATCTTTCATTATCTCTTTTGTATTTTGAAAATCATCCGGTTGCAGATTTCCAACAAGATTCGCAAGACTGGTTTGCAGAAACTTGAACGAATCAATAAATCTGATTTCAAAATTCAAAGTCGCCATCTCTCCAGTTCGCTTGGATCTGTATTCGTCAACTTTGATCTTCTTTGAAAATGAAACATATTTCTCTTCAGTCGATGGAATACAATTCAACTCACCCTTCAAACCTGAAAGTTGTTTTATAAACAAATGCGCGTCATATCCTTGAAGATTATGAAATATTACAGGTAATAACAATGGTTTTTTGCATTGAAGATTGCAGCTGTTATGCGCAGCTCCACGATATTCCCCGGTAAAATGACAATGATCCCGGACTTTATCATCTTTTAATTCTTTTGAGCAAATATGACATATCCTGGCTTCTTTGAAAGATGCTTGTTCTTCCTCTGTTAATCTGAGAGGTTTTGGATGACGATAAAAATCATCAAAGAGTTTTTGAGTTACCTTGGCAAGTTTTGAAACAAATACTTCAGCAACATTATCACTTTCTTTCTGTTTTGTAAAACAGATTGGTTTAAAAATATTTGGGACTATTCCCTTTATATAAAAACAAAACCCCGACGGTTCATGCTTCTGGTAACCAAGTGTATATGAACCTGCTGGATTGGGTTTGCACGTTTCTATGGATTTGGTAAAACATTCAAAATCAGCGTAAACTACAAAAGGGATTGGAAGTTTTTTGAAATAATTCCTGAAACCAAGATTCGAATTTTTTGGTGGCATTTTTACAACAACTGATTCATTAGACGAACAATATTCAATATGTCTCTGAAATAATTCCTCCTTTGAAAAATGAGAGAAGCATCTTTTGCAAATGTGTATTCGACCATTCGTTCGCGATGTTATTTGAGATCGGAATAATCTTGAAAAACTTTTGATAAGAGAATAATGATATTTCCCTTCTTTTTCAAACAAAAACAAATCGATTGTTTTCTGAGGATCTCTCTGTGCCGTTCGGAGAGGGTAAAACTTATTTCTCTCATTGACTGAAAACACATTTATTCCTGGGAGATCTGGATTGAGTTTTTCGAATTTTGTAATGTCTTTTAATTTGACAGGAAAAGCAATTCCTTTTGTATTCAAACTATTTTCTTTTTGCTTCAAATCTGTCAATCGAAAATCATTTTTGTCTCTTGGATGAAGGTATCTCAATACGCACCATAAAAAACATTTCTCATCTTTGTTTCGAATGCTTACTATCGCTTTCTTTCGCATTATCCAATCTGGAAGTGGAATATAAGATGAACCTCTCATTGGGTTGTAATCGGCAGTGTGTATCTCAAGATGAATTATTTCCCTGAAATACCAACCACTTCCGTTCTTCTGATAAATTGCAATCTTTTCAATTATGGAGCGAATAACCCTGGTCAGTATTTCTTTTACATCTGATGATTCAAGATTAATATGTGTTTCAGAATTAAAATAAGCTTTATCTTGAATGGAAAGACTTGTCTTTCCATCGCTTGACTTTCCCATTTGTTCCATCATGCAAACAAGAACAAATCTGACTTTAATATTTCGGTGATTCCTGAGAAACTCTTTGAGATAAGCAGCCTTGGATTTGAAAAACTCGAATGGTGTAATATCAGTTTTGCCTTTTACAATGTATTTATTAGCAAATCCTTCCAAAGATGATTTCTCTTTCTCTATTCCTTGTTCGTATTCTTTCAAAGCTCTCTCAAGTGCTTTGCGCAGATAAGATGGAGTATCTGGAGGTATTGTTTTATTCTTGATGCAATCCTGATAATATTCTTCATACGATTTGGGTTTGGGTTTTGATTTAATTTTATCTCTTGCTTTTTGCAGTTTATTAATATCATCAATCAACTTTTGTTTATATTCCTCCTTGAGTTTTTGCTTATTATCTTTTTTTATTTTTTTTAACTCTGAAATAGAAAAATTAGTTAGATCAGTGACCATCTTTATTTAATGGTTTTTTTATTTTTAATTTTCAATTATTTTTCTGATTCACATTAGTAAAGTCTTGAAACAAAATTGTTTTAAGACTTTGATCAAATATTCTACTTCCCCGACCAGAGCAGATTAACACTCCAAAAATTAGCCGATTCAGGATTTTCATAAGTCAACTCACCCTTCTTATTCTTTATCTTCATCACCCGAGAAAGATATTTTTCTTTTCGCTCGTTATCTTTGTGAATTAAATAGTCTGGATATTGCGACGAGCCAAAATGCAAATTCTTTCCACTTGGCAGCTTCACCACGTACTTGTTATTTTTCCGCCTTGAATAATCAAGAGATTCGGCGCCGAGTTTTTTTGCCTTTTTGCTCAGTTTCTGAAAATCTTTTCCTTTTACAACATATTTATCATCATCAGATGATGATTCCTCTTCCTCAGGAACATAATCAGGATCTTTATCATGTTTATAGCCATCTTCAACAATGAAATCTTGGTCCTCAGGGCTTTGATATTCCATTTTAGTATTTGTTTAGATTATTTTGAAGGGAAATCCCCCACAACTTCTAATATAATCAAAAATGAGACAAGTCTAGACATGTTTGGTAAACAGAATATGAGTCATTACTATTTAGCTATTGTTTGGTGTCATGAGACAGTCATATTTTCTTTCTCAACCAATCAAAAGTTACAGATTTTCTCTTCAGATTTTTATAATTTTTACAATAAAAAACATTTCATTTGTGAAATTTTTTTGTGAAAAGTAATTAATTTGTGAAGTTTGTAGGAATAAGAAAATTTTGTAAAATAGATTTTGATATTTGATAAAGGTTTCTACAATATAAATAAATTAAACTTATTTTTATATTTAAAATTAATCTTTTCTAAATATATTTTGTAATAATGTTTTACACAATTGACTTAATATATCCCTTTAATAAAATGATTCTTGGCAGTCGAGAACTAGACGAATTCATTGTTGAACCTTGGATGGAACTTGAACCATTTGACCCAAAACTAATAAAAAAAATCCAACCCAATCATCCTTATAAAAATCTTTTATGGATTTTTTACAAATATAATCTCAGCTACAACAATTGGGATGAAAATGATGCCAACCCAGATGAAGAAGGATACAATGACAATGTCGTTGATTTTTACTTCAATATGTTAGACGACTTTAACCGCTATGGTATTGCTTTTCAACCTGAATACAATCTTTTTCCTGGTAATAAACTCGGTGTATTAGAAGAAAAATATTATGGAAAAAGTTCATATTCCTTTGTAAACAATCGTTATAATAAAAAACCTCTTTTATTTAATAAAGTAAAAACAATCGTTTTGAATGAATTAGACAGAGGTGAAGTACCAATATCAGAGGAAGAAAAACAAAAAAGAAATTTAGTTAAAAAACAAACAAATAAAAAACTTCAAGTTGTATTGATGGACCCAGATATTTATTATAGTATTGATCTTATGAAACATGTAATCGAGAATGCACTTTGGTATATAAAAACATTCAATCATCGTATGACATGGTGGGGAATGAAAGAATTTTGGAAAATAGATTTCGATATCCGATAAACATTTCTACAATATATTTATTTCAAAATTATTTTTATATTTATAATTAAACTTTTCTAATTATATTTTGTAATAATATTTATCACATTCGCGATTGAATTCTTTCAGAGTAGTTAATAGAGGATGCCTGTCCATCAAATTCGCCACCAATTATTTCTGTCATTTCCGCGAGCCCGCAGGGCGAGCCATTAATGTCATAAAGTGTCAAATAAACACAAAAATGACAGAGTTAATGGGAAATTTAAATTTTTTCAAAAATTCTTTTAGTATCAAAATATGACAGAGTTAAGCTTGAAATAAAAAGTGGGTGCTTGACGGGCTAAAATTTCCCATTAAGTCTGTCATTTTTTGTACTGATGAAATTAGTATGAAGTTAATCAGGGAAATGACAGAAATAATCGGTGACGAATTTGAATGGTAAGGCATCCTCTATTAACTACTCACCGGGCCACCAGAGAAACCGCAGAAAGTCACGATCCTCCACAGGAACACGCACTTGGTGAAACATGGATTGTACATCTCCCATTACAGCCACTGGGTCTTGTCGGAAACGAAGCAGTATCCCAACCAGGTTGTTGGTCAAATCAGGACCCTGTAGCAATTCGCTATTCAAAGACATCCCTTGGAACTGAGCGGAACAATCAAAGACGACCCTTATCTTCTCAGGTTTCTTGCTGTGGTACACCCCATGGTGTGGAATATACCAGACCTTTCCGTCAGCTCTACACAAATCTTCAGAGGGAACCTTTTCAGCGAAACCTTCTTGGATTACACTTTCTAGAGATGCAACGTAGTCTTCCTGAAATCTGGCATCCTTGAGGAATTTACGTCTCAGGGAGAGGGCTCTGCGCTCGGCTTGGCATCTATTAGCAGGCAACGTCAAACTTGGATTACGAAAGGGCAAACGAACTTGGTAATGGCCATCCTCACACTGCATAACAGAGTCTTCCACAATGTTCATGAACTTCAGATCTTCACGAGACATTCCTGTGCCGTCATTTAAACACGCATCCGCGAAGTCAGCACACGCCACGCACATAGGATGGACGTCAATAGACTTGGTGAGGTAACAAGCAGAAGGGACATATCTTGGCTTTCTTCCTGTTGGGCCATTGATTACCCAACCGAACTCCACCCTACTAGCGTAGGGGCCTCCTCCGACAGCTGGGATAACTTCTTTCGGTTGTAACGCTTCTGGGACATCTGACCCAATTAATAAATCAACTTGAGAGTTCAGCTCTGTTAGGTAGACGAAGCCTCTAAGGTGTGACCATCTATCTACATCTTCCTGTTTGGGGACTTCATCCTTAGACACCGGCATAGTAGGTCTGGAATAAACGTCTCTTAATGGGACAACAACATTTTCATCCAAGTCCGACACCACTAAACCGCTGGCCACGACGCTATCAACCTCCTCTGCCGTACCCATCGTAGTTAACTTCAACTTCAAATGCTTGCCTTTAACGCCAAGACGATCCAAAAGCATGTTAGAGCAGAAAGTGGAATTAGAACCCGTATCCAGGAGGGCGTAAGTCTCGATGCAAAAAGGACTCCCTTGTGCCCTGACCTTTACTGGTACGATTGGCAAAGCAGTCGCAGGACCCACTGTGGTCGTCAAATTGCAGACTCGCTCTACGCCACTTGACTCGTCACTTAATAAATTCTTCTGATTAACACCTTGCTGGAATCTGTTCTGATCTTCCTTCTCTCTGGCTCTAGCAGGTTGTAGACTCGCATTCTCGGGTGTCGGCTGTTCGTGCTTTTCGTCTGAAGAATCAGAGTGCATAGGCGAAGCATGTCTTCCGTTACAGTGTGAACACGGCTTCTTCTTGTAGCATCCCCTTGATTGATGACCCCCTCTCAAACACGAGAAACAGAGTCTTTGCTTCATTACAAAGTCGTAACGCTCACGGACGGGAATTTTAGCAAACGCTGGACAGTCTACGAGATTATGGATCTGACGGCAAAACAAACAACTCCTTTTCGAGAGATCTTCAGACTTCTTCTCCTGAGACTTGTTTTGATCCATGGGGCTCTTCTGAGATGAAGTGGAGAAGTTACTAAGCTCTCTAGGACCAGGCCCAGAACCCTCGGGTTTTGATTTCGTCCCTCGCATCTGGCTTTTCTTCTTATCCTTAGCCAAGAAGGGAAGTTTTCCGAAGATTGGATTACTTAGGGCACGTGACCTCTCCTCAACGAATGACGCAATGTCTTCGATACAAACTTCTCTCTTATCCGCATTGAGGATACGATCAGCATTGTCTCGCCAGCTACTCTGCAGTCTAGGCGGCAGTCTATCGATAATCTTTCTCATGTTGTCTGGACTTTCAATCTTGTTTAAGTATCCGATAGCCTTCAGTGTATTGGTGCAACTTGACAGAAGAATTGAGAAACCCTCCAGTGACTCGGCGTCCTCAGCTTTGATGTAGGGACCATTAGTTAGCTGGTCGACATAAGCCATTGCGATATTGTGCTGTTGGCCAAATCTCGCCTCCAACAGCTTCTTTGCCTTAGAATAGCCTTCTTCTGGGTTTAGATACATACAACTTCGCACGATCTCCCGCACTCTTCCACTCGTATGCTGCTCAAGATAGTACAGTCTCCCACCGCTATCACTCTCGTTACTCTCGATTACAGTCTCAAGGGCACGCATAAAGGTGCAGTAGCTGAGTGGATTCCCGTCGAAGATAGGCACCTGTCTTCGGGGTAGCGTGTTTTTCTGCTGCTGATTCACAAACTCCTCCATAACACGATTCTGCTGTTCGAGGATATGAAAGGCTTGATCACTAAGGCCAGACTGCTCATCAGAGTCTGAACTGGACTGACTTGGAACCTTGTCTTTAGCCTTGCGTTCTTCAGGTCTGAGATTGGCACCATGGAAGACCGGAGATGATTCCTGCTTTAAATCTCCAGAAAAACCATCAGAAATAGCCGCTGCGCGCGGATCCACGCGAGGAACGCGAGAGGTGAGCGAGGAAGACGCGACACGCGTGTTCCTTTCAGAGTCAGCTTTCGCATACGCGCTCTCCCTGGCCACTGCCTTCTTGAATTCCGTTTCAAGCTTTAATTGATCCTTTTTAAACTGCAGATCAAGTTCTTCCTTTTTGAGCCGTAATTCAGTCTCGTGAATAAGCTGGCGCTGCTTTAGGGCGTGTACTTCGGCCTGTAGCTCGGCAATTCTCGCAGCTTCTTTTGCCCTTGCGACAGAAATAGAACTAGCTCGAGAGGAACGACTGTGCACGGAACCAGATCCGGATCGTTTCCTGTTTCTTAAACCAAGTTGTGAGACACTGTCATCGGGAGTAACATCAAGGTCTTGTATTCGGATCTCCGTCACACGCAACCAGTCGTTAACCGTTTGACAAAAGAAACTTAAGCTCGCGTCAATGTCTGCGAAGTAAGCCACTGATTCCTGTCTTTGACTCTCATCGATTAGGGCGGCGTTATACTCCTCGTGTGCATCTGTAAATCTTTGAAAAAGGGACGTTATCTCCGTCAGTTTCACCTTGACTGCCTCAAGATTGTTCTCATCCGTTAAAAGATTGTCAATTTCTTTACGCTTAGCCGTCAAGGAAGAGAGCACTCCACCTCTTCTCTTCCTAAGTTCTCGGATTCTTTCCATTGCAACTGCTTCTTGATCCAACGACGAATTAGGCTTCCGCGAACGGGTACTTGAACGACAAACACCTTGACCATTTCTCTCGGCGGAACTCGACAAATTGGCCTCCTGAACCACATGAGACATCGTCCAACATCCAAAACTCGTGTCTTTACGAATATAGTCGCAGCCTTTACGCGCTATAATTTTTGACACACAAACTTTATTCTAGGACTTTACTGCTGGTGAAGGGAAACGAGTGAACCGATGTGAAGTATACCGAGCGGTACTGAAAAAATAACAATTAAACAAATACAAAGTCAAGATAAAACAACCTACAAACTGAACGAAAGCAATAAGGCAATACAGAAATGCGACAGAAACAAACGAGATACTTACAAGACGATAGCGAGAAGGAAGAAAAACTTGGACGAGAAAAAGGCCAAACATAAAAACTGAACACTGGACCAAGCGCAACTAACCAAGAACAAACGCCGAAAATACAATAAAAGCTAAATATATGATATGCAGAAACAACCTAACACGAAGGACAAAGCTACGCGGACAATGAAAAACTAACGAACCAAACAAAGCACTAAAGGCGCGAACACGAAAACTAAAAAGGTGACGGAAAGCATTCCTGGCGCTTACAGACAGTATTTAGGATTCCGAAGATTATAGTGAAATTTAAAATGTTTAAGAAATTAATATCAATAGTTTTATGTTCCTCAAATGTACTATAAACTTAATTTCTTAAGATTTTCCAATAAACTGTCACCAAAGTTATGCATATTCAACTTTAAACAATAATGGTGGTTTGCACATGTTTGCCACTTAAAAATGAATGAAATAACGCCTATTGCAATCAGTCTGCCTTTGTGTTACCTTTCAATAGAAAGGAGACTCTTGACAACACAGCAAAACACAAAATAACCACATCAATTTCTATTCGCATTGAACACATCATTCTTTGGCCAAAAAAAAAACAAACGAAAAAATAAAAACAACAACAAAATAAACATATAGGTTATACAAAAAATATTCCGCGCTAAATGTGTACGAGTTGTCTTATTTTATTCTCACAGAAATATTTAGCAAAAAGCCAGGTAAATTTAATAACCATTCATATAAGTAGGAAGACACTATGAGGAGGTCGAACCACAAGGGTCTGATGTACCTTTCAACCACTACCCCTCGTTTTTCTTCTGTTCATAATGAACTTACCCTCCTAGTTCGGTTTCTATGCTAAGTGTCTTAACAGATTGAAGTCAAGATTTTCAGTGAAAGTCTAAAATACAATAAAGTCATTTCTTAGATTTGAATCTGGAAAGCTTGGCCTCAACAAAATCTTTTGTTGCAGGGGGTTCACGCATAGCTATTGTAGGAGCCAGGTTCTGTGGATTGGTGACCGAGACTTCCACATAACGGGCTATGCACTTGTCATCATCTGCACGCCTCTTGAGTATGTTAGAAAGGAGAATGTCCCAGTATTTGTATTGTTTCTCCACTTTCACTGGAAGAACATGCCAGTTCTTTGAGCGTTTGCTGTATACTTTCTTGAATCGCCCCTCAACCAGTTCACGAAAAGCATGGAAGTTGTGGTCCAAGATTGCAAGAAGGATTCTTGCAAGGAAAATTTCATATCTACAGAAAAAAAAAAACAATGAAAGTACTATGATTTCCTATTTAAGTGCACCTCACTCATTGTTGTAAACAAAAGAAACTATTTTTGAGTATTTCTTTCAAAAATATATTTATTTTGGTAGCCACATTTCAAGTAACATAACCATTTGAATTTTGTCAAAATACTCTCTATAACAAAACAAAACAAAATAACACAAGAGAAAAAAGTCAGTGATGCCTACACTCACTGCAACAACAATGGTATGACACAAAAGATGCCACCACGACTCACAAATTCTGAAACTACTAGTTTTAGTAGTCTATGTAAATATAAAAACCCTGTCAAAACCTGTGTTTGTATCAGCAAGTGCATGGATAATACATGGTTTAGTATTATTCTTGCACTTACGCAAAACCTATTCGTTTTGGAGCATACTTCAGCACCATAGAATTGAAGCTTTCTAACTTGCCCGTATGTCTGAAATAAATAAAATTAAACACCTGTTATAGCCTAATGCTTGCATACAGCTGTACCACTGCAGACATTTTAATGTTTGCAACCTTCAGAATCACAAATTTGGTAGTGGTGGTTGGTGGGAAGGTGAGTTGGACAAAGGTACTAGAAATTTGAATTGATCCTTCACTTAATTTATCCGCCACAATGGATA
>JBBMOI010000001.1:37575000-37687500 GCA_038088405.1 Porites divaricata | reverse complement strand
TTCTTTGGCTCAAGAGGGAAAAAATAACGCCTGATACATTTATTTAACAAGCCGTCAACCGCCCCCTAATTTACATAATGTAACGTCTGCTTGACCTGTCATGTTATTAGCCAATAAGCGTTTACCATAAGGGAATCAAATTTTGACGCGAATAATGTCTCTTGAAATCAATTTTAGGGAAAAGAACATTTTTATGTTCGTCCATGTTCAGATGGCACTTCCTAAAAAAGAAATTTTAAATATGTTGTTTTTGTGATAAAATACTGCTAGCTGGAGCTGCCGTACCTTTATTTAACAGCTAGAAATAATAAAGAATTTACTGATTAAAGTTCGTTGACTTCGTTCTGTACCGAAAGCAGTGGAAAAAAAAATTAGGCTGAAGCACCATATTTCACGAACTGAAAGGTGGTGTGAAAGCGAAGATTGCTCAGAATAATTTGCAGGTTTCTGAAGGAAGAATTACAGTCAAGTCAGGTCAAGATTCCATTCATGAATTGATTATTTGAAAAGTGAACCCATTTGTCGCTTGATGCATTCAAATGATCAGTGAATTTTTAGTATACAATGAGATGGAAAATATTTCAATGGATGAAATTTCTATTTAGCATTCTTCAAATTCAAGAAGACTGAGCTGGCAGAAATTTCATAACGAACTCGTGTGTGTATTCACTGCCGCATTATGCAAGCAAAAATGCAGACTGAAATCAACAACAACTAACGGATGGCGGTATTTTGGCCAATCAAAACGGCAAAAATCATTCGTATTGTTTCCTATCCAATCAGAAAAAAGTCCAGATTCTGGCTTTTTTACATGTGATCCGACAAACAACCCAGGTGGAAATCTTATTAAGATCTTACAAGATCTTGTAAGATCTTGTAAGAATCTTGTAAGATTCTTATTAAGACTAAGATCTTATTAAGTTCTTGTAAGATCTTATTAAGATATCATATCTTAAATAATTTCTTAATAAGATCTTGTCAATATCTTAATGTCTTTGTCACCCTTAAGATCTTACTAGATCTTAATAAGATCTTAATACGATCTTAACAAGATCTTGTTAAGTTACTGTATGAATCCTAGGAAAAATTTCCCAGTTACAAACTCTAAGATCTTAAAGAAAATTTAATAAGATCTTAAGAAGTTCTTGTTAAGTTACTGTATGAATCTTAGTAAAAATGTCCTGGTAAGAAACTCTAAGATCTTAAAGAAAACTTAATAAGATCTCAACAAGAACTTAATAAGATGCCAAAATTAGGTTTTCAACTAACTCAGATCTGCATGGCCCTCTTAAAAAGATTGAGTTGTATTAATCATGTTGCTGATTTTATTATGAACAATCCTAGTCAGAATTGAAGTTGCAAAACATACAATAAGAATTTATTAATAAAGAGTTTATGTCAGCCGGGTGTAACCTGTGAACTTTTTCTTTGTTTTGTATTTATGTTTTTCTAGATTCCATAATGTGTTGTTTCCTTAAAAGCTAATATATCTTTGTTTTACATCATCTGCAAGTGCAGCAGGTTCTAGCTTACACCAACGATGAGCCTCCATAACATCTCTTTTAAAAGAAAACGTACATTATTATTATTGTAAATTAATTAAGGTTTTGAATAAGACAAGATCTTACTAGGATCAACCTTCAAAACTAATTATACAATCTTTTAATTAGTCTAGATCCTAATTAAATAAGGTGGAATACTGGCCGAATATTGGCTGATCATAATTTAAGCCACTGTTAACCCTGTAGTGATTTTAAAAATGATTGGAACCAGGCTTAGCCTAATTAAACTAAATGTTAAAATTTTCTTGTAAAATAAATCAGTTTTTGGGATTTCATTGAAAAGAGAGAACAGTGTCAATTCCAATTGAATTCCCTCAATAAACAGATCACAGAGGATTTTCATGTAGGATACTAGCCCCATTAACACTAAGCTTAACCCAAGAGCTGTATAGTTAAACACAGATTACAGTATTGTGTTTCCTTCTTAAAGCTGCCCTCTGAATTTAGCTTACTGCAACTTCCGAGTGTATACAGTAGAACCTCGCTAACTCGAACCCGCTTAACTCGAACTCCCCGCTAACTCGAACTAAATCCAGTTTCCCTTGGATTTGACCCTAGTTTTTCAGTCATTTACTATCGGCTAACTCGAACTCGGTTAACTCGAACTCCCCACTAACTCGAACTAATTTTACTTTCCCTTGGGAGAAATTTGACTCAAATTTACCCCGCTAACTCGAACTCTATTTTTAAACGTCGGTCGGTAAACCTCAAAGTTTCACAACACAGCTGATTGACTTGTCGGAATCTTTAATCTTTATTGATAACAACGTGATAATGTACAGAAATGTAATTGCGTCACTGTTCACATAGGTATTTGCGAAGTGATGAGGGTTAAAAGTCCACATACTGTAGTTTACTGATTAGTCTATAAAATGTTTCTTGAAATGTTCTCTAATTTGCGTAGTCCATCATCACTGTTCGAGGTTATCCAGTTCCTTTTGTAAAACGTTCACAAACTTGCCCGCTCCAGAAAGCCTCAGTTTACATGGAACTTGCATACCTTCACCATCACCCAAGTTAACAGCCTTGCCTTTAATAATTACGCTGCAGGAACTACGGGGATCCGCTCGCAAAAAGTAAAAGATTGTTTTAGCAAAGCGTCCACTTTTCCCTCGTTTTAAATGTCCCACAACTTCATCATCCAGACGCACACACACAGCATACTTATCGACATCATTAGTCGGCTCTGGAATTGCTTGTAGCACTTCGTCCACTCTCGGATTCCAGTCAAATCGGTAGGCATGGTATCCCTTGACAAAGGAGTCGATTTCAAACGTGGTTTCTGATGACATGCTGTACTGGTGAGCGCTTTCTTCCAAAACGTTTATCCAAAAGAGTGTGTTTTACAATGAAACGCGAGAGCGCTTAGAAAGTGACAAACGGAAATTAGGGGTGAACACGTACCATGCAGCGCTGTCTCAAATTCCCCTTGCTTCGTTCTCTCGCATTCTGAAACAATGTCATCCACCGCTAAGCGAAAGATATCCTCTAAAACTTTAAAAGACAAGTATGAAGCCCTGAAGAAGATCGAGCGTGGCATTCCTAAAAAGGACGTCGCCGCTCAGTACAAAGTTCCCCGCAATACGCTATCCACGTGGGTGAAAAACAAAGAAAAGATCGTAAAGGCTTTCGAGGGCGGAAATAACCCTTCCACGCAGAAGTTGAAATCAAGTGGACATGAGAACCTGGATCAGGCTACTTACAAGTGGTTTGTGAAAATGAGGGAGGAGGGATTACCTATAAGCGGCCCAGTGATAAAAGAGAAAGCTGCGAAGTATGCTGTAGAGCTAGGCATAGACGACTTCAAGGCATCCAATGGCTGGTTTGAGCGATGGAAGGGTCGGCATGAAATAGCCTTCAAGACAGTCTCTGGCGAAGCCCAGTCGTGCACCAAAGAAATGACAGCGTCATAGGAAGAATCCACTCTTCCAACGATACTATCAAACTATGAGCTTCGAGACATATACAGTGCTGATGAGTTTGGCCTCTTCTATAAGGCACTCCCGGACAAATCACTCCATCTGAAATCGGAGAACTGTGTTGGTGGGAAACACAGCAAAGTTCGATTGACAGGGCTAGCAGCTGGTAATGCAGTAGGGGAGAAATTACCAATGTTGGTAATTGGGAAGTCGAAAAAACCCCGGTGCTTCTCTGGGGTTAGAAACTTGCCCTGTTTATATAAATCTCAGAAGAAAAGTTGGATGGACAGTGCACTTTTTGAGGAATGGGTCCGCGGACAGGATCGCAAGTTTGAATGCGAAGGCAGGAAAATAGCGCTTATTGTAGATAACTGCCCTGCCCACCCCGCCATATCTAACCTGAAGGCCATTAATTTGGTGTTCTTGCCGCCGAATACAACATGCAAGACGCAACCAATGGATCAAGGCGTCATCAGATCAACGAAAGCGTTTTACCGTGGAACGATTGTCCGCAGGTATATTGATGCAGTGGAAAAGGGCAAGCCACCCCCGAATATCACCATTTTGGATGCTATGACTATCCTGGCAGGTGCGTGGAACAGAGTTTCTGCAGAGACAGTTCGGAATTGCTTTAGGAAAGCCGGTATTGGCAGTGAAGCACAGCAAAGTGCCATTCATGACGATGACAACCCATTTAGGATGCTAACCGAGGAAATGGAGTCGCTAAGAGAAAACTACCCAGAGCTTGTGCCAGAGTGTGTCACCTCAGATGCTGTGATTGATACAGATCAAAACCTTTTAACCTCGGACATGGGGTCCTTAACAGATGAGGATATCTTGGCAGAGTTCAAGACAGACGACGTAGAGCAGGAGGATAGCGAAGACGAGCTCGAAGTGCTTGAAGTGCAGGAGAACTGTCCTAAGAGACCTACTACAAGTGAAGTGAGACAAGCCATTGATACCCTTGCCACATACAGTCTATTTGTGGAAGAAGGTGCTGAGGAAATCCGTCGCGTTGCCAATGACTTGACAGTATTAACCGACAGAATCAAGAGGAAACGTCAGCAGCAGCAAACTATCAAGTCATTTCTTTCTTCTGAAACCGAAATGCAAATGGCGTAACAACTCAAACAGCAGATGTAGACAATAACTAGACAGGAAAGATGACGAACCTTAGGCGAGGGGATTATTCGTTGATTAACTGAACATTGTATAATGCATACATGCCTATTACCAAATATTTGTTACGTACTGCTGTTTTGTTCGTTACTGAAATTACGGATGATTTTAGAGATTTGTGAAGATGGGCGAAGTCAGTGACATGCACAGACATTTTGTAGAAGCTGACAGTTAGTGCATAAGTCCTTCAAAAATGACTCCTGATTATGAATAGATAATAAAATCATTGAGAACTTGTTAATTGTTAACAGAAAACCTGAAATTTATACCAACCCCGCTAATTCGAACCCCCGCTAACTCGAACTGTTTTTCGTTTCCCTTGGGAGTTCGAGTTAGCGGGGTTCTACTGTATTACAAAACCTATTGAATTTCATTTGAATCCTGTCTGTTCCAATTTCTGTGTCTGTTTTTAATTTTTTAAAACCTGGATTATAAACTACATGTTTACAACTAACATTATAAAGTTCACTTGGTGTCAATTGGGAAGTGCATCCATTTGTATATTATTATTATTACTATCATTATTATATTAATTGTATTATTATTATTATTACTGGAATTACCATTACACATTATTTGCATCTAATGACATCTTCAGGTTTCATCAGTCCCTAATGTTCAGCTAATCATGCTCATATGGTGTGTCCAGCACAGTCATAAAAATCTTCCCATCCTTGTGGCCTTCAACTTTCAAGCACCTATTCACAATAGCATTACAGTTAACAATCATTGGAAAGTTTGTTTCCTGAACTTCCATAAAATCTTGCCCCAGAAAATTTTTTCTGACAATTTCTTGTAGAACGACATCTTGTGGCAGGGGAAGCCCTTGGCATACATTTAAACCTATAATGTTGTATTTCAGTAGTAACGCGTAAGCTATATTTTGATAAGAAATATAACACACAACTTTGCCAAAGACCACCCTTCCATGCGAATGGCACTTTATGAGGTAACTGCAGGAATTGCCTCTTCTGGGGTACATTGTGCTGTGAAAGGTAACTTGATCTTTTGTTAGCCGGTAGGATACCAAGTGTTCTGCATCAGCTCCCACGCCAAATGTTTCATGAAGGACATTATGAAACTGATCATCGAGCTTCTTGTAAAGCACGGGCTCATGGAGAAGCATACCTCCATTTATTATTCTGACATTTTCACTTTCATGCAGCAGATGCTGTGCAAATCTAGCAGCAGCAGGATTATCTTTGCAGTTTCCTTTAACATATTCTTTGTAGGTCTGGCTAATTCCTAGTTTTTCTACCATTTGTTTTGGAATGCCCCTTGTTCCAGAGTATAAATTCTTGAGATGTGCTATAAAAGCTTCAAAAACAAAAGCAGATGTGAAAGACAGAGAACCATGGTCAAGTACTTGGGAAGGAAAATGAAGTAGAGAGTGGCTGTTGAAGGTACACTCTTGTTTTCCATAAAGATTTGGAAGGAGTCTTACAAAGTTATCCAATAAAACTTTAGATTTCTCAACACAAACTTTTGACAAAGGAACCGAATGCAATTTACGCAAAGCAGTGGTAAGAAGAGCAAAGTGATAGTAATGATCGACTGAAAATTCATTGCTAAGAACAGCATCTCGAAGGCAAGGTAACCCAGTAAAAAGAACAAATAAACGAAATTCTGATGCTTTCCAGTGTTTAAGATCGTCAAGGCTACGTGGCTTTCTGTTGCAGTCATGAGGTATTTGAATGGACAGAAGTATCTCATTGACTTCTACTGCAAATCCCACCAGGCTGTATGATTCTGCAGCAAAATTTGTATTGAGCCACCTGTTAAAAAGCTGCCTCTTAAGAATTCCTTCACAGACACAGTGCATCCAGTCAATTGGAACATTATCGGGGATGTCAAGAAATTGTCCAAAGGCGTGCTTTCCTTTAATTCCAAACAAAGTATGACCTGTTCTCTCGGCTACGTTTGCAAACCTTCTTGATTCCTCTGCTGTCCTCAGAGATACCGTGTCAGTTGTGTATTCATACACTCTTGCCTTCAACTCCCTGTCATAACGGCCAGGGTGCTTGCAGGTGCTGCAACCAAACTGGCCATTGAACTGTTTAATGTTGAGGAAAAGAGCTTTGGCAGGAAGATCGGGTACTATTGACTGAATACGACAAACAGAAGGTACTGGTTGACCAGTATCATCTTCAAAGTCAGTACCATTTGCCAGGTCAGACAGCTCGTTTACAAAATGTTTAAGGAAAACTGGAACATTTGGTTTAGATTTGCCATACCAGAGCCCAGTCAGTAGAATGTTATCAAACTTGTACCTTTCTTGTGGGGGTAATTCCACTAGGAAGCACATCAGTGGCCAAATGCTAAAGCTCTTTGACTTTATGAGAGGAGCCCCATCACAACTCATGACTATAGAAAAAACTCTTTTTCCTCTTGCATGTGGGTCATTCTGGAAAAAATTCTGATAAACTCTGCCATCCTGTATGTCCCTCAGATAATCATCGTTTGCTTCTCTTATCATTTGGTCACTGTACTCGACAATTTGTTTCCAATGCTCTAAAATTTAACATGGAAACAATGATATTAGCCGATGAAGTTAAGCTACACTGGCACACCAATAGCAGTAGCATCAGTCTGAGCAAACATGAAACATGAAACATGATCACTTTGACATTAGCTGTCTTAATGAGCAGACATAATGCACTCTAAACCGTTAAGATAACTTGGGGTTGGGTACTCCCTTTAATGACCCTTCAGGTGCAGATTAACTTTCTTTTGGCCTTATTCGGTTTATATCTGTACTCCAGAGCCAGTTAAAATACTTTCAGTCCTGAAATCAATTCCATTTAGTATTTCCTGTCAAAAAAGAAATAAAGGAGAGGGGGAAGGCACACCCAATGCATGGGGTAAATAAGGTATTTGCCAGTGTTGTAATCCAGGTGTGATCCTTGCATATAGAGTAATTGTCATTATGTGAGTTTTATGGTGCCTGGAGTGCTTTTGGGTGTTACCCTCTCCTCTGTTTTTATCATTACTATTTCATTGGTATGTAACTATTTATTTGGAGAAAATGGTAATATATAAATAAATAAAAAAATCCCCAGCTACATAAAAATTTAAACTGAACTGTAGCTTAGAGTATTGTGTCTTTCCTTTCAATTCTCACTTTTGCATTTTTTCCTTTAATTGGATCTCATTCTTTCGTTTTGGGTTATCACATGTACAATTGGGTACGATTTTTCATTTGTCTCGTCCTTCAATAGGGTCAGGGTTTAAGACTCTGGGCAGCACACATATACAGCAAAATGTTTGGGAGTACACCCTCCCCCTCCCCCTGGGATAAGTCCAATGACTTTTCGGAACAAAAGCTCTGCTGATGACCCCGGTCAAAAAGAAAAATGGAATCCAAAATGAAATGTTGGTTTCTTACCTTTGATTAACCTTTGAATTTGCGGTTTTAATGGCAGAACAAAAAATCTAAGTGGGTCGATTTTCAAATCGTTATCTTCACAATCGTCGTTTTTACACAATTCCTTTTCGACTTTCTCGTGGCATTTCGGGCAGAGCTCAATAAGACTGTACGAGAGTAAACAGTCCCTGTGTCTCTTGTTGAACATGTAGGAAGAGGTAGCTGAGTTGTTGCCGTCGGGCAACGTTAGTTCCAATAACTTCAACAAGTCTTCCTTTGCAGATTCTGAAATATGATGTTTTTTAAAGAAGGCTAACAACAGTGCATCAAAATTGCCGTTAGTGAAAGTCGAACGTGGATAGATGAAACTTTCACGGTCATTCTTTGGGGAATCGTCTGGCTCGCTGTCATCACCGTTGTCTTCTGATATCATTTGTTCAGAGCTGCATTCATTGCTGCAGACGCTACCCGGTGCACTGTCTGGGCTCTCATGACAGTCATCTGCGATGTCGATAAACTCCTCTTCACTAGGTCTTTCAAAGCCGGGGTCGCCACCACTATCGTTAGGGTCCATTTCAAGTCCGTCCTCAGGGAGTGCACATGTCTGGCGATCATCGTTCGCGGGACCAGAACATTTCCTTTTTTCGGGAGTTTCGATGATGGCATATTCTTGACTGTTTTCTGAGTCATCACTTGAACATGAGTCGCTTGAGGAATGTGCCTTCGAGGTTGCATCGCTTGAGGAATGTGCCTTCGAGGTTGCATCTGAACAATTTCCTTCTGTAGATATGGTCAAGGAACTTGAAGTGTCACTCGAGTCCGAAAAATTCCTCTTTCTTTTACGAATAAAAAAAAATTCATCGGAACAGATTGAAGATCCTTCAACTGAATTATTTTCACAATCAGAGCTTATATTCTGAGCCATTGCGACATGCGGGCAACAGGAAACGCGGGAAATCGATCAAGAGAAGGTCATTCTCGACCCCAGTTGACTCCGCGCGTGACGTATGACCTGTCATTTCCTGACTGCGCATGTTCCGTCATAGTAATCCGTTACGAAATTTCGAAGCGCGCAAATGACTCAGTAAAATTTTGTTGCTCTTTGACCATACAATTTCTCAATTTTACTGAGAACCTGGTTGCGAAATACGGTATCCACAATGAATCATTTAAAGCCTCGAAGATCAGAAAACCTACAGTTACGCGTTAGTGGATTGTTAATTAAATTGAGAGTTATGGATTATGGACACTGTTGATAGGTTTGTATAAAAGAAGTGTTATAATTTGTACCTTGGTGAACTTGGAAGAGGTAAGTCCATGTCATGTTGTTTAACCGAATTTAAAATGATTTCACAATCATGTAAAAAAAGTAGGTTTCTACTTTACTTCATCACGTGAAGCACGAATGCAATTGGGTAAGTGTGATGAGGGTATAAAACTGTTCGTTTAAGTGATCACTTTGCAGTGCTTGTGAGTCACTTTGTAGGTTACAGAGCAAGATCAACTAGTTTGTAGATTGTAGCGTCCTTTATCCCCAAGAAAATGTCCGGAGATAAACCCAAAAGCACGAGGCTGCAGTACAGACAATTACAAAAAAAAAATCCTGAAGGTAAGTTTCCTAATCTTTGTCTTCACATCAGTATTTGGAGGTCGTAGATCTGTAATTTCTCTTGCATCGCTTTTTGGTTGTTCTAGATTTCGAACAGAAGGACCACTGTATTGTGTATTTTATGGATGAGCTCAAATACAGCATTGCAGAAAAAAAAAATATTGAAGACTTTGACAAAGCAAAAGTGATGTCCATGGTGTCGGTCAGAGAGGGGGGAAAAAAATATGCTGGTACACTTGTTTTTATCGGTAAGTTCTCGTTTTAATTTTATTTTTAAGTTTACTGTTCTGTCCTTTGGCTTTACTGTTGGAAATGCACTGGTTGTTGATTTGTCTTTGTGATTGGCAAATGTAAGCTTCAAATAATTATTACATAAGTAGGGCTGAAGTAAGCAAGTTCAGTACCACTGGAATCAAAGGAAGTACTCCATCAGGTTTCAGAAAACTTTTACCTGCGAAATATAATGCTTGGTGATTTTGGATTTTGAATTTTCATGACCCCATTTGCAGATAATGCAGAAGTACAAACTGTAAGTGCCTCAGAAATCAAAACTTACACACTGTGCGACTACTGTAACTGGGGCCACCTTCACAAAGTTGACCAGGAAAATAAGAATACATTCCAGTATCTCGTTCATGGAGTAATTGTTTACATGACCTACTGAGGTTGGTTGCCCAGTCTGCTGTATTGCAGAACCCTCTCAGCCAGGTTCCTATTTTCCCATGTAAATGTTTCAGTTTTTAAAAATGATTGCGGCAAAAATTGTAGGCATGCTTAATTTTTTTAAATGTCAGGGTTTTTTTTTCACGCAGGCACCGAGGATGACTGCACTGCACGCTTAAATAGCCTGACTAGTGCTGCCCAGGGAAGTGCAGGTCCAAGTAAGGGAAATGTGACAAGGAACGACAAAAAAGAGAAAAATGTGTTAGGTGAGCCTGTCACTTTCCTCTGTATGTATTTTATAAAGCCAAGGTTTGGTTGTTTCTTTGTTGAGTTTCTTTTGAACAGCAATGCACTTGACCTGTATGAGTGAACCAAAATATTCAAGCATTTTCCCAATACCCATGTGTTTTTGAATGGTTAATAATAATAGTCATAATAATAATAATATTTAATATTTATATGGCCATGTATCAAGAGGACTGGAAACAAACAAATTCAAGAATTTGATTGGCTAAAATCGATGTTGACCGCGTTCTAGATTTTCCCATCTAGACCGATCTTGTTGCAACAGTTGTCATCAAAATGTTACATTAACAAAGAATATGAAAAAATTAGCTTGTTCCTGTTAATAATACTAATTATAAATGGAAGAATGAGTGGGCTTTCACGAGGAAGCAGGTAAAGAAAACAAGCAAACGTTGGCAAATTTGAGTCCTGCCGAGGAAGCTACGAGCAAAGATGAAATCGAAATTTGTTTTTGTTCGTTTGCTTTCTTGTTTGGCCATATAATAAACATCTTATTAGCCGAGCTAGGTCGGTCTGTATGGGAGAATCTTGACCTTGGTTGCTGGTACAGACCTCACTGCGTTCGCTCTGTACTGGCGACCTCGGACAAGATTCTCCCATACAGATCTCCCACTCGGTTAATAAGAGCTAAATAATAATAATGAAGATAGTGATGGTGATAATGGTGGTGATATTGATGTCAAATAGGAAAAGTGTTCTTGTGTTATCAGTATTAGTAATATTTATTTTAAAAGAAAGTTCTGAAAAGCATTTTGGCTGATGTAATTTCTTTCATTGTCACTGTTTTAGAAAAAGACACAGCAGCAGAAATACAAAAACTGCAGAAGCTTGAAGAGGAACATCCAGCAATGGTAGGTAACTTGTCTAAAATTACTGTAGTTACATGCATAGATGAATGTTGTACTTTTAAAATGCAATGTTTGAAACCTCTCCCTTGCTATTGTTGTGCAACTGCTGCGTAAGATTCATTTGAGTTTGACATGGCAGTAGAGACGTTTGAAACAGGCCTTATTGCATGCAAAATCAATTCCTTCTATTTTCCAGTGCCATTCATTCCAGCAAGATGTTGACGCTGAAATTGAAGAGGAAGACATGACTGGAGCACCTTTTGACTGGACTGGTGACAGTAACTCAACACTAGACGTGAGTAACAATTTTCAGACACACTAGAACCCTAAATGTAAAAATTGTACCAGTTGTTCTTGTACTGTTCTGTCTGGCAATATAGCAAGCAAGGAGACCCTTAAACCGGTGAGCAACCAGTTAAAAGGTTTTTAAAGCATGGATTTGGCACCTTGATTTATCTACATAATATGCTCAGGGTGCAAAGAAAGTCAGTTTCACAGCCTGCCATTTGGGCAAGCACATGTAGCTAGCATGCACTAGCCCACAAGTCATTTCAACTAGGCCAAAACTATTTTTTATTACCAGGATTGATTACCGTCCTTATGTAATTTGAATTTCCCCCAAAAACAGCACTTGCCTGTTAGGCAAGTTAAGAACAAAAATCATTAGTCTGATAGCAAAATCCACAAGCCCCAGGCTATCAGACATGACTTTCTTTACACGCTGGTGCTTAACTTTCATGATGATTTTGTTTTGTGACCAGCTTAATCCCAATTTATTGTTGTGATAGTTTGGTTTTTTATCACACAGGATAAGTGGAAGGACAACATAGAAAAAAAAATCGATCTTTTGCTGGAAAAAGTCATTTCTATTGAGAAGAAAGTGGTGAATCAAAGGAGGGAAGGTGAGGCGAACAGCATCTCCACTCCGGCTCCTAGCAAGAAAAGGGTATGTAAGAATATAATTTTGTAAACCTAGGGTGCTTACCATTTGACAGAAAAATCTGGTTGGGGTGTCGAAAGCATAATGAGCTATAATGGTAAGCAATTTACCAGTTTACCGCAGAATTGCCACATCCGTTATGGTTTGAATCCAAAAAAGGGGTGAATTAGTGTAGAATGAGTCTGGAACCAAGATTAGGAACCGATAAATTGGTAAATGGTAAGCAACATTCCGTTTGGTTCGTACCAACCAGAATGAAAAGACTACCTCAAAACCTACTCCTCTATTTTCGGTCGGAATTTCCGAAAAGTGACCTTACCATTTATCTTCCATCTGAATTTCCGAAATTTTCTGTCAAATGGTAAGCACCCCTAATGTCAAAATTGTCTGGCTTTAAAAGTGTTTTGATACTAACCCAGGATTTCTGTCAAGCTTTTTGTTAATATAATAAAATTAATCATCTGCAAGTAATAGGTGAAAGAATCATATAATTATTTAGGGCAAAGATGGTAATGTCTGTCTCAAGTTTGTCAACTTTCAGTCACCTCTCTCCCTTCCTCATAGTGTTGCAGAGTTTTAAAAGGGTATGGCATGTACTGTAGGTCACAGTAAGCAGGATGATGTTCACTGCTTTAGTACTTTAATAATTTATTGATACAAATCTTTTAGTTGATGTCAAAGTGACAACGCTGCCCCAGTTTCAAACTGTTTTGCGATAGCAAAAGAGGTGCCTTGTAGTATACAGCAGTTTTCTTTGTCTCACATGTGGCATGCATGAGACTGAACATGTAAAGAGTGATGATGCTGTGTTTAAGCTGTATTGTTCTTAAGCCTATAAGTGACAGTGCCTTCTGCACTTTACATTTTGTGCTTGCAATTTGTGAGAATTCAAGACAAGACACAAAATATTGGGTAATGCATAGTTCCAGTTGTCATGAAAAGAAAGTCGGGATAATTTTATTCAATTTTGATTTTGGGAAACTCCAGACTTGGGAACTGTCACTTGGGAAAGTGAGAACCCTACAATGAGTAAGTTTTGTATGACGTCCATGATGCCGTATAGCATATTACACAGTACGTTGGTTCTCATTTCTTTTGTGTGTGTTTGTTTTCTAGTTAAAGCTAGATGATGATTTGGGGGAAGCATCTGGAGCATCTGCATGTAATTTTACACCACCATCCAATCAACCTCTGGTATGTAAACTTATACATGTTCATCAATTTTATTTCAAAATGGAAATATAAAGGAACACAACTGGGAACCCTCTCATGAGTTCCAAAATTGCCTTCCCCCTCACGATTTTTCTCCCAAATGAATTTGAAATATAGTAGTTGTTCATTGTTGTTTATTTTCTTTCCATTAGATGTTTAATGGCACTGACTTGGTGTCGCTGTCTTCTGGAGGAGATAGCAAAAAATACGCCTTAAAAGTATTTTCGACCCTTTTCACAGTGGAGGAAATGGCTGATGGCATTGTGGAACCGAGTCGACGTACCACCTCAAGTGGCAAGGCTACTCTTGACCAAGAAAGAGTAGACATTTTAAAAAGTACAGTTAATTGTGTAAATGTGTGCTTGTGTGTTTCTTTTTTTGTGTGAAAGGCTCATGGAAATAAAACAAAATTAGAAGTTATTATATAATTTATCCTGAGTGAACCTTGCTTTATCTTAATTGTGGTTCCCCTAAAAGTCTTGGCCGCAATTCCAGCTTTATTGTTGGACACTTTCTGGATTTCTGGTCCCCTCCCCCTTCAATGTTGATATTCACAAGGCATGTGTCAACTAACATTGAATGCAAGAATGTAGAGCCATGCTTGTGCCCTTACAGCATATAATTATAGACCTGTCTCTTCTCGGAGTGTTTCAAGGAATTATGACCATGATTGCAGCTATGAATTTTCAATGGGTACATTACATGAAGTTGGTGTACAGTGTAGTTATATCTGCAATCAGGTTTTTTTTTAGTTAAGAGAAGCCCTCCCCCTTCCCTAGTTTTAGGGTTTGGTTGCTGAAACAAAAGAGAAAAATGTAGGTAATAATATTGATTGTTTCTTTGGCTTTGCAGGTGCCATCAAAGAAAAATATGGAGAAAATTTATTGAACAAAAAGTGGAATGTAATGAGGCAATCTCTTAACCAAAAGTGCCTTGATATAAGAAATAAAAAAAAGCCTAAAGCAGAGTAAACATTAAATTGACAACAGTGGAACCCTAGTAACTCAAACTTGGATAACATAAAATAATATTATTATAAGTTCTGTTTCTCATGAATTTCAACCCACTTTTCAGTTGTTAACTTGAATTCCCTGATTACTTAAACTAATTTCAATTAGTGTGATGAACATCATATGGTTAACAATCATAGTCAGTAACTTGAACCTCCACTTCCAAAATGTTTCTTGTATTTTCTTACAGAGTTTAAGTTTCTTGGGTTCTGCTGTAGATTTTAAGACTTGGATGTATTAGAAATTGTTATAAGTTGTTTTGAATAGTACAGTCAAATTATTGTTTATTTTATGTTCTTTCTGTTAGATTTATTAGCTTTATATAATTGCCAACTTTGCAATGATTAGAGTCCATTTTATAACTGTCAAAAGTGTGATAATCTACATTAAGATAGTGACAAATCTTATTGTGTTTTGTTTTTTAACTCTTCTTTTCGTTGAGTTTTGTTGAGGAAATACATGTAGATGGACAAATAAAATGAATAGGCCACGTGACCAATGCTTCCTTTAAACAATGAGTTGGAATCTTGCTGATGCAAAAAATTGACAGAGCACATAAAATTATCCTACAACCAAAAGTTGAAAGGAAACGCATTCAAGGGACATAATTTTTATTGCACTTTGATTTTTCAGCAAAGTAGTATGATTTGTATTGGCCGCCATGATGGAGGGCATACTCTTGCCCTCCAACATGGCAGCCAAAACCACTTTTACCTTATATCTTGTTAAAGGTGTGATAGGTATGCTCAGATGTGCTGTAAACATTCCACATCATATTTTCAACATTTTCCTTGACTTAATAAATTTTTGTAAAAAAATATGTTTCAGTAGTGCAGTGTTACTTATCCTTGAATTTACTATTTTTAATTGACGCAAATAAAATTAAATGTAACACCAAACATGGAGATTGACTATTAAAAAAGTCTCTGCGATTGTCGTGGGGGACTCTTTTTTGAATAATCAGGTCTTCATCTATTATTGAGGAAACATTCCAGAATCCTGACCAAGAAAGTTGAAAGCTCTCTCAACAATACCTTTTTTTCATCTTGCAAGATTGTGTTAGAATCTTGACCAAGCTGTTGAAAAATCTAGAACTTCAGTGACCAAATCTTGAAATATTGCAAAGAAGTTGTTAAGATTCTAGTTACAGTTCAAACCAAGATCTTGACAAGTTTATTAACCAAGATCTTACAAGAATCTTGGTTGCAATTCTTATAAGATCTTACAAGATTCTTACAAGATCTTACAAGATCTTGTAAGGTTCTGGTAAGATTCTTGTAAGATCTTACAAGGTCTTTGTTAAGATTCTTGTAAGATCTTGGAACTTATCTTGTAAGATCTTGGTTAAGATCTTGTAAGATTCTTGTAAGATTCTTACAAGATCTTGTAAGATTCTTACAAGAATCTTACAAGAATCTTACAAGATCTTACAAGAATCTTAATTAAGATATGTGTTAAGATCTTGGTAAGAATCTTAATAAGAATCTTATTAAGATCTTAATAAGATTTCCACCTGGGAAATGTATCATGCCCTCTTCCCATGAGAGACATAAAGGGTTAATAGGGAGAGGGCATGATCTCAGGCTAGAGGCCTAGGGACTAGGCAAGGCTTGATGCAAGTTTATCGGCTTCTTCTACACGATGTACGATGATAAACACCGTTTGTTCTATTTTATTACTGCTACGATTACCAACATGAACTAGTCTTATACACATGTACATACAGTTAACTTACATTTCTTATCCAGTTCTTCCATGGCTGTGATGAGAGTTTTGGCAGTGTTGGACATTTCAGTGTACTTTGTGACTGTCATTTTATTCAGTTTCTCTAGAAGAACGTAGTCCTCAAGTGAACCTGAAATATTTATATATTGTGCAAAACATGAGGCTTTATCAAGTGTCAAGAAACTTGGTCAAATCAGTCTACAAATGAATAATCTCAGCGGCCAGGCATTCTAAATTGCTCGTGATATTTTGCATCGTATAAAATAAACAAAAATATCTAATGCAACAAGATTTATTATACCTACCATCGAGTTCTCCTTTCAAATACTCGGTTATCTTATCAAACGCCTCTTTACAACACTCTTTTAAAGACATCACTTCCCCGTGGGGAACATTCGGTTTTTCCATTCCAACAGGTCCTTCTGCCATGGACTTAGAGGAAGCAAGCTCTGGATCTTTTGTTGTGTCTATATCACTGCTGATAACCTCGTGATCTTGTATCGAACTTGGCTGTACATATTGCTCCGTGGTCTCCGCCATATTGAACTTAGTTTTAAGCCCAGGCTTCACTCCAACTTTTGAGCACAGGCAGCCCAAGCTCTCTGTGCATTGCACATCAATAGCTGTACAAAAGGATCGCGGCCTCTGGGAACGAGATTGACATCACATATACCTAGCACGCCTTGTTTGCGCACCTAGATTTTGCACTACCGTTGTTTTAGTTTCTCCTGGGTGTTACGGTCGTCCAACAGAAACTAAAGAGAGGATTTGGGGGTGGTGGGGGTGGGGGGGGGGGGGGGGGCAGTAATCTTAAAAATGCAAGATAAATTTGGGGCAGTGTAAAATACAGACTGCAGTTTAGTATAACCAAGGAGTGAGCAAAATTTCAAGCAAGGTTTTCTTGTCCACAAACATGCAACTTGAGCTTACAAAATTGAGCCTTTGCTCTGAGATAGGGTAATGGCACAAAATGTTACTTGAAGCAGTACATAGAAAAAAAATTAATGGAACAAAATAATATTGTAATCCTGGATTAGCACTTTCAGGCACCAGGCCATGACTTATGACCACTTATCTGGGCTCCTATATTGTTGGTCACCTACTATGCACTATATATATGTTGAGGTTCAATTTTATCCTTGGTTTAAATTTTCATTTGTTTCAAATTAACTCATTATCGTGTCATTATTATGCATTACCCTAACCAAAAACAAAGGAAACCAAAATTTAAACCAAGGATATAATTAAACCACAACATTTAGATTGTACATGCATTTTTGGTATTCAAACGTGCCTGCAGCACCCACTGAAACCCCCCAAAAAACCTCAACAAAAAAAAAATCAGATCCTTTGAATGAGAAGCCTGCAGTGAGCATTAGCAATAACAAAGACGGCCACCAGACTACTGCAGTGATGCCAACTCTCCCGCTTTTGGCGGGAGACTTACGCTTTTTTGCCTCGTCTCCCGCTCTCCCGCTTTGGTACATAAATCTCCCGCTTTTTATGTCCACTATAAATATTGAATACTTAGTAAAAAATAAAACAGACTTTGTTTGAGATTTAGCCCATTTTTAGCTCAAAACTTGAATTTTTCTTATTCACAATACTGTTTCTGGGGCATTTTTGTCATTGACAAAGATTATTTCTAGCATTCGACTTTTGATAGACTAAGTATGGACATCATGTGAGATGTCATATAATGTCCCCATTCCCATTGGGGGCTGTCAATGTTTCGGGGGGAAGGGGGGTCGTTGAAATTCCGGGGGGGAAGTAGAAAAAAGACAGTCTCCCGATTTTAGGTCTCCAGAGGTTGGCATCTCTGCTACTGGCCACTGTTAAGCACAAACATATTCCTGAGGGCATTTACCTTAAGGTCTAAGAGAGACTTTGAGACCCCTGCTTATAGGAAAGCCTGTATAACAAATGTCTTGAGGATGCTCAGGTGAGATAGAAACAAATCCATGCAAAATTAAACACTTCCGCTTTTCATGAAAACTGATATTTATTTCTAATAAGATATTTTTCTCACTAGATATGACAAGAATTTTTTAACTTTACTCTAGAGAATAGTTCCATTCAAATTTTGTCTTCTCCACGTGCATATCTACATATAGTTTATACAACGACAAAGGTTCCGTTCTCCTGAGACTTATTGGCAAAACAAAACATACAAGCTAAAGAGGTCTATTTACTTTCGAGTAATCTCATTTCTCTTCTACCCATTCCTAGAATTTAACCCATGAACATGACTTTTGCCCTGTGGCAGGCGGCATAAACTAATAGTTAATGCTGCCTGACACGAGTAAATAACTGACGATCAATTTCTATAACACTATTAAAAAATAACAATAGAAAAAAACTTGATTTTATTAGATATTTTTTCTGTGCACCAACCAATTTTCAGCCTCCCCTGCAGACGTTATTAGGGGTTCGTAATGTCTGGGGGGGAGGAGGAGGCTAACAATTTTATGTCACAGATACCTTATTCTTTTTATAGGACATTTTCTATGAATAATAATTATTATTTCTAATACCGTTGGCAACTTAAAAAAGAATATATTCATGTCTAAGATGTGCAAAGGCAAACTATTTTTTTAGAAAATAATACAGCCCACAGTGGTCCTTTGTAGACTTTGCCTAACCATCAGGTAGCCAGACCCACACATCAAACTGTTTCTCTTGATTATTATAAGGCTTCGTCAGGAGAACATGGAGTCATGAAGTGTTTCCACTCTGAACTCTTGATCTTGTTTCTTAATCTGTAAGAGAAAATTGCTCTTTAAATAACAGCAAAACAGGCCCCCTTATACTTACAGAAGTCGATCAGTATGCATGGTCAGGAATTGACTATTTTTGAATCACCCATAATGCACTCTGTTTGCTTTCTCAAGACTCTTTTCCACCCCTGCATTAACTTTAAATTAGACAAGTACATTCAGTTATAGGTAAATAAGATAAATAATTAGTATTTTATCTGTGCCTGACCTGCCTCGATTAGTGTTGAGGCTACTTTGCCGGCCAGCACTATCTTACAAACAATGTATGTGAAGTAAATAAAGGTTGTTGTTGTTTGACTTTGCTCTCACAGCAGCCGGCAGCCCCTTGAGCCCCTTGCTCCCAAGCAACTAGAAAATCTTAAGTTTTCTCACTGAAATCAAATTTAATACTGGGCATCCTTCATGCAAAATGTAAGGGGGGGGAGGGGAGGGGAGGGGCAAACAAAGTATACGATAACTTTGTTTTGGTCTTCTGATGAATTTGTAATCTGTACCTTCAGATTTTTCATCTCCTCATAATCAGGGTCATCTGTGGGCAGCTCATGTCTGCAAAGAGGGCAGCTGTTGGTCTGAAATGTAATCACAATATAAACTCTAACTAATTCAAGGTTCATTCAAGGTTCCACTGTCATGGTGACTGTAATCCCGGGGGGGGGGGGGGGGGAAGAATCCGACTTCGAGTGACAGGGATGATCAAAAGATTTTTTGGGGGTTGAGATTTTCAATTTTGGGGCTTTTTTGGGTAGGAAGATTTTAGCAAGTATTTTTTGGGTATTCAAAACTAATGTTTCTATTTTTCATGTTATATCATTTAAGGTTTTCTGGAAATTTTTATGTCTAGGAAATTTGGCATGGGATTTTTGGGGGTTTCTTTGGAAGCCCAAGGGAATATTTTTGGTGTTGATTTTTGCCCCCATTTGATCATCCATGGGACTGCAATACTGAATATTTTTATTTTTTTTTTACTTTTTGGAACAACGCTTGTCATTACTGTACATGTACGGTATATATATGGCTGATTCAGTGGCCAGAGAAGATAAAGTAAATTCTGTGTTCTGATTGGCTACCCAAGCAGGCAAGATGGCCATGTGTGTTCATGGATGTTGACTATTCATGTCAGTCAATAAAGAAAGAACTTCACCAATACCTAACCACCTTGACTTCTTACTTTAAGTCAGTAACGCATACACATGGATAGGAGGTGGAGCAGGGGGACAGGAGGATCTGTAGCACAGAGCTCCTATACATTTTGGTGCTGAAAAAGACGTGGATGTATTTGACAATTGATACCTGTGACATCGGTGACTTCAGAGAGCACATTTTCTGCCCTCAGACGACTCAAGAACTACCTAAGAAGCACCATGAGGCAGGACCACCTGAACAACTGCTTACTGATGCATTGTCACATATTGACTACTGGCACACTATGCACTGTGAAGGTTGCAAAGAGGTTTGCTTGTGCCAATGAACAACGCAAAGGGCATTAATTTTTGGAAATATTTGTGTATAGGGGTATGCACATGGCTGAGTGGAAGAAAAGCCCCCCACATTTCAAAACACTCCACCGCCTCTGACATGTGTCGCTCAAAGTTTTCATTACCTTGGACAACCAGGGTAAAATACAGCCTTGGTGGAACATGTGTTCACAGGGAAGTTGCTTGACATTATCTCCAATCTAATAAATAGGTAGAAAACTGCAGTTTTTCAAACAAAAATAGTCAACAATTGCATTGTACTTATGGTATGTAAAGTATAACTATCTCTAAGTAATCCAAATGATAAAAAAATACACAGAAAATTTGAGGCCTTTATGGAAGATGGGTTTAGCACAAAATTAAAATATTGTGTCATTATGGCATACATTGTAAAATATATGTGAACAGGAAAAGTAAGTGACATGAAGAATGATGGTAAAAATAATTCAATAATAGTAAACTTTGCAGAAAGTAATGTGATCTTATTGTAAAGTGGATAAATAAACCAATTTAGTCACTCACTTCATACTCTGCTTGACAAATTGGACACGAACAGCCTTTATCTGAAATGCAATTAAGTTTTCTTGTAAGAAATTTAATAACACACAAATTCAGTGATAACACTCCTCTCACTGTCCTAGCACGTTTTTGAAGCATCAAAATTGCAGTATTATTTTGTCTGAAATTTTGCCTGTCTGTGAAATAAAAGGCATGCAAAATTCTTTCAGAAAACCAAAGTAATTATGACTTTCCTTTGAATGGGTGTCATCTTCTTTGTATTAAGACTTAGCTTAGGAATGGATAATTTTACAGCCTGATCGAAATGTGAAATTTGCAGACTCACAGAGCTCATGGTTGCGGGCTAGAAATTTGCAGTGTACAGTCTCAACAGTGCATGCACAATAATATTTAAACATTGCCAATATATGAGCCCAGTGTCAGGGTTGGCAAAAGTCTCTCTCCTAAAATAATTCTTCTCATTTTTCTTATCAGAGACCTCTAGATCTGTTAGCAAGGAACCTCCGGGGATGAATTCAAATTAGATGGACTCCAATAATTCTTGGGTGAAGTAAAAGCAAAAGGCTTCATTTTTTTCCAAATTAAAAATAGCTTAAAAAATGAAGAAATAACAATATAACACAATAATAATTAGTAATAATTAATAATAATAATTATTATTATTGTGTTATTGAAAATTAAAATCATAACTGCAGCAACAAAATAAAAGTATTAATAATAACAACACTGACCAACATGTTCAGAAGTTATAGGTACTAATGGTAGGGATTCAACAACTTCTTTTGATGCTGGTGGAGCTTGAAGTATATCAAATGCTGCTCTGTGGTTAAGACATGAGGAAAGAAAACATGCTTATTGATCCAACTGTGCTAACCTGCGTAGCAAGCATTTCTGTTTGGTTTCACAGCAAAGAAAAACCCACAGGAAAGACCGAGGAATGGGATTTTCGGTTTTGGCTGCACAAGAAATGAAACGAGAAGCAAAAAATGCTCTCCCCGCTCTAAGACTTTTACTTGCGCCATTTTCTGCGCGGATTTTGACTCTCATTCTTCATTCTTTGCAGGCCACACCTGTGCAGGGTTTTATAGATTAAATATTAACTTTTTAAAGAGTAATAATTTTTGTAAATCCCTCCCTGTGGTAGTTTTGAATTCAACTGTTTCCAGAAAAGAGCCATTATGCATGTCTATAATACAGTCACGCTTAGCTTCGAAGTCAACTTTCTCTCTCCCTTCATCCCTTCTAGAAATCACTAATAATAATAATAGTAATAGCAATAATAATAATAATAATAATAATAATGATAATAAATCTCTTTAAGATCTTAGTGAATTTACTTTCAAAACAAAGGCATAAGTACCAGAGATGTGTCATCAGTACATCATCAAGTTTGTCATATAAAAAAAAAATTTAATTAATAATTAGTATTAACCATTGGTCAGAGTTGTCATTGAGGGCTGTTACCCATAACACCTGTTTTGGCTAAGCTCACTTGAAGTTAGGAGCAATCAAAGTAGAAAGCTTAAGGTGACAGAATAAAATTTTTTTAGATGTTACAGGCGAATCTTCATTTGCTATGGCTACATGTACTTCACAACTTACTGGCAGCCCTGTTGAGTTAATGTTGAAGTACATGACTTATAATCCTTTATTTTGTGATGTATAGTGTGCCTGATTGCCTTGTTGTTTTGTCTGTTTGTTTTACTTCTTTTCCTTTATTTTTGGCTTTAACCCTTTAAGCCCCAGTATCCACATACAAATTCTCCAAACTGATCTCCATACATTTCCTTAAAGAATTGAGAGAATTTCTTCAAAGATCAAAGTATTTTCTCTTGGGTGATCATTTTATTGATTCTTATAACTTATCTCTTTAAAGTGTATGGATAATTGTAAGGAGAAAACTGATCTTGAACACTATTGGGACTTAGAGGGTTAATACAGTTTTATATACACTGTAAATATTGGTCATACAGTGCAACAGTGCATCTTGGTGGGTCGCAACTCCTTGCCAAGATTTGCCTGATGGCTGTTGGCTCAGATTGAGCCCATCCACCATTTGAGAGGTCTTGCTTTTCATCCTGCAGGGTGTTGTGCCACCCTTCTCACCAGCTATAAACTGGTGGGGGAGCCTGTTTAGTTGCCAACTACCCAGCCATGCTGCAGGTTGTACTGGGTTGCATGACACCAGTAGCAGTAGCAGAGCAGCACTGACCTGACATGCAGTAGACTGTGGCTGTGGCCGACTTAATTAGTAGTTGTAGTAGTAGTTATGTAAACACTTTAAGTGTAAATAAACTGTCTTTCTGTCTGTAAAATGCAGCTAATAATTATTGCAAGTCATACAGAGGGAAATTACAACTAACCTGGTAATTTCTAGCATATCACTGGGTGATAAAAGCAATCTGCAACATAAAAACCAGTCGGAGTTGTAGTATAATGTAATATATAAACCACTGTAAAGTACACTTTCCAAGTACATGTACATGTATTAAAGCCTCATATGTGCATTGGAACAACAAAATTCATAGTTCTAACTTTTGAGTCTGTGGATACAATCTGGCTTTGATTGACCATTTGAATATACAAAAAGGGGTTTAGGAAAATTTACTCTTAAATTATGACTCTGGTAATAAAACTCCTGCTGGTATTACGTAGGTCTCTTGTTGGTTGGTACTTCATAACACAACTTATAAGCTGTGTGTTCTTTGTTCCAGTCATACAGTAAATGACTCAGTTTGGAGCTGAACCTTGGGTTAACTTATCAAAGTGGATTAAAGATTATGAGTCTAAGTGTATCAAAGCAGATGTCTTAGTCACTCACAGTTCTCAGATGTTTAAGCCATCTGGTATTCACTGTGAAGACAAGGTGACCAAGTTTCCCACTTTAACAACCAAGGCCCGGTAGATCAATAAAAAGGTTGTTGATGATTATCTACCAGATAAATCTTTATTGAAATTTAGACGTTTTTGTGACATCATGATACCATTATCAAGGAATGGAAAAACAAAAATGCGAGTACAAAAGGAGTCAAAGTACTCTAAATTTGCATGAATGAAAACAGCTAAACAAAGTCTGTTTGTCTGTTTGCTTGTTCAAATGTGGTGTTAATTGTTTAATGCAAAGCATTTCATTAATGAGGCGGTCACAACACTTATCAGAGTCACAACCTTCATTACAGTCACACCACTCATCAGAGTTACAACACTCCCCACAATCACAATTGACCACTCCAGAAAATACCATAACATACCATAATACTCCTTGTTTGTCACCCCAAAATTTTGCATAAGCATTGTTTTTAGTTTCTCTTGGGGCCTCTTAAACTCCCAAGAGAAACTGAAGACAATGCTTATGCAAAATTTTGGGGTGACAAACAAAGAGTATTATGGTATGTCATGGTATTTTCTGGAGTGGTCAATAGTCGCTATAGTGTCACAACACTAGTGAGGGTAACAACAGTCGTTACAGTCACACCACTCGTCAGATTCACAACAGTTGTCAGAGTCAAGCCACTTGTCCCACGCATCATTACTACCTTTTGGTCAACAAGCAATGGCATAAGTAAGTCATTAAGTAATAACAGAAGCCCATAAGGGGTTAACCCCTTATGGGCTTCTGGTAATAATTAATGCACAGGGTTGTGCGGAATTCTCTTATCAGTTGGGAATAACTGTCTGTGTTTTGACCAAATACTAGTCTAGTTTTCATTCCCAATTATCACTACCCCGAAATACGCAGAGGTTTTTAAAACTCTCATCGATCGATTTAAATAGAAACTAAATCGTCCATTTAAATACAAAATAAGCCCGTCTGTTAGTGTCTATCATTTCATTCATGGTACTAGTGGGTGAAACTTTTCTGGTAGACTCGTCCTTAACTAGAAGATCGTCCTTACCTTGCAAGCTCTAAATAGAAATCTGGATTACTTGTCCGATCTGTGAGTTCGTGTTCATCAAAGTAAGATGCCATTATTTTTCACAGAATTTAAGAAATTCGTATGACTCAGCAAGCCATGTACAATCGAAAAAATTCGATCGTACTGGTGTTAATTTTCGCACTCAAAAAGGGCTTTACCTTCAAACATAGGCAAAGAAGATGCTTGTGGCGAGACAGAAACAGATCTAACATCCAGTGCAACCGAAAAGAAAACACAGCACACGATTCTGAAAAGCAGCTTTGATGACAAGACTGTGGAGGATTTGTTGTGTACGTCATCAGTATTTGGTTTCATGTAAGTTACCATATAGTCTTCCTCTTCCTTTGCCGAAAAGAGTCTGGGTACGAATTTCCTCAAATGACGTATTTTTCACAGCGGAAAACGGGCTAATAAGGGGAAAAATGCAATCCATTATGGGGGAGCAAGTGGTATCTCAATAAAGAAAACTATGCATACTTATGTGAAGACTGAATACATTCTTTAGAGGAGAATAGGCCATTTCCGAGTTCCAACATCTCTCACTTTCAAAACGAGGCAAAGTGCAAAACCTTTCTTGGGAAAATGAGCTTTATTTACATGAGAATAAAAAAATCACTATCATATCCTGATGGTTTCGCACTGCACCACGGTTTGAAATAGAGGCTTAAGGCAACTCGGAAATGGTTAATAGACCTTACTCATGATATCCGCCATCTTTGCACGTGCCGTAGGGTAGTTGGGATAAAAGTAATGTCACGTCGTATTTCAGTAGCCTGCGCGCAGACGAAATTAAATTAACTCTGGTTAACTCCGCCTGCGAAACAGCGCAGAAATCCTTGTTCTGTGTACCCGGATTTGAGTACGCGCCACGATTGGTCAGTTAAAAAAGGCCTTTGTTTTGTTTGTCGTGATCGCCAATCAGGTTGCAGGGAAATTCGAAACGCACTTCCGGTAATTCGTTGAGTCCGTTGGGGTGGGGGTCCAGAACAAGGATCTCTGCGCTGCTTCGCAGACGGTACTAATCAGAGTTTAGTTATCGTCTGCACGCAGGCTATATTTCAGGGGATAGACAAGTGATAAAAATTGCTAGTAAAAGAAATCGCGGTCGAATTTGTTTATTCTCTCAAAATGAGACCACGACGTTAGTCATTCAAATTTTACAGTTCGAGTTTCGACAAGATTAACCGTATTAACTGGTTTTTACTGCTTTAAAAAGCAAAGAAGTACGAGGGACCCTGTGGGGGGAGTACTTTAGGAATTTTTGGGTGGGGATGTGCCGCTGGGACCCTGGAACCCTTAGCCTATACCAGAGCTCGTTCAAGTGAATTTTGCTACCTTATACTAGACTAAACTCCCAAAATCCGCCCCCTCCCCCCACCCCCATCCCAGATTAGGTGTTTTCCAGAAACTACTGAGGTCACAAAAACAGTCCAGCCAAAACAAAACATAAAAGCAAGGCTGATTTTACAGTCGGGAATATATTATCTTTTAACCAATATTTCGGAAGGCACGGCCTTCCTTCTTCAGGGTCTTACATATAAGACCCTTATATGTAAGACCCCGAAGAAGGAATGCCGTGCCTTCCGAAATATTGGTTAAAAGATAATATATTCTCGACTGTAAAAACCAGCCTTGCTTTTTTGTCTTATATTTTCACTTATTGCTGATTAGATCCTTTATTAGGATCCGGTCCTTCTTTTTTGTAAGCTGGTTCTTGCTCAAAAAATCGAATCAGCCAAAACAAAACCGATTTGATTTTTTCATATTTTTGAGTGGCCATTCCCGATACGGTTTCCCTAGTCTAGACGAAAGTCTTCAACCAATTGATCAGTTTCCTGGAAATGATACCCTATTCTAGACCCAAACTCTCTAATTTCTATACCCTATCTAGGAGTTAACTGTTTGAAAACCATACCCTTCACAGCGGCACATACCTATATAGCCCATATATGGCAGTACCTCCTCTAGGGAGGGACCTGGATCTGAGTGTACAACAAGGTGTTTTCCAAAAAATAAGTTGACATCATGACCATTATTTTTATGTGGGTGGAGTGGGGATCAAAGGGGAGAGGAGAGGGAACAATTGGCGCATGAACACCATTATTCCGGATTGTACCACGCAGACTAATTGTATTCCGGTGGTATTTCTTGGGGCCAACGTTTTTGCGGTACCATATATATTTAGACATTGCTCACCTCGTTGTCAGTGTCACATGTCACTCAGGTTTCTCAACACTATATTTATTTTTTTGCTCTTTGTTTTGGCCGTTAGCTGTTTTGTTGAATAACATTCCTGCCCCATTTCCTTATTCAGTTGTGTGCAGATGCGACATTCTCCTGGCTGGTGTTGAAAAGGGAGTAGCTAGGGAAGGTATTTTCTAGTTTTCGAGAGATCAGTGCCCAGATAATGAACTAAAGAACGTCAACAAACACTCTCCATTTCGACTGATCGTATATTCTGTGTTCTTGACATTATACATACTTTTTGCCTTTAATTCTGCGTATAGTTAAAAAATAATTAAGGAAGTTGTTTTCATAGAGTTTCTGATCAAAAACTGCACTCAGCAGAGTATACTGGTCAATCAGATGAAAACAAGGATGATGTGTTTAACGATCAAAATAAATTCAATTTATTGAAGGAGCTAGGACTTGAAGCTATTAATAATCACTGATTTCTTCAATTGGACAAAGACAACTTCGCTGAAATTTAGGTGCAGATCGTGCTTTGGCATGGTTTCCAGGTGAATACACCCTTCACGGAGACTTCGGTGACGACTGTTGTAGTCGTTGGGAGTCCTTCAGATTCAAACTTGGCACAAAATCGCACAACTTTTGTTCCCATTGAGAAGTTATCGTTGTCGTCAGAATGTCGACAAAATCCACTTTTTTTCGACATTTTCTTGCACAGAACTCTATTTTGCGGACTGAATAGATGATCGGGTTACACAAGGCCAGGAACTCAGGAAGAAGATGCAAGTTGTTGCAAGAACTACCTCAGCTGGGACATCTATTCCTGAGACGAACTGTACTGACGGCAAATGCCCATAAGGCAGCCTGGAAGAAAGCACAACAGAAAAAAGGCGATGATGATGGCGACATCGATAGCTGCCCTCCGATCTTTTAGTCGTCTTGATACGATATCTTGCTGTTGAGGACTTTCAGCTTGAATAGGGCCATTCATTTAGAGTTCAATGGCGTTTATCAGCCTTCTAGCCGTCATGTACACCGATACATCTAGGAACACAATGGCCAATAGAGGAATAACGAGGGTTGTGATTGAGTAAATTCAGTATCATGTTTCTTCTAGCTGAACTGCTTCACAGCCCATCCCTGCTCGCAGAAGAACCCCTCTTGTCTGTAAACGTACTTTCCCCAACCAATTAGGAACGGAGTAAACCAAAACAAAAGTTGGCAATCAGATGGCGTTTTTTCTATAATTTGTTTTTGTTCCACATTGTCATTTCTTCAATAGCATATAAATGTTTTAAAGAACAATCTTTTTCGTTCACTTTAGGCTACTAACCAGACGTTTTGGTGGAAAGCTTTATTTTTTAGCGAGACAAAAATAGACATCTCGCCCATTTTAGCTACTCAGTAATTATGTAATTTTTAAATATAAGTAGAATGAGGGTTTTTTTCTTTTTACATTCCTTAACTATAATATTTTTCAAAAGATTTTTCTCATCGCAATAAAATGATGTCGTGAAACGTAAAATTAGCTCTTCCTTCATTTTGTATGACCATCGAAGAGTGCTAGTTAAAAGTTAAATTGCAAAAAAAATATTACTTGACGACTTAATGAAGCAAAAACGCATCAAAACAGTAGGTGGACGCGAATCGATCGATGCGTTTTCAATGACAACGAAAGTAGGCCCGTTGCAGCTCGGAGTCACATGACCAATCTCACGCAAAAAGTAGAGCGTAGCTCAAACAGTGTGTCTGTTAATTTTTAAATTTTAAATAACGGAGACTGAATACTATAAATTGAATTTTGTAAGACGCAGAACTTCTTATCGTTCTTCTTGTTGCCCATCGAATAGTCAGTCCTCAACTCTCATCAATTCTGTCTTGAAGGGCTGCCAGTTGAGCGTGCATGGATTGAGTAAGCTTTGATATGAAATGTCGTTATAACTTACAGTGTATAAATATTGATTTTCAAACTTACGAAGTTGACAGCAAAGTACTACATTATCTTAGCGAAATTTGGAATGTCTCGCGGTCATTCGAAAATATTCTTGCATGCAAGTTTGTACTTTCCAAATGAAACGATGAAAGAAGCGCGTGACAAAAGCTATATGGAAACACTTAATTAACGCTGACGAAAACTCCGGTTTTAATTCGTGTTTCTTTTTTTGTCTTTTCGTTTACGGTATCAGAAAACAGGATTTAATTTTTCGTTTACGTTTTTCTGTGTTAAAGGCAATTAATATACCTATAAACAAACAAAATTCAGCTTACATGTAATTATAAGCCCTGGGATATACATCAGTAAGCAGTATTTTTTATACGTACAACGAAAAAGAATAATACAGTGATACTGGTAAAAGTAAATATACTTATATAAAGCTTTGAGTGTAAACCTTAAAATAATTTGAGATTAAAATCCGTTTTCCTGTAACATATAAGAGCGAAATTCAAATCTGTTTTCTTATAACAGAGGTATAACTGAACGAAACATCCCGTTTTCTGATGCCATAAGAAAAGAATAAATAATTTAAAAACGAAAATCGAAATTCAAATCCGTTCTTTTTAACAGGAACGTATCATCACAGAAAAACGAAAAACGAAAATCAATCTCCTTTTTACGATAGCGTAGAAAAACAAAATAAAATTCCGTATTCCAATGCCATGCAATAAACGAAAAACGAAACGGGAAATTCAAATCCATTTTGAAGTGCCACAGGAAACCTAAACACGAAAATGAAATTTGAATTCCATTTTCTCTAACTTGCAATTGTGCCATTGAAAATCCGGCAGGGGTTTGCAGAACACGCCGAATGGCTGCCGGTGCAGCATTGCGTATTCTCTGAGCGAATCAGCTTTCATTATACTGGGAAAACTGACCTGAAACTTGATTTACTCAGTTTCTAAACCCTAATCACTAAACTTCATGAGTCATTCGGCGTTCGGTGGCCATTCAGCGTTCTGCAAAATACCCCTGCCGTCGAAAATCGGTTCTTGAGGTGATTAGAGTTTTGTTTCTTCTTCTTTGAAAATGTGTTAGTTCGCCAAATCAAATCGATTTGAAAAAAGATGACACATATTTACTAGAACACGGAATAGAAAAAGGTTTGTATAGGAAATTAAAGGAAAAAAAAAATTGCAGATGTTTACGCTGACGTTATTTGTCTAGTATAGGTCCAATTTCCGTCCACATTACTAGCAGGAGAATAGAAATGACGCACACTGTCTGAGAAAACCTTTAATAAAACTCAATTCAGCTGTAAAAGCATGAACTCTCGTTTATGTTGATTTACCTATAACGTTCACGCAAATGAAAGTGCATTACTTATACTTCTACAATTCCAGCCATGGTCTTATTCCATCAAGTGATAGCAACGTTCCACGCACTTTTCGACGTGATCGGCCTCCCTGGTAATTTATTGGTCATAGTGACGGTTTTCATCGAGTCAAGGTTTCATGTGGTGCGATATATTTTACTGGCCAGTCTTGCGTTATCGGACTTTCTGCTGTTGGTCATTGTCAACTCTTTTCGCATTGGAAGCATAGCGCAAGAACATTGGTTGTATGGCCAAACAATGTGCAATCTCAACCCGTTCTTTGCAAGATATTTTTATATAAACACGGTTATTCATTTGGTAGCAGTGTCTTATGATCGATACCAAGCGATAGTTAAATCTCCTCTGACGTATGATAGCACCGTTTTTACAACAACAAGAATCGCGTTTATGTCTCTTATCTGGATAATACCGATTCCACTTTCCATCGGTCCTTTCCTTGGTTGGGGAAAGTACGTTTACAACCCAGAGGTGTTCTTTTGCGAGCAGGGATGGGCTGAGCAGCGTGAGTCGATTAGAGTCGTTTTACCGGTTGCGACCCTTATCGTGCCATTTCTGGTCCTTGTATTTCTAAACCTGTCAGTATACAAGACGGCAAAAAGGCAGATAAACGCCATTGAAGAGCAAGTGGGTACTATTAGCCACGTTGAAGCTAAAAGCCCTCAACAGGAAGAAATGTCGAGGCGAATAAGAGATCGGAAGGCAGCTGTCGATGTCTCCATCATCATCACCGCGTTTTTGGTGTGCTTTCTCCCAACCTGGATTATGGGCTTTTGCCGCAATTTTGTCCCTGGGATCGATGTTCCAGCCGAGGCAGTCCTCGTCACGTCGTGCATGTTCTTCCTCACCGCAATATGCAACCCCATCATCTATTCTATCCGTAGACGAGAATTCCGTACCGCGTTGAAGAAAGTGTTCAGAAGGGTCGGAGTTTGTCAAGATCTAACGATAACAGCGTTTGAATGAAAAGTAAATTGTGAGAAGTGAAATCGAAAACGTACAACACACAGGATCACAGCCTATTCATCAGTACCCCCGCAGCGATGCATGCATGTGAGACACAAGAGCAGGTTGAATATTAGGGAAGGCACCATGTTCAAAAATAAACATATATATCAACCAAAATTGGCCAAATTGTTACCCGTATTGTGCTTAGCTTTGTCCATAATTTTAAGCAGATATTCTAAAGAGTTTCCCACGGCAACTTCGCGTTGCCATGGACGCTCCGATCTTAATTAAAAAAACTACCTGCATATCAAACTTCAATCTATTACGATGAGTTTGAATGTAAGGCCTAGGCCAAACGTCGAAATTTTCGCGAAAAGAGCCAAACTCTAATTTAGGTCGACCTATATTAAGTTAAGATGGTCTGTTGGGTCAGACTTCGAAATTAGGAAGCTGAATCAGATAACTAAAATACATTTTCTCCCGAACGAGGCTAAACATGCATTATCATACAAATTTTTAATTTATTAGTTTAGTTCGTCACATGTCAGGATCGACGTTTGTCCGGGAGACGAGTTTTAGACGTTCTGTTCATTTGAAGCAGACGGATAGAACGTGTTGGACGATATAAATCAGTATTCACACAAACTTAGCTGAGCCAGAAGTCAACGTTTCAAGAAATTTGGTTCAACGTTTTTTAATGGCCAAGGCCTTAAACATTGTTATTTCGAGAAATTCATGCGTATTTCTTCAAGTTTGGTAGTTAAATTAGTAGTCAGGCAGTTTAAAAACCCTATCGAGCCATCTTAAAGGGGCTACTTCTAGTGATTTCAATAATTGCTGACTAACTGTAGTCTGGCCACTGAATGTTGCCAACTTTAAATTTTCGCTTTTGCGGTGACTTGCCCGGCTTCAGCAAATCTAACCAGAAATGTTATCCACCTGTCCTTTTGTTAAGCAGGTGCAATAGACACCGTGAATTTTCCCCTATTAAAAAAAAAGGAAAAGAAAAGAAAATGAAATCCATTTTCTTTACATTTTGGTTGGGTAGCCAAGTATAGAGCGTTGTCACATGACGTCACGTCCGCCATTTGGTGCCCCAAAGCAATGAAAACAGCGGCCATGTTTATGTTCCAAACTAGTCCTGTGGAAGTTGAACGCTTTTCTTTTTTCTTGTAAATGCTTTTTTTTTGTTCTAGCAAATTTTGATAGATGCTGGCCACGTGAGTGAAGACACTCTATTTGGGCAGTGGTTGGTGATATAACATAACATGAGATCCTTTTGTCGCGACCAACTTTCAGACCTGCCTTTGGATTGGAGAGAAAAGTGGAGACGTGTCATGTGAAATGCCCAAAAGTAGTAAATAGGTGATAAAAAATGAAAGTGCAAATTGCAATCAATTTTATAGCCGACAGGAGCGCATTGATGGGCTCCTGTAGCGGATCAAAAAGAAGACTTGCGTACCGGACGAAGGCCTAAAGGCAAAGTCAACCTGAAGGCTTAAGTCGTCCCACTAGGGAGAGAATGAGTATGCCGTTTTGATCGATTTTGTTTCTTTCCGTTTCTAGTAAATTACAGTTATCAAAACAAAAACGTGCTGCTGTTTTTCTGTTGCTAAGTGAACTGTTGTCAAACAATCTTTTTCCCACTAACCCAAGGAGTGTGCCGAGCATATGATTGATTTACAATAGAGCGTTTTCACTAAAAAGAAACACAAGCTCTCTAGAATGAACAAAAAAATGTAGTCTCTATTATTGAGACTCAATACTACAAGCATTTAAATTCACCTTTAATCACGTCAAAAGCAGAATAACGATGAAATATGAAAATCATGTTGCAAAAAGGCACGTTACAAATCAGAACATTATAGTTGGCATTTATTGCCCCCCTGGAGTTGTTTCTGTTCCTCTTGCAGGGGGTATTTCCAGTTACAGTCGGAGTGATTGGTGTTCCAACCGAGGTTATGGGTTGGGGAGGTGGTGGAGGTGGAGGTCCTCCTCCACCTCCACCACGGCGTCCCGTTCCTCTGCCTCGTCCACCGCGTCCGCGCATACCACGTCCACCACGTCTACCTCTTCTGCGACGTCCGCCACGTCTACCACGCCTGCCTCGTCTACCTCTTCTGCCACGTCCTCGCCGTCCACCTCGACTTTGCCGTCTGCCTCGTCTCCCTCTTCTGCGACGTCTGACCCTTCATCTTCTTCCACCACGTCGCCGCGGATCGTTGACTTCATTTGTAATTACTCGTATCACTGCAAACAGATGCGTCCATTACTCAGTGTCAAACTCAGAAAACCGTGAAAACCTGAGAAAATTTCAAGAATGTTTATCGTTTTATGACCAATCAAAGTAGATATCAGGACGAGTGCCGGCGAACAAGCCTTAAGGTTCAAAAACTTATAGCGTTTTTGCTTGAGGTTAGTTTCCCACTCCTGATTGGCTTTTCGCTTGCAGCGCGATTACATTCCAGAATTAATTCACGTTCGTAACTTTCTGAGTTTCACACTAAGTACCTATTAATGTTCATCAAATTGAACTCATATGTTTGGTCCACATCCTGTTGACACATTGCGTGACTTAAATATCAAAACACAATTGGATTGATTACTTATCATTGATCTCCAAAAATAGGCTTCTGAGGAGTCGCTATTGTCAAATTACACATTCAAGTCACTTCGACTACAAAAGGAGTATATGAGTCATAACTGACTAGAAAATGATCGTGCCACCCTGCATCATTTCAGAAAAAAAAAAACTATTCCGAATAAATAATAATGAGCGTTTACTAATTTAAAAAAAGGAGAACCTGCTTCTTCGATCTGAGGGATAAACAGCTCTGAGTTGATCCAAATTTTTTCTGCTAGGTTATTTACGTTGACTAAAATTACTCAATTGTCCCAAACTAAAATCGCGTTAGGTACCTTTACGGTCAGCATTTACCAACTCTAATGTTTTTTCGGTTATTGCTGGTTCCTCAGGAGAGTCATCATCATCTTCGCTAACATTGCTCAGTTGTTTGGGAACATCACCGTCCTCTTCATCTTCAACTGCGTATTCTTCATCCTTAAGACCGTGTTGATCATCGTCGTATTCATTATTTTCTCCATCTGCATGTTCATCGTACACACCATTATCACCCTCATCTTTGTTTTCATCGACATAATCTTCACCTTCATTCTCAGTCCATCTATCATCTTCGTTATCATCAGCATCTTCAGTTTCTTCATCTATATCTTCGTCGTCGCCATCATTTGCAAATTCATCTTCAGTTTCTTCATCAAACTCTTCAAAATCTTCTTCGCCTTCGTTTTCTTCTTCCTCAGCCCATTCCCCTTCATCTTCATCATCGTCATTATTGTCGCCTTTCACCCGATTGTCACTTTCTCCAGTTAAAGCACCATTTCCAAACGCCTTGGTTTCTTCAGCATGAATATCTTTCAGCTTCAGGGCTGTTTCTTTAGGGACCGTAGTGCAACTGCAGACATTGAATAAGAACGTGGCACACTGAAAAGTATAAAAGGCCCAAAAAAGCCGTGCCTTCATCGTGGTCTGACGCTCTCGGCGACCCCGAGAGCGTTTGGTTGTTTGCTTGCAATAGCGCGTGTATTTAAACAATTTAAAGACGACAATATAAACCTTGAAAAGTTTTGAAAAACAACAGGTCTTGATATTAGGATTCTTACCCGGAGGTGAAGAGTCCTTTTCTAAATTTGTAAATATTAATTTCCTTTTTGGTCCCATGAGGTCAAAAATACTTCTCAACATAAGTTCTAATTCTATACTTTCTATTTATACATGGACTTTAGTTCCCGAAACATTACGAAGACAATAACGTGTGAGATTCTGGTCTCTCAAAAGTGTGTTCTAAAAGGCTTTAAAAAACAGTGTAATTGATTTAAGGAAAACTGCCTTTGATCTCCCGCAATTCTTTAGCCATTCATTGATTTTTGGCTTGCACGCTTCACACAGGCTATACCTAAGAAAAGCAGGCTGAAATCACTTTTCTTTGTAGTTAAAACAATACTTATCATGAAGCACGAGAGCCATTTTAAATATGCAAGCTTTCGGACTGGAGAAAAGGAATATTACAACCAGGCGATTCTTTAGGGTGAAAAATATGTTGAAACAAGTAAACCAGAAAAGAAACTTATGTTTATGTTTGAGTTTTTCTTGCCACATAACATTTTCATGGAGGATAAATTCAACGGGAGCTCTCATTATTTTTCCACACAATGTTGTGCAAAGCCCACTCAAGATAGTTATAATAATTGTAAAAATTAACAGACAAGTCAAGTTCTGATGATATTGTGAAATAAAAACGATACTTGACAGCAATTGCAATTTGGAGATAATTTAATAAACCAATTACTTGATTTAGTCCTGGATTCATGTTTCTTTCTAGTTTACTCTAAGTTTTCGTTTGGTTATTGTTTTTTTTTTGGAATTATCTCTGAGCAAAATTTTCTTATTTTGTAGTAATTATCTGGAAGGGTGGTGTGTAATCAAAAATGGTTAGCGAGCTTTGGCGCTTTCTTTAAATGTCATGTCCAACCCTATTTTCATTATATAGCTGCCAGGTCCTCGCTTCGTTCACGGTGCTTTTCCGCAAGACAACAAAAGGTATGTCTACTCTCTGTCTTTACCTAGTAAAATACAAATAAATTACTGTTTAATCCACTGCAAGAAAAATTTGATTTACATCAAATTTACTCAGTGCAAATTTGGTGCAAAAAAGTGCAAACTCAGAGGTTAAAGAAAAGGCAAAGATGGTAAATACCGCATTTGCCCTCAAATTTACAACCCCATGTAAACTGTCTAGCAAATGCAGTATTTACGATCTTGCTTTAATTTGATTTACCCCTAGTTTGCTCATTTTTGCACCATATTTGCAGTGAGTAAATTTGTGTAAATCCAATTTTTCGTGCAGTGATAAGTGTTTGTAAAGGAGCGCAGATGATACGAAAGACCATAATGAGGAGTTTGTTTTGTAACCTGATTTTTAACCAGCTATGAAGTGGAACCACCCACTTGTAAACAGCTAAATACCATGGTCGTGATTGACATTTGATTAGGTATAAGATTGGTTAAACTTCACAACAGTCTGTGATTTTTTTCCTTATCTGTTATGTAAGCCTTTTATGAAGCGTGCTTGAAGTCTAAAAATGTGTAATTAACCTATTCTCTCCGGCTCATCAATATAGTTGACGAATATCAATGGTACTTTTCTGGTCACTTGACGTGACCGCACAGCTCAGAGTCACGTGACCAATCTCATGCCAAAATTATGCTAACGATAAAAAACTAATTAAGAAACAGCAGGCCTGGCAATTTTTAGGTTTCGAACTCTTAATAGTGTGATTTCATGGTGCCGTTTGAATAATGTAAAAATACTGTATGCATCAGTGAAAAAAATCGCTGGACCGCACGTGTTTTTTCATACAAATCCTGATAATTTGGCAAAAACAGAAGAAGAAAAAGAAGGAGAAGGAGGTTTCTATTATTTCCTTTTTCTTCTCTTTGAATAAAAGCATTGTCTTACGTCTCACAGTACATTGTTGAGATGTGGTCATATAAATTGTTGGTATTGTTATTATAGCGATCTTACATTCTGACTGGGGAAGTGGTCACACCTATTTTGAGTCTCTCCGGCGGTACGTGGCGCGCGGTCAATTTTTTGCGCTGCAAGTTTCCGACGCCCAAGTCACTCTTCTTAGCCTGGACCAGCACTCATCCTCCGGCAAAAACCTTTCGTTTTCTCTCACAAAGGTGAACTCGAAAACGGTAGATGTATCTTGGAAACAAACGACACACGTTCCCGAGTTGAAAGGCCTTTAATCCAGCAGAAAAAGAAAAACAGTGTCACTGCAGGCTGTAACTATCACTTTCTTGAAAAATTACTTCTAGAAACTCACAGCAAAATAGACCAATATCACATCTATTTTTATTTATTATTATTATTATTATTATTATTATTTTTGTATTTGTGCTAATAATATTGTTATCTCCTCTATCCACATATCTTTACATTTGTATTGATAAGTGTTTTTTTAAATTTTTGCATTCAGTAAAATCATAGACTAAATAGTTTAGCTCTGTGGTAATGTCCTTTGTAAGTATCGAGTAAGTAGCAGTAAGGCAGAACCGAGCAAAATAGTTAGTTGTCACATTTCACTGTGTTGCTTATTAGAATGTTTTCGGGCCAAGCGAAGCGTCAAATTAAGGTCGCAAATTTTTTTTATAAGAATAAATGATTCCTAGATTAAATGATTATTTAACGTGCGTAAGATTAATTTAAAATCAAATGGCGAGCGGATGGATCATCGCAGATAGTTTGTTTGATACGTCAAAATAAGACTTAACTACATATCACAAAACATGAAGAAACAGTCAGGTTACAGTCACGTTAGAATACCACGCTAAGTGAACACAGTTTTGTTTTTGCGTTCATCGTGATATTGTATTGAAGTAGGGAAATTCAACATTTATGTAAAGTGATTATAACTTAAAGGTCCAACCAAAGTTACTTTACGCCCTGTAAAACCCGGCTATTGTACCGGTGTAAATTCAGTGATAAGCGTATATCAGCAACATTATCTGGTAGCGGGCTTAACGCTGGAAAATGCCCAGGAACACCCCTGGTTGCCGAAGTAAAACATTTTTCGGTTCCTCTCACCCTATTTTTCTTACTAGTTTTCATAAAAATAGCTTTCAAATTACAGGTCATAGTTTTAATAACATTTTATTAACATTAATTCGGGCCTCGCTATTCGTTGGGACATCACAGACAAGCATACAAACAAGCGAAACTGAGGCTTGATGTTTCCGATCCTTTATAAATAATAAGCTATTTTGCAAATAACGAGCGAAAAAGTCAGGGGCACCCAACGACGGTTTCCTTCAAAATACGTTGAAAACACTATTTTAGGCTATCCAGAGTAGTACTTTTAGATCTCTAGAGATGCATTCTAAGCGGAGCTACAAAATTTTTATCTGTTCGGTCATCCTAGGGGAACTTAAGTCTTTTCGAAATTACAAGGGCTTCAGTATTATTTTTCCGAAAATTTTAGGTGTAATTTAATGTCTTACGATAGTGAGAATTTTTCTGATTCCTCTCTCCATCACATTTTAGAATCCGAACATTTTAGGTTTCCTTTTTCTAAGAAAAATAGTGTAACCTGGGAAGTAAAATATGAAAAATTAAACCTCAGAAAATCGTAGGGAATATATTAGAAAGGTTTCGAAAATTGTACATGAATTATTTCATTACTTCACATCAATGGAAAGTTCATCTAGAAATTTTTAGCCGTCCTCAAGCAAAAGAAAATTTTAGGCAATTGATTTGCTTTTCCGAACAGATACTTTACAGAAAACAGCCGTTGGGTGCCCCTGAAAAGTGGGTTCATGGAAATTTCCCTCCAAATATAATTTCAGGCCTAGGTAATCGGGTGACAGAAAGTTCGAACGAGGCACATGTTATAAAAAGACCTTTGATTCCCAAGAACACCAATATTTTTACTGTCAAATGATTTCATAAATAATAGCTGATTTAAAATGATCAAGGCATTGTTTCTTCTTTTGATTTCCATCCAATCAAGAGAAATGTCAAAGATCGAGCTACACAACCAGCAAGAATACTATTGACCGATAGCATACAGAGCAGGGCAGCTATGGTGTCATTACTATCATAACTAGTTGTAATTCAGTTACGACGCCTTAGAGAATGAAAGGAAAAACCACTCGAGTCTCTTCATATCTTCCGGCTGAACTTAAGAGCTACACATTTGGCGAGATGGTAAAAAAAAAAAACGAGAAAGAAAAGTTTTTCAGATACAGATTTCAGTAATTCTAAGCAACATTTCAATTTTCTTGGAATGAATCTCTCTACGTGCAGGTTCAAAATATAGTTCATTTCACGGGTTACATAATTATGACAAGTCTACATTAGAAAGGTTAAAATGGGTTGAAGAAAAGGTTGAGAGAAGATTAATTATACATAAACTAAACGCTGCACAATGCTGCGAACCAAGAATTTTGAGGTTGTTACTTATATCTTCTAATCGAGCAAAAAATACTAAAAGCAAAAATTAATATCTTTCTCCACAAAACGAAGCTAAAAAGGAAGGAGAATAAGGAATCCATTTCAGAAATTTTAGTTAAAAATTACACATGTCCCATTCACATGATATCTTTTAAAAGTAAACGTCGTGAAAAATTACCATCTTAATGACTAAAAGGATTTCTTTCAAAGCACGGTTGCCTGTGTTTTTGTTACTATTATGAAACCATGTTTCCGTTCACTATAAGACTTGACGAAGCCGAATGATATCGGACCTCATTAGCTTTTGCCCAAAATGTTAATGCTATGCACGTCAAATGTAAAAGCACATACATTTAGGAAATAATCTCATTTATGTCAATTTACTTATAATGTTAAAGCTTAGCAAATTACTTATGAGCAATGATTTCAGCCATGGCCTTTCCTAATGTGATAGCAGCGTTCCACGTACTGTACGATGTGATCGGTCTTCCTGGTAATTTATTGGTTATAGTGACGATTATCCTCGAATCAAGATTTCATGTGATGCGATATATTTTACTGGCAAGTCTCGCTTTATCAGACATTCTGCTGTTGGTCCTCGTCAACTCATTCCGCATCGAGAGCATAGCGCAAGAACATTGGTTATATGGCCAAACAATGTGTCATCTTAACCCATTCTTCATGAGATACTTCTACATTAACACGATTCTCCACTTAGTAGCAGTGTCTAATGATCGATACCTAGCGATAGTTAAGTCTCCTTTGACGTATTATGGCACCATTACAAAAACCAAAGTAGCATTTATGGCTCTCATCTGGACAATCCCGATTCCGTTTTCCATCGGTCCATTCCTTGGTTGGGGAAAATACGTTTACAACCCAGAGGTGTTCTACTGCGAACACGGTGAATCAGAAAAAAGAGGTATTCTACCGATCGCGACCCTTACAGTGCCTTTCCTCTACATTGTTTTCCTAAACGTTTCAGTATACAAGACGGCGAGAAGACAGATATACAGTATGGAAGTCCAGGTGGGTGGCCATGATGGTGCTGAAGATCTTCAAAAGCAAGAGAGGATATCAAGGCGACTAAAAGATCGCAAGGCTGCTGTTGATGTCGCCATCATCATCTCCGCATTTCTGGTGTGCCTTCTCATAGTCCGTATTACAGCTCTTTGTCGCCAGTTCGTTTCAGGAATAGATGTTCCAGCCGAGGCAGTTCACGTTACAACGTGCATTTACTTCCTTAGCACAATATGCAACCCTATTATCTATTCCATCCGTAAACGAGAATTCCGTAAAGCGGTGAAGAAAATATTCATATTCAGAAGGGCTGGATTTTGTCGAGATTCTAACGAAAACGGCACAATTTGACTTTGATTTTTTTAGCCTGTTTAGCAAACGCTGTTTTTTTAGGGCAAAGAGAGAAATTTCGAAGACGCGCGCGCGAAAATTGCAAAAAGAAAGAAACAACAACAACAAAATAAGACAGGACAAAAGTCGTCCAAACACAAATCATCTCAATCTTTTTTTTTTTCGATTTTGTTATTAAATAAACGAAAGTGCAGTTTTTCTGCTGATTAAAGTTCCGAGGGGCATGTATTTTCCATACTGCACTTTACGCAAGTGCAAAAGTGTCCGCTTTTTTCCATCATGGGTTTTTTAAACTTCTCCAACTTTGGGTTTTGCCAACGTTATGGTAGGAAAAGCCGCCCGGAAGCGAGACAGTGGACATGTAGTCTTGTTGCAGTCTTATCCAGCTGTAAACGACCGCTAGTTTAGGGTGATTCTCCTAAATGTTTTGTGGTACTGACTTCCACATCAATGCCAGGTAGCATTTAAATAAGCAACATAAAACAGGAAATATGAAATTTCTAATAATATTGAAAGAAATTTCATATTCTTGTTTGGATCGATTTAGATATAGACATAAAAACTGAAACCATTTAATGCGACGAGTTATGTCACAATTGTCAAATGTAAGAAAATTAACATAGGTTGAGAATAAATAAGAAGAAAAAAGTGTGAAAAAGTACACATGCATTACACTGGATTTAAAAACGCGTAAAAATGGCAGAAGAGGTTGACAATTACATAGAAAGTTTCATACGGAATGCGTTGTGATTGCATGTTTAAGTGCCAGTCTATTTAATTATTTTTATAATTAGATTTAATTTCTTAATTTGAACACACAAGCAGTTAATCCCCTTTTTTAAAAATGTTTAAGTTCTGATTAAGTTGACCCCGTCTACTGATGATAGGGACAATACGTAATCAAGTAGGCTGATCCTTATGAGAGCTTTACACATTCTTAAGAACTGCCGAGGGAAGCTTTTAAAATTTTAATTTTCAGATGATCACTAAGAACCGACGCTTGTATCAACACTCGAGCGGACTCCACTAGTGCCAAATGTTTGATGCAGTTGTCCATAACAACGTTTCAGTGCCGACACTCCAACCGGGACACTTCGAAGAAGATTGTCCGATCACAACCTTAATTTCTGAAAACAAGGATTCTAAAGTTTATTTGCAAACGGGCCAATGAAATTCAAGGCTCAACTATGCCACCTGACCTCTCAATAAACCGAGCCCTCAAATTTTAGAATGTTATTGGTCCGTTGGCAAATAAACTTGAAAATCTTTTGTTTTCAGGAAACCCTGTGATTGGACAATTTTCTTCCATCTGTCCAGGGTTTGAGTGTCCGCACTGTAAGGTTCTTACCTCTAATGATAGAATACGCAATTGCTTTTTTTAATTAAAGTGATCAGGTTTAATTAATTGTTGCATCATCGTTGAAAAGTGATTTCCACCCCAACAAACGAGAAATAAGGAAAACAAACAGGGAATCGAAAATTTCACCAAAAATAATACAGTGTTCCACTCATATGATACTTTTCTAAAGTAGTATCACAATGTTTCGTGTTAATTAAATAAAAGCGATTTCTTGGAAAGTCATATCCTGTGTTTTTTGTTATGCGGAGTAGAATTAAGTGAACGTTAGCATTATGAACGTAACGAAAGATGTGACGAACTGATTTCCCAAGAAAAATTTTAGTGCTTTTCGAGTGTCAATTTTAAAAGCACGTATATTTAATGATATAAGGAAAAAAAAGCATAAAAACCTATTTATGTTACATTACATTCATGAACAAAGTACACAACGTATAAGCCATTTCAGCCATGGTCCTTTCACACTGTCTTTAACATAATCGCTCTTCCTAGAAATTTATTGGTTATAGTGACGATCATCTTGTTATGCGATATATTTTACTCGCTAGTATAGCGTTATCGGACTGGCTAATGCTTATCCTTGTTTTTAACAGTCATTCAGCATGAAAAGTACAGCGCAAGAAAATTGGTTACCTGGTCAAACTATGCGCTATCTTATATAACCCTGGCCTCTAGCACACGTCACTCACGTAACTAGTTTAGACTGAGTGACTTTATCACTTGTATATCACTCTGTTACTGGATGTTGAACTTTTTGTGTCGATATTTTTGACCAACTAGTTGGATTTTGCTAAAACAATTATCGCCATGAGGGCGAGAGGAATAATTGTTTTAGTAAAATCCAACTAGTTGGTCAGAAATATCGACACAAAACAACTTTAGCCAGTTAAAGCTAGACTTTAATCCTTTTTTGCCGCCAAAAAGTCCGCGCTTTTCGCTACTGGTGGGCATATAGCTTAGTAGCAGCTCAACCAATCAGAACGCAGCACTGATAATAGACCACTAGTTGGATTTTACTAAACATGTATAGAGGAAAATGTTTTCATGGAATACACATTCACAATATAGACAAAAAAGAGGCGGCTAACATCATAAACAAACGTGGCCATTTCCCTTCAATTGAGGAAATTCAGTAAAAGATGACAACAATAGACCTTATTCAAAATACCCAACATCTTTTCACGCGCTCACGGACTAATTGGATAAAAGCGATGTCACGTGGTTTCTCAGGGGGCAAATAAGCCAACTGGGAAAGAGATTTCGGTTGTGTTTGTTTGGACGAGGGAAAATAAGTTGTTGTTTTCTTTTCAGTAAGACTGAGCAATTCGTATCTCTCTTTGTAAATCCATTTTATTAATCTGTTTGCGCCGCGACTGTAATAATTCGACTTTCTCTTTGAACTGATTTCTATGTCACGGGACATGATTTGTACATCAAAAAGAGTGATCAATTTCAATAAAAGCAAATGGAACCAGTTCTCACTATGGCGGACAACCTCGAACTGTGACTTCGTCGTATAAATATGCAACACCGAAGAAAGACGAAAAAGCCAACCCTTTTGATCAAAATATTTTAAGGTTTAAACTCGAAGCTTTATATAGTGCAAAATAATTATAATTTTCTTTTACCAGTATCACTTGTAATAATAATAATAGTAATAATAATAATAATAATAATAATAATAATAATAATAATAATAACAATAATTATACTAGTCTTTAAAAGATTGATTGCAAAGTCAAACCTCAATCAAAAACAACAGTAAAACGAATACTACAAAATTGCGATTAAATTGACAACTGAATTTTAAAAAAATTCATCGTCTACGCTTATTTCGATCAGGCCTTACCTTTTTAGGAAAAGTTCATACTATAAATGATGGCTTTTCGTGGCGTGGCGCATCTTCGCTCTATTACAAAAATCGCGCTGATATTACCGTTATATCAGGTATGGTTTTCGTGCCTGCGTGTTAGCTGATAGTGTGAATATCGCCTTAGATTGAGTTGTCAGTAGTGCGTTTCATGCCGGTCACAAGCATAATTTCTGGTAATTTCCCTAGGAAATCTTGACTGATTTTAACAGCGTGTATTTTTCACTTCCACTTGATTTTTATGTCAGAGTATACCCTGGCTCCACAGGTCCGTTCTCGAAATACCTAAGATGAAATAAATGTGCTCACGGTTTGATTAAGCTTCCGAGACGGACATTGTTTTTTTCTATCTGCGTTCGCGCCTCGCTGACGCGGGTTCACCGCGAACTATCAGTATCGATAGGAAAAAAAAATAACCTAATGACTAAATAAAACAACTCGCAGTAGGTTTGTTACCTTGTCGAAAATCTTTTCCATTCACTTCTTTTGTCTTGAAAAAGTTAACTGGATATTTTGTGAAAGACTCTCCGTCCGAAGCATTAATTCGAGTCTTCCTTTGCCAAATAAATACTTTTCACAAATTTTAAACGTGGCGCCGGCTGTACAAAAGTAGAAGAGCGTTTCTGATTGGCTTGTATAATGCACGTGCTAGCGACATTTTTGCTTGCATTATAGTTAAATATTATGCATGCTTCTCTTAGTTGTTCAGTTTTAATTCAAACAGTTTTTCAAATTAATACAATTTTGCCTCTGACGAAGATATGAGACACATGGAAACATGTCTAACAAAGAGAAAATTATCGTTTCAATAGTTTTAAAACTCGAAATTCATTTACTGTTTCTTTCGATTAAATTGTGTAGCCGGGAGAAATTAGAAACAATGGTTATACAAAATGCGGGTCATCCCGGTGTAATATAATTTATTCGTTTTCTTTGTTTTATATGGCCTTAACAAATATACCGTCCAACAGGGTATGGTGTTCGCGATCTTCCTAGAACAAGGTGTGAACTTTGGCGATGCGCAGTCTATAGGTGTGTCACCGCGCCACAGACAAAACTAAACGCTATTTAAGTCGGAAGTCTGCGAACTAGCGCCGAAATCCTTGTCCTCGGCCTCCACCCGTGTACCAGGGTTTGAGTGCGCGCCATGGTTGGCCTGTTAGAAAAGCCTTGGTCGATTTTCCAATCAGGATGAAAGGAAATTCGAAACGCTCTTCCGTTAATTCGTTGAGTCCGTCGGGATCCAGAACAATGGAGGTTAATATACGTCTGCGATGCAGGCTATAGACTTTCTCAAAGCACGTTTCCGGTTTCTGCTTGTTAGTCTCGACTTCGTCGGTTGGTTTTGCTCGCTTTGCCTTTGGCGCTCACGCAGTCGACTGACGTCGCTCGACTTGTGGCTAAACTGGTAGCAAGTCTACGCAGGTTTCAGATCAGTACATCAGGAAAAAGAGGCCTCTGCTAGAAGGCTGCTAGCATGGAAATCGCCCAGTGCAAAGGAATTGCACTAAGAGGTCATGTGGCATAGTTTTTTTGAAAATGAAAGTTATATGATTTTACCTTCAAAAAACGATTAGTAGGTCATATCTTAAACAAAATAATAGTGGTTTGGTTTTCCAAACCCGCACCATTTTCTGAAAATGAGTAAGTGCGTAGCTGGTCACGTGACCAAAATGTGATCTTCAAAATTATGAATTACCTCTTTCTGAACACTAATTTTGCACTTAAACTTAAAGAAAAATGTTGAAAAGATGATGTGGTAACGTTTACAGCACATCTGAACGTAACTATCAAGCGTTTAACAAGATATAGGCAAAAAGTAGTTTTGGCCGCCATGTTGGAGGGCAAGAGTATGCCCTCCAACATGGCGGCCAATACAAATCATACTACTTTGTTGAAAAATCAAAGTGCCATAAAATATCTCCCTTAAATGCGTTTCCTCTCAAATTTCGGGTGTAAGATAACTTTTATGTGCTCTGTTCATTTTTGGCATCAGCAAGACTCCAACTCATTGTTTAAAGGAAACATTGGTCACGTGACCTCTTAGTGCAAGTGGCCTATCCAAGGATTCTGGATCTCACGCCGTGGATTCCGGATTCCAGGCACTTGATTCCAGTCTTTGTCAGTGGAACGTGGATTCCAATCCTTAATCCGGATTGCTTGAGCTGTTTTCCTGATTCCAGGATTTTAGATTCCACAAGCATAAATTTCACGGATTCCGAATCCGGATTCCCTTACATGGGGCGAATGGAAAGGCTACAGGTGTGGTACCGACATTTTTAACTTTTTCTTTTCTTTCTTTTCATCAGTTTTTTTTAAATAACTTCATTCTTTTCGGGAAATGAAACGAATCAGGGTTAGGAGCAAAGGTCTCCTGTCTAAATTAAACATGGGAGAAAAATGAAACAGGACTACTGATCTTAAAAACAGATACGGCAAGGCGACGTGAAGCTTACAGGAAGTAAAGTTTGATTGGTTCGCATTGGAACAGAGTTCATGATACTCTTCGGGATTATATGTTTCTGTTTTGTACAATCGTTTAAATAGAAACTAAAGCTAATTAAAACAAATTTTAACTGCAAAATGATCACTATCGTAGGAAGACTTATAACTTAACTTAAATTAGTATGATTTCATAGATGAGTATCGAAACTAGAGCGCTGTGATTGGCTAGGAGCTTCGCTTTATCCCGCTATAATCACCGCGCGGTGATTATAACATTGAAGGCTAGCAGTTTTCAAAATGGCAGCCAGATTTGTTGATGTTTCGGAGTCTGGAGTTGATCAAAAATTAATTTTATTTTCTAGAATAATCATCAATGTGATTATACTAAAACAATTAGTCGCCTCGGGCGACGTGAATATCGGCAAATAGTCACCTCGACTTCGTCTCGGTGACTATTCGCCAATATTCACGTCGCCTGAGGCGACTAATTGTTAAAGAGCATCTAAATAAGCTTTCGGCCTAAATATATTGTATACTTTTGAATTTCCCTTTAACAATGAAAAAAACTACAATGGGCGCCTGGTTATGATATTTTTCATGTGCAATTAGCAATTTTGGGTGGGTGACACCCGTCCAGCTCTTTTTCTTCCAATCGTTCTTGATGATCTTGATTAGCGCGGGTTCTGGTGAATGGACGACTTTTATGCTAACGTTGATGCCACTTCACATAATTTCCTGTCCAATCAAACGCTGTCGTTGCGGCGGTTAAAATCTGGACAACCTCCGATCATTCTGAACATTTTCCTCAACGCGTTACGAAATTCTCTTTTACGGATGGAATAGATGATTGGGTTACATATTGTGTTGAAGAAGAAAATGCACATTGTGACAAAAACTAACTTGGGTGGAAAATCGATTTTCGGGACAAACTGCAGGCGACAAATACCTGTAATCGAGCCTGGCAGAAAGCATAGAAAAAACGCAGCGATAATGATGGCGACATCGACAGCTGCCTTTCGATCTGTTAGTCGCCTCGATGCGATCTCTTGCTGTTGAGGGCTTTCAGCATCAACAGGGCCGCCAACTTGGACTTCGATCATGGTTTTAATCTGCCTTCTCACTGTTTTGTACACAGACACGTTTAGAAATACGATGATCAGGGATGGTACAAGAAGGATCGCGATGAATGACATGATCATGTTTCTGGAGAAACCAGTCTGCGCAGTCCATTGCAGCTCGCAGAAGAACACCTTTGGGTTGTAAACGTATTTTACATTACCAAGGAATTGACCGAAACAAACTGGAATCACAGGGATTATCCAGATGAGAGCCATAAACACCACTCTGGTTTTTGTGATGGTGCCATCATACGTCAAAGGCGACTTGACTATCGCTTGGTATCGGTCATAAGACACTGCTACCAAGTGAAGAATAGTGTTGATGTGGAAGTATCTTGCAGACGACGAGTTGAGATTACACATTGTTTGCCCATACAACCAGTTTTCTCGTGCTACGCTTTCGATGAGGAATGAGTTTACGAGGATTAACAGCAAAAAGTCCGATAAAGCGAGGCTGGCAAGTAAAATATATCGCATCAGATGAAATCTTGATTCCAAGATGATCGTTACCAGGACAATTAAGTTACCAGAAATCCCGATCACGTGAAAAAGTGCTAGGAAAGCAGCTATCACTTGATGGAAAACCATGGGTGAAATAGGTGATGAATCATGTGCTTTGAATTGCTTGTATGACTGTTTTGAGCAAAGTAACATATTAAATGATTTTCAATTTTCCTTTGATGTATTTGCTTTTAACAGCTGACTTGAATATTTAAAAAATTTCTTAATGCTGACGGAAAGTGGTCCAATACATTAACAAAAACGGAGGCAGTGGCTATAAAAGGAATCGTTATTTTGTTAAGTCGCAAAGATTGCACTAAAGCTTTTACTTTATTAACCAAAAGATTACGTCCTTTTATGATCTCTTGTAAAAATATACGAAACATATGTCAAAGTAGGTAAAATTCCCTACGCCTCGTTTTTAAATAATAAATTTTTTCGAGAACAAAAGAATCACTTTTTTTCGGATAAAATCATTTTTAAGAAAAAGAAACAAAGAACCTGATCACCTCACATTAACCTGTGCGCATACGTTTATGGCAACAAGAGACGTTTGTACGCCGCAGCCGCTCATGCAGACTTAAAATCACAGCAATTGTGTCAATCATGAAAATGAAGTAATTAACCTTTGACGTCCTTGAGAAACATATGCCGCACTCTATTTGTCAGCTAATTTCGTTTAGTTAGTTTTTCTGTAATATATTTGGACAGCAGTTTAATTTGTTCATCTTCTGCTGTACTGCGATTGGCACCAGCCTGGGACCAGGCTCCGACTTGCGGAAAACTGGAAAAAAAAACCGACGAGCGAAACGAGCCGAGCGGTGGCGAGCTGAGCGGTAGGCAGCGCTCGGCTCGCTTCGGTTGCTGATTATTTTTTCTGTTTCAGCCCGTTTTTTGCCTTTTTCCCCCGCTGCGGAGCCTGGTCCCAGGCTACGATTACACTTTTTAAAGTAAAGAGTAAAGTAATTAAAATCTTAAAAATAATAATAAAATGATATTAATAATAATAATAATAATAATAATAATAATAATAATAAAATGATAACTGTTGTTATGATAATTGGGCCTCTTTCGGGAAGCTGTCTTTGTCAGTGGAACTTGGATTCTGGATACCAATCCTTAATAGGATTCCAGATTGCTTGAGCTGCTTTCCTGATTCTAAAGCCCAGGATTTCAGATTCCACAGGCAGAAATTTCACGGATTCCTTACATGGGAGAATGGAAAGGCTACATGTGTGGTACCGACATTTTTAACTTTTTCTTTTCTTTCTTTTCATCAGTTTTTTTAAATAACTTCATTCTTTTCGGGAAATGAAACGAATCAGGGTTAGGAGCCAAGGTCTCCTGTCTAAATTAAACATGGGAGAAAAATGAAACAGGACTACTGATCTTAAAAACGATGAACGGCAAACTTATCCTGACGGCAAAGCGACGAGGAAGCTTACAGGAAGTAAAGTTTGATTGGTTCTCCTGCATTGGAACAAAGTTCATGATACTCTTCGGGATTATATGTTTCTGTTTTGTACAATCGTTTAAATAGAAACTAAAGCTAATTAAAACAAACTTTAACTGCAAAATGATCACTATCGTAGCAAGACTTATAACTTAACTTAAATTAGCATAATTTCATAGATGAATATCGAAAATAGAGCGCTGTGATTGGCTAGGAGCTATAATCACCGCGCGGTGACTATAACATTGAAGGCTATTTATTTATTTATTTATTTATTTAGTCACTCACAAAACTTGCACAAAAAGAACAAAAGGTGTTAATTAAATTATAAAATTAATGTGACAAGGAACCCTAACGAAGCTTGAAGCTTATATTAATAGGCTTCCTTAAACTACTAGTGAACTAAATTCATGGCTGAGTGCAGAGTGAGTAAGATCAGAAAATTAAACGACAGATCGGCTATCAGTGAGATAATTCTTTAAATTTTTTTTAAAAAACAGATATAGAAGGAGAGCTAATTAGTGAAACAGGCAACGAATTCCAGATTTTAGGTCCACGGTAAAGGATACTGAATTGCTTTATATTTCAGTCTACAAAAATGAGGTCTATACTGAGAGGCTAGTCGAGTTTCGTATTGATGGACTTGATTACTACTTAAGAACAAGTCATGAAAGCTATTAGGCAAAAGATTATGGTGATAAGAATACATAAAGGTAGCGACAGAAAATGAATTAATACTAAATATGTCAAGGACTTTAAGCTGGCTAAATAAAGGGGCGGTATTTGCTAGATAGTGAGCTTTTGTTATGAGTCGCACTAGACGCTTTTGCAAAAGGTAAATACAGTTTAGGTTGGAACAGTAGGTGGAGGACCAGGCGACATTACAGTACGTTAAGAAAGGATATACAAGGGAGTAATACAAGGTCATCAAAGTTTGGGATGATAGGTAAAAGCGGGCTTTCGCGATAATTCCCACACTTTTCGAAATTTTTTTTGAGACGAAATCAATATGTGGTTTCCAAGAGAGATGCTGGTCAATAAGGACACCTAAAAATTTTGTCTCCGTGACTTGCTTGATCACAGTATTTTCCAGAGTAAGAGGGACATTAACATTGACTTTCTTTTGCCTTGGATGAAAAATCATAAAATTTGTTTAAGTCAGATTTAGAGATAACTTACTCACTTTAAGCCAAATAACTATTTTTGCAAGTTCATTGTTAACAATAGAAACGAGGTGGTTGGCATCTTTATGGGAACAAAAGATACTTGTGTCATCAGCAAACAGTAAAGATTGAGTGAGACTAGAGACATTAGGAAGATCATTAATGTAAATAATAAAAAAAAAGAGGTCCAAGAATCGAGCCCTGTGGGACGCCACATAATATTTTCCGCAGATAAGATCGATGGGACCCAAACTGGACAAATTGAGTCCGATCGTCAAGATAGCTTTTGATCCACGCCAAAGCAGTATCCCGAATACCATAGTGTTGCAGTTTTTGACACAATATTTCATGATTAATAGTATCAAACGCCTTAGAAAGATCTAAGAAGATGCCTAAAGTTGTTTCATTTCTGTCGATAGCAGACGATATGTTATTGATCAAGTCAATTAACGCAAAAGCAGTCGAATGATTATTACGGAATCCAAATTGTTTCGAGTATAAAATGTTATGCAAATTTAAGAAATTAATCACTCGGTTGTACATGACTTTTTCAAAGAGTTTAGAAAAGGCTGGAAGAATTGATATTGGCCTGTAATTACTAAAAAGTGTAGGGTCGTCTGCCTTAAAAACTGGAATCACTTTGGCTATTTTGAGAGACTCAGGAAACACACCAGTAGACAACGAAGTGTTTTTAATGGTTACAAGAGGCTGCGCAATATTTTGGAAAGACTGATGAATTATCTTCATGGATATATTATCATGTCCAGGGGCTTTGTTAGCGTTGAAAGATTTAACAATATTGTTTAATTCACCGACTGTTAGTGGTTGCAATGAAATGGATTCAGAAAGAGCGCTGCTTAAGAAACCCTTGGGTAAAGCAGTTCTCAAAATGGCAGCCAGACTTGTTGATGTTTCGGAGTCTGAAATTGATCAAAAATTAATTTTATTTTCTAGAATAATCATCAATGTAATTATACTAAAACAATTAGTCGCCTGAGGCGACTAATTGTTAAAGAGCGTCTAAATAAGCTTTCGGCCGACATATATTGTATACTTTTGAGTTTCCCTTTAACAATGAAAAAAAAAATACAATCGGCGCCTGGTTATGATATTTTTCATGTGCAGTTAGCAATTTTGGGTGGGTGACACCCGTCCAGCTCTTTTTCTTCCAATCGTCTTCGATGATCTTGATTAGCGGGGATTCTGATGAATGAACGACTTTTATCCTAACGTTGATGCCACTTCTCATAATTTCCTGTCCAATCAAACGCTGTCGTTGCGGCCGTTAAAATCTGGACAACCTCCGATCATTCTGAACATTTTCCTCAACGCGTTACGAAATTCTCTTTTACGGATGGAATAGATGATTGGGTTACATATTGTGTTGAAGAAGAAAATGCACATTGTGACAAAAACTAACTTGGGTGGAAAATCGATTTCTGGGACAAACTGGCGACAAATACCTGCAATCGAGCCTGGGAGAAAGCACAAAAAAAACGCAGCGATAATGATGGCGACATCGACAGCTGCCTTTCGATCTGTTAGTCGCCTCGATGCGATCTCTTGCTGTTGAGGGCTTTCAGCATCAACAGGGCCGCCAACTTGGACTTCAATCAGGGCTTTAATCTGCCTTCTCACTGTTTTGTACACAGACACGTTTAGAAATACGATGATCAGGGATGGTACAAGAAGAATCGCGATGAATGAAACGATCATGTTTCTGAAGGAACCAGTCTGCGCAGTCCATTGCTGCTCGCAGAAGAACACCTTTGGGTTGTAAACGTATTTTACATTACCAAGGAATTGACCGAAAAAAACTGGAATCACAGGGATTATCCAGATGAGAGCCATAAACACCACTCTGGTTTTTGTGATGGTGCCATCATACGTCAAAGGCGACTTGACTATCGCTTGGTATCGGTCATAAGACACTGCTACTAAGTGAAGAATAGTGTTGGTATAGAAGTATCTTGCAGTGGACGAGTTGAGATTACACATTGTTTGACCATACAACCAATGTTCTCGTGCTATGCTTTCGATGAGGAATGAGTTTACGAGGACTAACAGCAAAAAGTCCGATAAAGCGAGGCTGGCAAGTAAAATATATCGCATCAGATGAAATCTTGATTCCAAGATGATCGTTACCAGGACAATTAAGTTATCAGAAATACCGATCACGTGAAAAAGTGCGAGGAAAGCGGCTATCACTTGAGGGAAAACCATGGGTGAAATAGGTGATGATTCATGTGTTTTGCATTGCTTGACTGTTTTGACCAAAGTAACATAAATGATTTCCAATTTTCGTTTAATGTATGTGCTTTTAACAGCTGACTTGAATATTATAAAAAAAATTTCTTGGGCAATGGTCGCTCTTAATGCTGACGGAAAGTGGTCCAATACATTAACAAAAACGGAGGCAGTGGCTATAAAAGAAATCGTTATTTTGTTAAGTCGCAAAGATTGCACTAAAGCTTTTACTTTATTAACCAAAAGATTACGTCCTTTTATGATCTCTTGTAAAAATATACGAAACATATGTCAAAGTAGGTAAAATTCCCTACGCCTCGTTTCGCCTCGTTTTTACTAATAGTTTTGAGAACAAAAGAATCACTTTGTTTGGATAAAAATCACTCTTTTTTTAGAAAACGAAACAAAGAACCTGATCACTTCACATTAACCGGCGCGCAGACGTTTATGGCAACAAGAGACGTTTGTACGCAGCCGCTCATGCAGACTTAAAATCACAGCAATTGTGTCAATCATGAAAATGAAGTAATTAACCTTTGACGTCCTTGAGAAACATATGCCGCACTCTATTTGTCAGCTAATTTTGTTAGTTAGTCAGTTTTCTGTAATATATTTGGACAGCAGTTTAATTTGTTCATCTTCTGCTGTACTGCGATTCGGCACCAGCCTAAACTGGAAGAAAAAAAAAAAGCGACGAGCGAAGCGAGCCGAGCGATAGTCCACCACTCCGCTTGCTTCGCTTGCTGTTTATTTTTTTCTGTTTCAGCCCGTTTTTTGCCTTTTTCCCCCGCTGCGGAGCGTGGTCCCAGGCTACGATTACGCTTTTTAAAGTAAAGAGTAGAGTAATTTAAATCTTAAAAAATAAATAAATAAATAAATAAATAATAATAATAATAATAATAATAATAACAATAATAGTAATAATAAAATGATAACAGTTGTTATGATAATAAATAATTCTAACTGAAAACATGAAATCACTTTACGCGACACGAGTAACTTTTAATTTCTTTTGACGATTTAGGAAATCACAGTGGATAAAACGTTAAAAGGATGGATGGCAAAAAAAGACTGTTTTGTTCACGCATGAAAATCGGAAGTTGAACACGGAAAATAATATTCAACTCAGACAAAAGAAAATGTGCAATTTTATTTAGGCTTTGATACATCGTTTACTAGAAACGAAACAAAGTTGAACAGTAGGTTAATTTCGGTAATTAAAGGCACAACTTAAACCTAGCCTGCGCGCAGACGAAATTAAACTCTGGTTAACTCCGTCTGCGAAACAGCGCCGAAATCCTTGTTCTGAACTTCCAGCTGTGTACCCAGATTTGAGTACGCGCCACGATTGGCCAGATAAAAGAGGCCTTTGTTTTGTTTGTCGTGATCGCCAGTCAGTCAGTCAAGGGAATTTCGAAACGCACTTCCGGTAATTCGTTGAGTCCGTTGGGGGTCCACAACAAGGATCTCTGCGCTGCTTCGCAGACGGTACTAATCAGGGTTTAGTTATCGTCTGCACGCAGGCTACTTAAGAGGCTGTCCGCGTAAGAACCGATAAGGCAAATTTCGGTCTATCACGGATTACCCTGATTTTTTCAGTGGAAGATACCTATCCTATCCCATGAAGAAATATCACATTTATTTGGACCAACTCAATTTTTTCTCTATTTTACAGGAAGATTTTCTAGGTCACCTAAAACTAGCCAGTTTACCATCGGAAGTGGTGCAATTTTGGTGAAACTTTAGGGCTCTGTCAAACCTACCTTACAAGGCCAAATAAGCTGATTATTTTACACACAAATGTTTTAACTCTGGTTAATAGTTTCAAGGTTTAATGGTTGCATTCTGTGGAAAGTTGGCTGAGATATGATTTTTTTAAAATGTCCTTTAATTTGCTCAGCAGGAAAAGTAATTTGCATAACTAGAGCTGAACGGTAATTTCGCAAAAGTGGCACCTGACCCAGACTCAAGTCTATGATAAATCAGAAGTACTAAGACCAGTCTACTTTTTAATGCAATAAAATTTGTGGGCACTCTCACTCTCGTGCTGTACAAAATACCGTTAAGTTCCAAAATTCGCCATTTTGACAGCAAGCTGGAATTGTAACGGTCCGCATCTAATCGACTAATTTCCACAGTTTTAACGTTTCTAATTATCGCCAAATGTCATTAGACCCTTTAAATGTTGGACTTTTGAAAACATGTGGAGAAAACTTAGTAATCGCTTTTTCTTGTTATTTTTTTTTCTTGTCGAAGATGAAACGACGATGAACGGTGGCCAATCACAAGGAAACAAGCAAGCACTTGTAGCCTATGCTCTTTTGCGATGTACCAGTGTTTATTTTTTGTTGTTGATCCCTTCTGTGGGCTTCACTCTCTTTTGATCTCAGCTGTGTAAGGAGTTTGAGAAATGCCAAAAATTAGTTTACAAAATTCTATTTTATATTGTTCCTTTCTGCTCAGTTTTTCAAATTGTTTCCCACATTGTTCACTTGTATCAACAAAGTTATGACTCATCAAATTTTCTCAAGCACACTTGATATATAAGTACTTGCCACTACGCTCTTCTTTTATCATTAAGTTATCAATGATTTCAACTGTAAGGTCAAGTATCATCACAAAACACATAAGGGAAAATGGGAATGCCAGAAAGAATATATTATTACAAAAACTGATTAGAATGGAACAATTTTTCTTACTACTCAAATAATTTTTATAGTTTTTTTTTTTTTCATTTCTTGAACCCCTTATGCAGTTGAGGTCAAATGAGAAAAAAGCCAAAAGAGGGATAACAACAATTTTATATTCATCACAAAATAGCGACTTCTAGGCTACAAGCGTTTGCTTGTTTCCTCGTGAGTTGCTGCCAAAAAATTCATGACAACACCGTTAAGAAAATTAATCTCACCCCAAATCCACACTGAACATTTTGAGTGAAAATTTTTTATCCCTTAAATCGTATCTTAAAGTATCTTAAATTTATAAGTAAATTTTGTGATCAATTAATCACAAGCCATCGAACTCCACAGGTATATTATTACCTGTACATGTATATTCAAACAGTATTGTTGTAGTTTTGAAGAAGTAATTTCAGGGATAGAACACCCAGTGGAATTACTCAGTTGGTAGCATTTGCGAAGATTAAATGGAAAAGAATTACTCAAGCCTCCTAAATATCAGTGACTACCACTGGTTTTCAATGAGCATATTTCTCTTGACTGCAGATGCTCTGAATGTTAAAACAAAATCTATCGAAATTAATTGATTTCTATTTATTTTACGCAGAAACTTGAGAAAAGACTAAAAGTTATCACAGAAGAGGAGAAGAAGATGCCAGTCTTTGAGGCCCTACATTCAGGCTTGATTTCATCCGATGAGTCAGACGAGGAGGTTGATGTTCGCAGAACAAGGCCCCTAGAGTGGAGATCAGATGAAGTTTCCATTTTTTTTCACAATTTGGACTCTCGCTATAGAGAAAGTATGTCCAACCAGCAAAGAAGGCAATGTGTTAACAGAAGGGTCGGCCCTCCAAGTACCAGAGACCATAATGAAGTTCCTGAGTCATTGCTGTGGGCCATTAAATTGTAGTTCTTTTCGTTTTTCAATGCTTGGTAACAGTGGAGCTTCAATACATTTTTAAAAGTAAATCAGCAAAAACCTTGTTTCAAGATTTATTTCAGAACAAATATGGCACTTGAAATTTCTTTAACAGTGTGCTATTGCCATTTGGAGTTCCACCGGTCAACATAATTTATATTTAACTTAAGTACCAACTAGTGTTCTGCATTCTGATTGGTTGAGCTACTACTAGGCTATATGTTATAGCCCACTAGTAATGAAAAGCGCTGGCAATTTGGTGGGCAAAAAATGATTTTTAAGTCTAGTTTTAACTAGCTAAAGTTGTTTGGTCTTGATATTTTTGACCAACTAGTTGGATTTTTAGAAACAATTATTCCTCTCGCCTTCATAGCCTCTGAGTCATTAGCCCATTCGCTCTTCGGCCTTATTGGCTATTGACTCAGGGCCCATTCAGGCTCGAGGAATAATTGTTAAATACTTGAGGTAATTTTCATCAGCAAACCGAGAGAGGGCTCATCCTTAAAGGAAAACTACTCAAATTCTACTCAATACGAGCACACATGGACTTACATGTAACTGAGGAGTGGATCAACTTCATTTTGACCTTCAAAACAGTATTGTATTAAAGTCAATGTGTGCTCATATTCAGTAGAATTTTGAGTATATTTATACACATGTAAATAGAAACTTTACTTCAGAAAACAATTTGTTTGTAAGTGGAATGTGGACAGAAATTAATCTGTGCATGCCTTACTCGTTTCACAAGTTAGCATCGAGGTTATCATTAGAGATATTGTCAAGAGTTTTCTCACTTGTACTGGCCATATTCATTTGATAGCATAGAATTTTGTGAATATCTTATCTAGTCATTAGCCCATTCGCTCTTCGGCCTCATGGGCTATTGACTCAGTGCCCATTCAGGCTCGAGGAATGATTGTTAAATACTTGAGGTAATTTTCACCAGCAAACCGAGAGAGGGCTCATTCTTAAAGGAAAGCTACTCAAATTCTACTCAATACGAGCACACATGGACTTAACTGAGGAGTGGATCAACTTCAGTTTGACCTTCAAAACAGTATTGTATTAAAGTCAATGTGTGCTCATATTTAGTAGAATTTTGAGTATATTTATACATATGTAAAAGAAACTTTATTTATACATATGTAAGTAGAAACTTTACTTTAGAAAACAATTTGTATGTAAGTGGCATGGAATGTTGACAGAAATTAATCTGTACATGCCTTACTACTTAAGTTAGCATCGATACCTCCTGACTGTTCTTATTTGGGTCAGTTGGTTATCATTAGAGATATTGTCAAGGGTCTTCTCACTTGTACTGACCATATTCATTTGATAGCATAGAATTTTGTGAAAATCTTATCTATGATTGCATGCATTCTTATGAATGGTAGTTTTAAATGTGTTTGCTGTGGATTGGTCAGAATCAATTATAGGTATCCTGTACTGCAGACGATGTTATTATGTACCCTTATTGTATTAAGTAATTGTTTGAGTTTCTGGGAATAAAATAGTTCAGAAGTGCATTGAGAGCTTTTCATTACTTGTTTCCTTTGAGGGATATGGGGGAGAGAATCGAAGTATTTGTTTGTCATTTAAATCACCTGTGGCAGGTGCCTGGAAAAACAAAAGTGCAACAACGGATGTTAAATTTAGAACGAAAACACCAGTGAGTAAAGAACTAAGTTACATTCTCCGCATAAAATCACACTGGAAACGTAGAAAATGAGCGAAAATAAGCGCATTCGGATAGTGAAAACAGCGCGTTTTCCTGACAAACGTTTTGAAACGATGGAAAACATCTCATTAACTGATGGGTGAACGTTGGGGAACACGCTGTTTCCCGGCATTTTCTAGTTGTTCACTGCCCCAGAAAACACGAGAAAACTCACGCAGAATGGCGGAAAACGTCTGTGAATTCTTTGTTTTGCCCCTTGAAAACACCAGATAACACCAAAAACGCGATCTTCAGTCACAGGAAAACGGCGGTGAACAACGGAATACCATTCGTTTTTTATGTGTTGACCGTATGTTTTCCGTGTATTTTGCATGCATTAGCCGTGCGTTAACGGTCCGGTTAACACCAGTAAAACAAGCGTTTTCCTGGCGTTAACTGAGCCTGAAAACTATCGGATAATGGAACGAATACTCGAATTTACCGGCTAGAAAACGACAGAAAAAGAGTGGATTTTACGACCGGAAAACGCGAGAGAATTTTAGCAAAATGCCGCGTTTTCGAAAATTAACCGAGGGTTTTCCGTGAGGGTGAATGCCATATTTCTTGCCGTGAGTTGAGTTTGAGTTGAGTTTGAGTTAAGATTGAGTTAAGTTTGAGTTACCAAAAAATGCCTTTTCTTCTACAGAAAATGCGTTTTCACCGTTTTTGTTTCTGTTTTTATTTTTTTTTTCAGTCTTATATTTTTGCTGTTGCGTTTTTATTATTAGTGCGGGTAACTACGCCCCTGCAAGGAAACGAAACACTTTATGGCCGTATGTTATTAAGGTGGCTCGACTGGATTTTTTAGGGGGGATACCTCCCAAGTTTGAGCATTAATTACGTCGCCATGAGTTAAGATATGGAAAAAGGATTACCACAACTGTATTATATAAAGATGAAAATTTCTTATGATCTGAGTTTTATTGCAATCGGAGTCGCCATGGCAACGTAACGACGCCATTACGTTTTTTATTTATCTTTGTGTTTCTCTGTACCAGGAGTTTTTTTGAGAAATCGCTTAAGGGAGTTTGTACCTGCCATAATTGCCTCAATTATTGAAAAGTTTGAACAAATTCTATGAGAGCGTTTTCGAGATATTTTGAAACAAAGTTTTAAGCATCATAAAAACAGTGAAATAGCATGCTATCCACGCAATTAGCTAATTTTTCAAGAAAATGATAAGCTTTGGAAACGCGGCCTCATCTCATAGTAGTTTGATTCCATTGAAAACCTCCTACAAAAAATGAGGGGAATTGCTCTGGGCGATCGTGAGTAAGAAGAATTTTATTAACTTGCATTCAGCTGCTTTTGGTACAGTTTTTGCACGTAATTTGGTCCACGCCTACAAATTTCGCATTTTTCAAAAAACCACTCGATACATTTCATCCATACCCATTCTCAGACCTGGCCTAATTTAGCCTGTTCCAGGCTCTCAAATAAAGAGGAGACTACCCAGTTTACTCTCGTTGTATTTTCGCACTTTCTCAATTTAGCGGACCCAACTATCTCGGAGCCTGGAACAGGCTAGGCCTAATTAGGCAGAAATTATGTCATCGTTATAAATTTATAGATTAGAGCGCAACAGTAGATCACTCTCTCTACAGCGCAAACAAAAATTCTTAAATCTAAAATTGAAAACGATAAATACATTTGCAAATGTATGCTCCCGTAGTTTCCTTGAAAACCATACCCGATTCCAAATCAAAATTGGTTAAGTGTCTTCAGACCACCAAAACGGCCCATATACCCTACCCTTTAGGGCAGCAAATACGTATATGGCTTATATAAGAGAGTAGCCCCGGGTCCTGACCCCTTTCATAGTTGTTAGAGACCGAGACCATGTCTAAAATGGGTGAAGAAGATAGCGTTTTTGTCAGGCTCTTGATTCAAGGAACCTCCACCAAGAATTTTTATTTTATACCCAGTCCGCAGTCTGCAGTCCACGTTTTATACCTAGTCCGTGTTTTATACCCAGTCCGTTTTTCCAGTCCACGTTTTATACCTAGTCCGTATTTTATACCCAGTCCGTAGTCCGTAGTCCGCAGTCCGCAGTCCATGTTTATACTGACCGTACGCGTGTTATTTAAGGCCCAGTTCAGACGCCGAACCTAATTCAAATTAAGGCCTACCCAAATTATTAAGACCGGCTGAATTGATTCAGACGCCGATCTTAATTGCAGCTGAACTAAAAAAAAAATGTTCATTTCGGCCGAACTGCTTACAAAATACGTTATAATAATTTATGCATTAGGTTCGGCACATGAAAAGTTCGGCGTCTGAATCAAGGCCATTCCAAAGTCGTTCCAAAGGCGAAATTCCCGGCCGGACTAGGAGAAAAGAACGGCTAAGCCGTTCCAAATTGAAACAGGCGTTCCTAATTGATTCAGACAGTAAAGTTCAAGTTTAATTTTCTTCTTATTCAAGCGCAAAAATTGTTTTTTGGCCGCTAGAAACCCTGAATCGTTTCTAGTTTTAATTGATCTATCTTCATAGCTGATGGAGGGGGACATTGGGGGGTACCCAATACCGCAATACCGTACGAAAAAATGACAAATACCGAAATACCGCGTCGAAAATCGACTAAATACCGATACCGCATATATATATATATATATTTTAATTACATTTATAACCGGTTCCGCATACTTATGGTTGCTTCCATCTAGCCGCGGAGTTTAATTATCTCAGGAATTTATGCACAAAGATGTCTATGTTTTTTTTTTTTGGTAGTTCGCAAATTTTTCGCAAATTTTCACTGAAAAGTAAACTTCATTCGTTCAACTGATAGAGTCCTAATAGTGAATAACAACTCTCTTATCTAAACTGGTTTTCTAAAAGGCCATTTGCATGATCGCGTCATTATTACTACAACCAGCAGTTGAACTGTTCCCCTTTTTTGCGTGAGACCGTCGAGATAGAAGACTTTGCGCTACCCCCTAAAATCCCCGAAGCCTGCTCCCTCGGTACATATGGAACCAAGATGGCCGCCAGTAACGCATAGCCTGCGTAGCAAGTGTTTCTAGTCGAGTTATGCCGTAATATCCTCTTTTAGCCCCCCCCCCCTCTCAAATAAGCCCCCTCCCTCTAATAAGGCCCCCTTTTCAGGGGAAGAAAGTTAATAAGTCCCCCCCCCCCCCCCGCCTCCCCCCCATTTATTCTTCACTAATAAATGATAGACTGCATTAATTAACCACGACTGTAAAACTTCGTGTGGACTGATCCGGGATGGTTTATTTACCAAAATGGACACCCAAAATGGAAGATCGGATATGATCATAGTCCTCGGCTGCATGACCTAAAACGTCTTGTACTTGAGCTTTTCCACTTTGTATTCTAGTTCTTTATCGAGTACTGATACCATCGTCGTTTTTAAATTAAATAAGCCCCCCGTCTCTATTAAGTCCCCCCTCAAATAGAGGATTTACAGTAAGCTAGTTATAGCGCGCGCGCAAGTTAGGGCGGGACCAAAAAAAATGGAAGGGGGAGGGGGAGGGGAGAAGAGGAAAGAAGAAGTTTCCTTCTCTCCCCTCCCCTCCCCAGTAATTTATTGTTTTTTTGCTCTCGTCCCAACTTTCTCGACGAACTCGCGCGGAAACGCTTGCTACGCAAGCTAGTGACGCAAAGCGCTCGATCTTGACGGTCTTACGGAAAAATAGAGGACTGTGAATCGTCTACAACTACTACTACTACTACTTGAATACATTTAGCTTTCCCTTTCGTATTAAATTTGTTAATTCCAAAGCGTTATATAACAAATTTAACGATCCAACTTGTACAAAACAGGAAAATCGTAAAGGATTCTGGTAGTAGTGGTAGTGGTAGTCAAAACACGTTATCACGCATATCGCCTATTTTTCGGTCAAGTGTCAGAAGTGTGGGCCAGTCTTACCACTTACCAACTTACCAAATCCTCTCTTTTGACTTTACAAGCCGTTTTTCTGTACTCGAAACCCGGCATATAAACTTATTTTCTTGCGATAATGTTCGCCTCCTTTGCCTCTTCATAAAAAATTGCCAGACAGTCAATGATGACCTTGTCGTCTTCAAACCTCAGCCATTGTGACGGAAAACGGGTAAGACCTCGAATTACCGGCACACGTACACAGATTGAAAAGCCTGGTAAGGTAACTTGAGACAACTGACTGTCATTGGATGCAACAACAATCTTATTGTATATTGACCAATATTATCCACCATTAATTGTCACAAAATGAGTGTAATCATTTACTATTATGTATAAAGACTTTTAAATATTAACTTTTATTGACCTTTATGTCTTACTGTGTTCTATTTTGCGTATTGTATCGAAAGGAAAGCGCAAACAACCGTACCGCAATACCGTGAACAATCATATTTCCCCGAATACCGTCAGCCAAAATGATGAAATACCGCATACCGCAAGGCTAGCTGATACCGCAATACTGCACGTTAAAATCAAAACTACCGAAATACCGCATGAAAAAAAGTCCAATACCGCAATACCGTAAACCCCCATGTCCCCCTCCTGATGACAAAAGAGAATTAAACGCCATTGTGCAAAAAACATGGACAAAGAGAATAAAAAATGTAACAACTGTTTTTTTCCCACGATTGTTTATGCATTTGTGACTGACTGATAGCATTCCATCGCGTTATCACGCTTGGAAATTTTTGCTTCAATTCGGGCCAACTTTTTTCGGGCCCGTGCGAAGACTGGTTCCTAACAAAGACAAATTCAAGATGGCGACGTGAAGCCAGACGAACTACGGCTGATTATAACGGCATTGAAGAGCCGTGAAAACATTAGGAATTGCAATTTCAAACCAATAAATGAAATGAACACAAGTTAAACTATTCATACAGTAATATTTCAGCTCAGTAGACATCATGTCATTTAGAGCAGCAGCTCTGTTATGTATATCGATTGTCGTCCTAATTATCGATCTCTTTAGTAACAACTAAGTTTCAAAATGCCTTCTTTAAGAACTTCGCTTCGATAAGTTTAACTTACCTTCATTAAGAAATTTGAAGGGACACCTTTCTTGTTTGGTGGGGGTGTTTTAATGTCAAAGAAGAGACCTCAAATACACTTGAACGTGGCTGAACTGGTGTTGTTTGACGATGACATGATGTATTATTGTAGCTTCCCACTTTTCAACGAACAAAATTCCTTGCTGTTTATTATTATCTGCCACGAAGGTTAGCATTTTGTCTTGACAATTCACGAAGTAGAAATCGCTTTACTGAGAATAGGACAACCTCGGAGCGGAGGAGTGATTTTCTTGCTTCTCGCAAGTCATCCAAAACCTGTTAGTTCATCCATTAACAAGCGTGATGTGAACCTGATTGACCTAAAAATGGTATTTTTTGTAAGAAAAATTCACGTGCGTAAGCTCCAAACTTAAGCAACTAAAGCATCAAAACAAAGGATAAATACCTTCTTCATGTTTTCCTCGTTTCCGTTTTTGAGATATGGGCACCAAACAGCAGATATAAAACCTTTTCCAAAGCTTACTTCAGCCAGACTTTTCTCTCAAGAACCTCGCAAGAAACTCTCTCTTCGCCGACATAAAGCTAGTCTCAAAATATTCGAAGACAAGGCATGCAAGGTACCGATAAAAAGCTCTTTCTTCGTAGCTTTTATCGCGCTTGTCAAAACATTGTTTATTAGTACCAGTTCTCTCTCACATGGCGATAAAGCCTGACCGATTTTCGCTCTTGGCGGGCTAGCGATATGGCCGCGCAGAATTTCAAAGAAGAGGACTGGGGAAACGGGGACACGAAACTTGGCCAAAATTGGCACAAAAATTTCCAAGCGTGTATGATTTTGCGGTTTCAATACTATTGCATTATACCAATAAGTACTCTTTCACTGGCCGTCGATAAAATCAGGAACATGGAACATTCCGGAACATGCCGGAACATTCCGGAACATTCCGGAACATCCCGGAACATGAAAAAATAAAATAATTTTCAAGAAAAAATAAATAAATAAAATAATAATAATAATAAAATTTTTGTAAAAATAAATAATAACCTAAAATAACAACAACAACAAAAACAACGAAAAATATGGAAATAAAGAAAAAGAAACTGGTATCATCTCCGAGTACGAGGAAACAATATTTTGTCGCAATTAATTTGTTTGGCGATTGAGAATTCAAACTATATTAAAATAAGAAGAGCTTAGGGGCTCGTCGCTTTGGACTTTAGTGGATAAGATTCACATTCGCCGTAAATAGTTGTAGTGGCAGTGGTAGCGCAGTGGTAGTTATCAGTTATCAGTTAGCCTGAATTTTAGCTGTCTCCGGTGTCGCAAGTTGAGGACTGGCGATCGACGCTGTCAAAGTGATTTGGGTATCCTCTGACGACAAAATTGGTGAGAGCGAAGTTATTTGAGAGATACTTTTGCAGCGTATTTATTTTTATCTGCTAATTCGAATGCTTTGCTAACGTGTTTGTTTCTTTGAATTTTGTGACGTTCCCTGGATTTTAGTGAACAAGATTTCATTTTGGAAACAGTAATGTGTAGCTATTCTCGGCGACAAGACTTCACGACCGAACCAAATGCTCCGAAGTAGATATATTTAGCAAGGTGGAACACAAAAACAAACAAACAAAGACGCACGGCTCGCCTTTCCTTTCTATTCACCTTTGACCCGGACATGTAACAAACGGATACTGTAATATTCATTGAATTTAGCTGAAAAATAGTGTTTACAAAAATAACACGTGGCGTAAGCAAACCTTCAAGTGTCTTCGATAAATTAGGCATGGGCTCGAAATATAGGGGGGAACAGCGTTTCACTTGAATTTCAGCCGTCTCCACGAGTCGCAAACTCCTCTTGCGACTAGAGGAGACGTCGGAAATATTAGGCTGACTGTAAACAGTATGGAAACTACTACGAATTTCTCTACGCAATTGCATAAATTGCGTTAACTGCGACGATCATTTCTTCATTTCATTTCATTTCAGCAGTTCACATATGATTCATTTCATTTCATATATCATTAATAATGTGAGTATTGTCCACTAAAATCCAAAGACAGGAGCTCCTAAGCTCTTCTTAAGTTGACAGAGTCTAGTCTGTAAGTAATTCATGTCTACCTCAAGAAAGCAAAGCACCTCAAGTAAGCAAATGTCAGTTATATATATAAGGAGACTATATGTTGGCTTGAAATGAGTTACTTACCGACTTGGCTTGACTTGGCTCCTTTGTGGGGAGGAGCGTTGCGTGACGAGCCTAAAAACGGCTGCGAAGGAGACTACCCTTCTCGCGACCCATTTTAATATAGTTTGAATTTAGAAGCAAGCCTTCACTCATTACTGTCATTTGCATGGACCCTCAATCGCCCAACAAATTAATTGCGACAAAATATTGTTTTCTCATCCTCGGAGATGATACCAGTTTCTTTTTCTTTATTTTTTTCTTTTTCTTTTTGTTGTTGTTTGTTGTTATTTTATGTTATTATTAATTAAAAAAAAAAATGTCATTCTCTTATTCTCTTTCTTTATTTTTTTTATGAATTTCTTTTTGTATTTTTTCATGTTCCGGGATGTTCCGGAATGTTCCGGCATGTTCCGGAATGTTCCATGTTCCGGCTTTTATCGACGGCTTCTTTCACTGTAAAGTCAGGTGCTCTCTACTTTTCAAAGCAACATTGTTACTTGCAGGATCGGCCATGGATCCAAACATACATGTAACGACAACAACAAGACCGGTAAAAAAGTAGAATAGGGTTAGATTGGCAAAACAACGACTTTGCACGTGCATCACGCCTTTTTTCTTGCCGTCGTTGCACGACCTCGAAGCGAAACTTTTCAGGAGAACGCCGAGGACGTGAACACCATACAACCATTTTTTATTCTTTCTTTATTAAACTTAGATACAGTCCACCGACATTTGACAAATTGGAAGACATGGAATTATAGCGATGAATTTTGAAACAGTGTGATTTCACTTTTTAAGAGACGTCCCCCCCCCCCCCCGGCGCTGTCGTGAACGAGAGAGAAAAGAGGGCAAACCTTGTGTGACGAGCGTGACATTAACAATTTTGTTTGAAAAAACGTCTCGCCAAACTTCGCCCTCCTTTTAACAGATCTTTTAGTAAATGACCAGACAACATTAACGTGAAGTGAAGATCACGACAAAGCACACAAGTAATAATAGCCTTATCACGTTTGTCAGACACAAGCGTTACAGCACGTTTTGCCGTCCTCTCCTTTCTGCCATCCTGTTGCGTAAACTGAGTGTAGCTAAATGTCCAAATGTCGTGGTTTGTGAGTAGTGGGTAGAGGTCGTGGGTCGTGGGTAAAAAAAGGGTTTCCGAAAAAAATAAAAGTTTAAAATTTAAATAGCAAAAAGTTATAAAATTCATGAAACGGAAATCTCCGCGTACATACCAAGAGTCTTCTTCCTCTTCTCCTTGGTCAACAAAGCAAATAAGCGAATCCTTTAGTACAGACGGACACTAAAAACGCATTAAGGCGAAAAATAAAAGAAACTCTGTACACTATGTAACCTGAGACTGAACTGCTTTTGTCAAAGATGTCAGCATTCGTGACTGAAACCTCGTTTCAGTTTAACGAGTGATACTGATATTTAGAATCGTTACAGCAAAGGTTTTGTACACAACCAAAACAAATGAAAAAGGAATCGAGAAAATTATATTTTCGTACGGCAATAAAATTTTCATACAGTCTAGCCTTAACTTGAAAGGTTGGCATGAAGGTAGTTCCTTCGCAAGCTAAGAGACCTAAAACGTCTTTAAGAAAAAGTTCTATCAAAAAACATGAAATAACTCAAAATTGTCCTTTTTTGCCCTCACTTGCTCTCCCCTTTCCCCGGACGGTGATCGCATTCCATCGAGTTAAAAAATCTCTGCTTTCCATTCAGAGAGTCAGAGCTGTCCTTTCTGCAAATTGTACGTTTCGACATATTTTACGTCTGTGTCGAGTTTATTTTGGTGGCGATCGCTCAGGTATGGATAAATCTATTTCGGCAACATGCCTTTTATACAGTGATGTTATGAAAGGTGACCCAAGTCCAAGGTGGTTAAGAAAATATCGGGAAGAGGACGAAGAAGAAGCCGTGAAAAGGGCAATGAAGGAGTCAGAGATTTTCGTTTCATAAATATTTTAACAATTTTTATATTTATTTTAATTCAATTAGAATACTTAACTTAATCATTTTTTTCTACACTTTTTTTACCCACGACATTTACCCACACCCACGCATTCTACCCACTATCCACAACATTTAGCTACACCCAGTTTCACGTCACTTCACGTTGTAGTTATGCAGAGACAACAAAGAAATATACAAAAAAGCGGGATACAAGTGCAGAGTTGGTGTTTTGCTTATTAAACCTATTGCTTTTTGACGTTCTGCTTGCTGTCGCCGTCGTAGTTTCGTAAGGTCTCTATCACCATGTGATGACGGCAAAAAATCTACCATAATGTGTGTCGCACGTTTAGAGTTTACTATAAGTGTATTGGCAGTTTTATCAAGTTCCTTTATTGTTAAGTCCGAACTCCGTAGTCCGTTATTCACAGTGCACAAAACAAAGCACATGGCACAAAACAAAGTAGCGCGAATCGTGGCGTTATAAAATGTACATTCGGGAAGTCTTTCGGAGATTGACGAAGAGGTTGTTTAATTTTGTTAAGATGCTCCAGCCTTCTTCAGAATTTATTATTGAAACCATAGGAAACTTGATGTTGCGTGCTTTAGAGGAATAGTTTCTGCTGTAGTCTTTCGATCTTCCTATAGCTAGTGAAATCGAGAAAAATGATGACAAGATTCACGCAATGGTAATTATACGTTCTTTTAGTATTGAAATAATTTGCTCAATATTAAAAGCCTTTTCCAGGCGTTTAGAATGTGGTCCAGGGTGTGGAATCCAAAGCAGGGGAGGGGGATGTGGCTGTCTACACCCTGTCACTTATGTAGAATTAAAAAAAGCTTCGCATTGAATTTACGCACTTGATAAGTTTAGGTGGATTTCCACTCACTGTCACGTAATTTTTAAGGCAATGTATGGGGTGGGGGGGGGGGGGGGGGGGAGGGGTAACGCGTAAACGTAAAAATTTGAACCTCGCTTAACTTTCAGGTTTACGCGGGCCTTTCATACTTTGCCTCTATTTCATTTACGTGGGTAAAATTTACGTGTCTCCGCACGTAAAAATTAAGTGATAGTGGAAATAAACCCTAACGCCGATAATCGTTGCCATCATTTGCATTCAGAGAGTTTAAAAACTAATAAATCGCACCGAAAGCGGTATCTCAAACCTAACTCAATGTTAACTCAAACCCAACTCAAACTCAACTCTAACTCAACTCAGACTCGTAACTCGATCGTTATCCTATCTCACATTTTCGTAGCTTCTCTACTTTTGGGGTGGAAGGAAAAGAAATACCCGTCCGGAGGCCATTTATCCTGTTATCCCAAAAGTTATTTAAGTGGCATCTCGCATCCGGTCAATACTTTCAACCGGTCGAATGTCGCCCCCGTTTTACTCAGTATGTTTATTTACGTAAAATATACCGGATCCCGGAGAAACCAATTGGGGATCCACACTGTTTGCCCACGAAAGCGAAATGAGAGAGAGAGAGAGCGAAAAAAATTTGTCATTACGTGTTAGGTCTTTCTCCCGACCATCGTTTCTCTGCTCCATCGTTCGTACAAGGCTTTTTTTTGCATTGATTAGAATTTGACGGGGGTAGCGCTCCACCCAGAAAAAGATATTTCATTGAATGATCACTGTGCGGCTCAGTCCGAAAAACAAACTCACCGAAGTTTTATACGAAGAGGCTCCGCCCCAGGAACCAACCCCTTGCCCTTTGTATGTACTGTTTTAGACAGAAAAGGTACCCCTTTTGTATACCCTCTAGTTACAAATGGTACCCCTTTCACATACCTAATTTTGAACGCTGCATCCCTTTTTAACTGCTGTAAATACACCATCTTTACAATATGAATAAATCGCTAAAACAGGTTTTCTTGTCTCTCACATCCATAAAATGCGTCTGTGACTGATCTCATTTTGGTCCTTCAACTGACTGAAATGACGGATGTCCCTTTCATATACTTCAACTATAAAAAACCCCTTCCCTTTCATGTACCTGAAGCCTGGAAAAGGTAAGCCTTTCAGGCGGAGCCTCTGTGTTTAGGCCATTATAGTATTCCCTCCTCCTGCACCGAGAACAGTACTTCATACAGTCTGTGATATTGTTTGGTATGAATTGCACCAAACGTTTCATGCCCATGAAGAGGTACTTTGATTATTTTACGACAATTTTCATTTTTCTTCAAAAGTAATGGAGGGGTTTGGGATCTCATTCTTAGGGGGGGGGGGGGGGGGGTGGTTAATTGAGGATCTTGCATTCAATGCAATCCAATGGTTTTGATTCAGGAAAGGGTCGTCAGGGGTATTTCGCAGAAAGACAAATGGCCACTGTATGACTTTGAAGTTTACTGATTAGGGTGAGGAAAATGAGTAGATTAGGGTCATTATACTGGTCTGTAATGGGCAAACTGACCTGAAAAAAATCGTTTCACAAAATCTGAATAAAATGATATTATTTTATTTTCATGGATCGGTGAAACACTTCAATATCGTGAATGCTTGCAGTGTAGTAGATCTAATAATATTACTGCGCTTTCCACAAACATGCGAACTCTAACGTTCAAAAGCCGCCTTCACAATTGCGTTTTTCGCTGCCGTCAATCATAATTACGATCACAAGCAACGAACCTTGAAACACAAAAACACACAGAACGGATCGAAATCCACCAATCACAAATCAGAAACCATGACCTTTTGAACCTGTTAAAGTAAAGTTTTGTTTCCTTAGAGGTCCGTTAAGATGATTGACGGCAGCGAAAAACGCAATCGTCAGTTGGCTTTTGAACTTCAAAATTCGCATGTTTGTGAAAAGCGCAGTAAATTAGTAGAACCAGATTGTTACATTGTAAAGTAGTCTTAGTAATTATGTGATGACATGGTCAATAACATTTTTCAAAGCAGTCATCTCTATCAAAGGAAATAGGAGAAGTCTGCACGCAAGGTACCTGGCTATTTCGATGTATGTCTTATCTATCATGGAAAAGTAGTTCATTGCTTTGTGGGCTAGACTCAGTATGGATTCACTTGAGTTCCAAATATGGCTGTACATGTGCTTTGAGAGTTTTTGTCCCGATTGGCTTCTTTCAACTGCTAGCCCTGTTGGAGCATATTTTGTTTCCTACGGATAATTGTTTACTAAACGCAAAAAGGTGAAAAATGTCATGAAGCTATTACCTCCGTATTATTTCAAGCACCCAATGAGCATATACTTCAAGTAAAATAGCGACGTTATTTAAGTTTGTTTCGACAGTTCTCTATCATCGATCATCGGCCATATTGGATTTTTGTGGAGGTTACTGCTGACTACCCATTCCCAGACTTCCGTTCCCCGTTCCCCGCTCCCCGCTCCCCGTTCCCGGTTCCCGTTTACGATCAATTGGAATTTACCTATCGGAAAATCCGTTTTTGTTCCCACCGAACGTCCACCGAAATTTCCCGACTTTTTACCGGGGCTCAGCCGAAGGAGGGCACCGGTCTTAAAATGCAGACGGTTTCTGTCTTTTTTCAACGTTACATTGTTAGGGATATATCGCTGACTGAGATATATCGCTGGCTCGTTACTTTGGCTCGCTCATTGAAATCTTATCCACCATTTTCAAAAGCACGAGGCATGGATGACAGTCAAGAGAAACATTGTAGCTTTTTGTTCCCCAACCTTTACGATGCACTAGTTTATGAGCGAAAATTTAAGATTGAATATTTGGAGAGACAAATTTACGAGCGATCACTTAAGAGTGAACCTCCATCGTGAAACTTATCGAGAGTAAGAGCGACTTATCAAAGCTATCTACATTGAGTGAACCTTCCATCGTGAAATTTATCGAGAATCAAAGCGAACACTTATCAAAGTTAACTTTATGTCATCTTAAAAAACGTACTACAAGGCGATCTAGACGTGCTCGTAAACCAAGCAGAATTTCATATCTATTTCTAAGAGGTCTCAACAAGAAGAATAGCATGTTGAAGAAATTTGTCTTCAAAAAGATTTCAATGATTCACATACCGAAGTCTTCAAAGCTCCATCGCTACGTTAATAAGCTGAGAAAAGTTTATCATGCACGATATAAATGTAATAACAAACGCGATCCAAAGATAATTAACTTAAATAGAATGGCTATACCCAAGAACGCTTATTTGTTGTTTTTTTTAGCAGGCATGCATTATCACAGGATAACAGTGATGCTAACTCTCCCGCTTTTGGCAGGAGGCTTACGCTTTTTTGCCTCGTCTCCCGCTCTCCCGCTTTGGTACATAAATCTCCCGCTTTTTACGTCCACTATAAATATTGAATACCTAGTAAAAAATGAAAAAGACTTAGTTTGAGATTTAGCCCATTTTTAGCTCAAAACTTGAATTTTTCTTATTCCCCAGTACGGTTTCTGGGGCATTTTTGTCATTGACAAAGATTATTTCTAGCATTCGAATTTTGATAGTATGTACATCATGTAAGACGTCATATAATGTCCTAAGTCATTCCCATTGGGGGCTGGGTCAATTTTTCGGGGGGGGGGGGGATCGTTGAAATTCCGGGGGGAAGTAAAAAAATGACAGTCTCCCGATTTTAGGTATCCAGAGGTTGGCATCTCTGGCATAATGAAACTAAAATGTAAAGCACATCGATATTTATCATTGTTTTCTTGCAATTGTGTGAGTCATATGTGAATTTCAAACTAAGTAAAGATGTTGAGAAGAATCCAGGACCTACTCAATACAGCACTGTTCATCATGAAGTAATAATTAGACCTTTTATGCAAAATCACAGCTCAACAATGCAGTTGACCTCTCCTACTTCCTCTGAGAATTTGATGCAGTCAAGACTAGGTGAACTTGGTTTACAATCAATAGATGTTGGCTGTGCATGCAGGTGATTGTTTCTTTAGATCTGTATCACATCAATTATATGGCAATAGCAACCATCTATGTGTATACCTACTGCTGGGGTTCAATTTATGAGAGACAACCCAGAGAGATTTATTGAGAGCAATACCGAAAATTCATGGCTAAGATATCTGAAAAATATGTGTATTCAAGGTACATGGGCTGATGCACTTATCATTCAAGCAGTTGCAGATGCATTAAATGTTACTCTACAAATAGTAGAATCTAATCAAGGCTTTGCACCACTTACTACTGTTTACCCAGTTCAGGAAAGAAATACTTCCCCTACAGTTACTATAGGTCATATAGATGAATGTCACCATGTATCAACCACTGCCTTACAATCAAATGCCTCCATTTCAATGTGCAATGTCTTATGTCTGTTATCATTTCAAATTCACAATGTTTTCGCAAAAAATAGATAAATGTGATTAATAAGTCTCCACGATAAACCTGACGATAACGTACTTGACAAAATGTGAAATTGTGATAATCCTGTAGCAAACGTCTTTGCAAACTTTGTCATTACCATTCAACCCAAAACTGTCAGTCATCACAGTGTAAACACACTACTATAACACAGACAGTTAGCTGTGATAACGCTGAAAAAAACTTACGACAACATCCTCCTTTCTCGTGCATTTTGTTGCTTTTCTTCTGCATGAGTTAATTCAGAGTAAGTATTAGCCTCCACAGAAGGAGGTGGGAGGGGTGCGAGAGGTTAACTATATCTATGCAATCACGTGTACCACTGGGCCCCGGTAAGTTCCACGTAGTGGTTCTCGTTTTATCTAAATCGAAAGCGCCCCTTATTATCACATCTAATGAATTCTACTGACGATCATATCATCTTGCTTTCTGAGAGACTGAAAAACTTGTCTCCAGAATAACTCCACTGATGGTTGAAAATAAGGAATGATTGATATATTTAGTTCTACAAATATTTTTTAAAAAGGATTCAATAATTAATTTCAAGTAATAAACAGTTCCTGTCAGAATTGTGAACTTAGCTTTTGCAATACTGTAATACTTTAGTCATGCAAAATGGCCCTTCCCTGAATACATTTTTCCCATACTGGAGTTAGAAAGCTAAAAAAATGTTTACATTCCGGCTGGTTGGTAAACGAAAAAGGTATCTTTTTCTTTGTTTGTACCACATTTTGACGTCCTCTGTGATCCATTTTTATAAAATCTATATGTTTTGTACAATGATCAATAAAGAAGAAAGACATATCTGCCTTGTATCACTTTACTGGTTGAAGATTTGAGCTAGTTCAAAGTCCCAAACGCAATTTTTCGTCTCTGCTTACTTGTTTACAGTTTCATCGAAAGTTTTTCAACGTCTTTTCTTGCTCAAAGCAGAAGAATGGCGAAAAGATTTTTGCAAAACAGCGAGTCTCGCGCGTAGTGATGACACACGATGGCAACTGTTGTCACTGTGAAGATTTCTTGTTGTTTAGGCATTCTCGGCAGGTTTTCAGTAAAGAGCTCTTTTAGCCTGCGAGCTCCGCAGTGGGGGAAAGGCAAAAAACGGGTTCAAGTTTCCCTTGACGTTATCCATGTATCTGTACTCTAACAGATAATGGGTGACAACCAATCACAGGGCGCGTAGCATTCACATCATTGTATTAACTTGAGAATAGTGGTTGAGACCTGAAAAAGCCGCTGGGGAAAATCAGGAAGCATACCGCCCAGCGTAGCCTATGAACGAGCTCAGGAAAGGGAAGCTTGATCAAAAGCTTGATCAAAGGCCTGTTCACAGGCTAGCCCAGCCCCACCCATGTATGCAAACTCATTTTTAGTAGCTGAAATTGAATTTAACAAATTCTTCCAAGTCTCATCGGGGAGTACGTAAAGCATGGGGGGACAAACATATAGAGGACGCACCATTACAAAATATATACATTATTACACGTACTGCATCTGTGTGAGTGGATAACGCAATTGAGTACGTGTTTCGTAACGTTTACCCACCAAGCCACTATTCGAGGAAACGTTGGATCGGCGCTATCCACCGCAAAATTTACCCTCTAGTCTAATTGCGTTATCACTGGATAGCTGGTGATTTCTTCGGTGCATAGCACTATCCGGGGGGTACTCAACAAATTTTTTATACGGGGAGGCTCCGCTCCGAGGTCCAACCCCTTACCCCGTTTATTATATACCATTTTTCACGAAATAGGTAGCCCTTTCGTATACCTCCTATTGACAAAAGGTACCCCTTTCACATAACTTGTTTAGAACTTCACAAAAATAGAACGTTTTCTCGACTTTATGAAGCCATAGAATTAATCTGTTGGCCCTTTGGGCCCTTTCACAGTCCCAAATGACAGATTTCCCTACCCTTTCGTATACTTCAACGAGTGAAATTCCTCCTCTTTCAATATACCTGACGCCTGAAAAAGGTACCCCTTTCGGGCGGAGCCTCCCCCTATAAGCCATCATTGGGCATACCCCCCCGGGTACTATCCACCCGTTTTAATTTGAACAACAATGGTCATGGGATACAATCTTTGAACAACGTGGGCATGATTTTTTGTACACAGCATTACGCTAAAAATTGTGCTCATCATGTCACGATAGGCAAATTGCAAATTTAGCTCTTCCCTCAGAGCAATTATAAACCGGAACGATTACCCAGTTCTCCAAGATTATTCCTGGGGTGGCCGAACTCCGTCAGTTAGAAAACCTACGAACGAACTCTGGGTCTCACGGTTATTATTCAGATAGACTTGCTACAAGTCGACTTCTCATAAGTTCTTAGGGAACGGGAAAGGCGAGCGAAGCAAGCTTCAACGAGATCGCAACCGGGAAAAAAATTCTTTAAAGGACTTTTCGAAATTCCATTATCCAGAGAAAAATACGGACGTGCGAAGAAATGGGAACGCTGAGCCGAAGTCAAAAGACAAAACCAATAACGTTACAACTGTGTTATGCAATATTTAATTTTTATGGTGCTTTATGGCAGTTATACATTCTAATTGTTACATGAGCAAAAGAAGAAAAAAATAATTCGTTTAACATTAAGCCTTTCAGTTTTACTTACGGGTAAGTCATGGATTATGATATCGTTTATTACCGGCATCTTAAACTGGTTGGAACTAGTTTATCTGCACTCCGGTGAATTAAGGAATGGGGCAGTGCAAATTTGGAGGGGGGTGGTCTGTTTTAGTAGGGATTTTACCTTTCGCATCAACATTTTAAATTCAATATCTACTCCCCATAAGCATTAATTTTTCATTATTACTAATGTATTATCTTTGTCACGTGACTTGCCACACCCATTTTTGACTTTTTATTTCAATCCAAATTTACACCACTTTATAAATAACACTTGTAATTTAATTCATTTTTTGTCAATGACTATCGACACAAAGCTTATGGAATTGATCGAGGTTATCTTAAATTATCTACGTTTCGTAAACTATAACGTTTCTTGTTAAGAGGGACACTGGGACGAGAGAAAAATTTCTTATAATTACGAAGGAATGGATCATTTCACAAATCCCCGATTAATTTAGCTTATTAGACTAAAAATGAAATATTATGGAAGGAAAAACGATTGTGGTCACATTCAGTAAAGTGGTGTAATCTGCAAAGTCCAAATTTTGCATAATTATGAGCGTGGCTGGTCACGTGATCTGAAAAAAGTAGTGTTTAAGGCCCAAAGTGGTTCTGGTCTTAAACACAGCGGTCTAAGGTTAAAATGAAGGAAGATACTGGAAAAAACAAGATCAAATCATAAAACCCCGCATGTAACGAGGACCCATGCCTTAATTCACCTGATCACCCTCTTAACAATCAGTTTATCAGCGTCAAGATTTCGCTCAATTCCTTTGCAGACCTTACGAATTCCGCCATGTTTGACGATGAACCATTCGCGGCCTCCTCCATATAGTTGTCTGGCTCTTGCGTAGCTTCTGTTACCATCAAGGTACCTGTGGGCTGCTTTCTCTCCTAGTTTCTTATCCTTCACTTCCCATGCTGCTTCAATTTTCAATGCGTAAGGGTTCCCACTGTTTAGAGTTCTTCGTCGCGTTTCGAGGTCTAGCTGGGTTTGGCCTACTTTTATTAACTTTGGGAACTTAGGCATTCTAATAAGGTATACAAAGCCCTGGTGCCAGCCTGGAGTTTTTACTTTTTTGCTACCGTTGTCTTCAACTGGCACTAACTGTTCTGTGTCGTTGGTTCCTATTTTGATTCAGGCAAACAACAAATTAAAGTAAAACTTTCTATTCCAATAGGTGCACTGCAAATGGTTTCCTGGAACTATTTTATATTAAGTAATAAGGGACCGCACATTTTTTTACGAGGGAAGGGGAAGGAGGACTGTCGGGATTCGGGAAGTACCATATAAAAATTGCATGACCCCCGTCAGCTTGCAAATTTTTTTCTCGCCCACGGCCCCCTTGGAGCGGTTTTTATTTCGGGTGACCCCCCCCCCCCCCCCCCCAAAAAAAAAAAAAAAAAAAATACTAATAATAAATAAGAAGAATAACCCTCTCCCAAGATTTTGCCTTTTGTGATATTCTCTGTTATTCCCTACTTTACGTGATTGTGCTTGCTATGAAAACAATATTTACAATTTCTAATACTACAGAGAGCCGTTTATCAGAAAGTACAAATCAAAAGAAAGAGAAGTTAATTTCGGATCTCTTAGTAATAGCACCCTGAGCGTGTGGCATTTGCCATCTTCTTCATCTGAATCGCAGACTAATGCAAGAATGACTTCGAGTCATCTCCCCCAGAGTCAATGGCATCACTGTCATACCATCATTGTCTCTTTCAGCACTTGCCCTGTTGTCAATGTCCTGGCATTTTGGCCAGCTCTGAGAGGACTCGTTTGTTGTAAGCAGTGTATTATAGATGGGGGCCCTCGACGCCCTCCCCACCCCCTCGCGGTCAAAGGAAGCTGAATATAGTCTGAATAGACTCGTTTGTTGTAAGCAATGTGTTATAGATGGGGGCCCTCGACGCCCTCCCCACCCCCTCGCGGTCGAAGGAAGCTGAATATAGTCTGAAGGGACCGCGAACGACCTCGGACGTCTGAGGATCAGACTAGGCAGGGGCATTGAACGAGAATATAGTTCAAAACCACTTAAACAAAGCAATGTTAAACGTAATTTAGTATTTAAACGGTAGATATAGGCATTTTTTTAATCCCCTAAAAATTTTTGATCTGTTCGAGTTTCCAGCTGAAAGTCTAGTGATCCGAAAATTATAGGGATCAAAACTTACCTTTTCGAAAATTTCAGCCAGAAAAAAGGCTCCAAAAAATTCTAGGTGACCTTTTTAGGGCAAAAATTCGTTAAAAATGGGCAATTATACCATTTTTTAAATGTTCGAAAATCCTAGGAGAGGCAGGCAAGCAATAAATTTTACGACAAATGTTCAGAAAATTCTAGATCTCAAATCGTTATCCGAACAGATATTTTCCGAAAATTGACGTTGGGTGCCCCTGACTAGGGGAAACGGCGAAATATTTTGAATGAATGATGAGCGGAATTAAAGGAATTGTCATTAATGAAAATGTTTTGTGACTACGCTGTTTTTTCAGTACGGCGGAAGCAAACATCAGACATGAATGAGATCTATACGTCCTATCCAGAACTAACTGAAAGAAATAATACGAATCATCATATTTAATGTTCATTTGCTTACCTTTCGTACCATTAGGATATTTTTCACTATCGGCAGCAGCAGTGACAAGCAAAACCCAGAACGTCATAAAGATCATTAACACGAAGGTGCCACGAAACGGCTGTGAATTTGCTTTAGCCATGTTCACGTCTCTGTCGAATTAAGGAAAATATTTAAACATAATTTTACGTGTGTTTGTGATCACCATGCGATCAGCTGATGAACGTGATGAATGAATAGCTACGCGTTGTCCACAGGCTGTATCCATCCTCAGGGATTTGTATGAGTTGTGCCTTATCTTGGCGGCTGAAATTATTAGCAACTACTGGATGAAGCTGACTCAGTGATCTAAATCGAAGAATTATGCAGATCGAGGGGGTGTTATCTGCCGAGGTCACGCAAAGGCGGCCAAAATCAAACCGAACTCTCCACCACCAACTTTGCGAAGTTATTGTTCAACCCCTAAATTAACTTTTTCAACGTTCGTTTGGCCGTTTTTATAGCCAATTTACAAGTCGAGATTTCTCAGAGAAGAGGGGTTGATTTTTCAATAGTAAACTTACCTTTTCGAAAATTTTAGCCAGAAAAAGGCTCCCGAAAATTCTATAGGTGGCCTCATAGATGTTCGAAAATCCTAGGAGAGGCAGGCAAACAAGAAATTTTACAGCAAATGTTCCGAAAATTCTAGATCTCAAATCGTCTTCCGAAAATTGCCGCTCGGTGCCCCTGGTAAATGCAAAGAAAGGAGCCCAAAGCCCATTAGTTCGCTTATTCATAATTGACTCACTCTCTTTAAAAGCTTACCGAGACTTTGAAGTCGCAGTCAGTCCAGATACCTTCACCTCTCGATGGTCTGCTATAGAATGAGGTTTAACTATCACAAGACCCCGTTTTACTAGAAAATTTCTGCGGGTGGCAGCTTAAGTTCGTAGATTAAATTTCATGAGAGCAACACCGCTGTTCCCTTATTCTTTGCAAAAAGTTAGTTCCGATAGATGGAGCGTAGATAGGGTAGCTATTTTACTATTTTGGAATAGTTCTGGTCTCCAAATCACGTTAGATTTGGTGACAGCTACCACCTTCATATCTATCCAGTCTCATCATTGTCTTTCTCCTTTTTTGAAGTGCACTGGTTACTGAATATATTATTTACGTCTATATTTCCTCTGCCATTACGAAGACTCCATGTAATTTTTCTCCTCCTTTGTAATGCACTGACTAAATGTATTATAAATGTCTAAATTTCGCTATCTAATGGCCATGACCATTCAAGGAATGCAAGGTTATCTTTCCCCTCAGTTAGACTGCACTAATTACTGAATGTATTATTCATGTCTAAAATTTTCTCTAGAGTCATGGTCAAAGATCATAAAATTTGTGTTATTGAGCAAGTGTGTACTAGGTAACATGTAAATGATTTGCTTTATGACAAAAGAAATTTAAAATTTGACAAAGCACTGAGTATGCAACCCAGAGTTGGGGGCAAGGATACTAGATCACCTTGATTTAGCCAGCTATGCTGAACCACGTAATCATTACACAGGTTTCATGCAGTCAAAGGAAAATTTGTATTGGAATGACCGAATTATATTAAAAAACCCTAATGGGGACCCTCGATTGAACAACTTACAGCAAGTCCACAATTTTATTGTGGAAAGTGCTCTCACCACTGTGCTACAACTTCTTCCCAAGCTTTCCAGCTGAATAAAGCACTTAAATTCAACTATTCCAACCATCTCAACAGCCATACAGACGGTTCAACTAATTGCATTGACTGTTCTAAATAAAAGAATTGGAATTAGAATCGGAATTTAGGTGGATTTCCATTGTCGGGTGATTTTTACGTGCGTGACTGCGCAAGTAAATTTCACGCGTCTATTTGGGGCTAAACAAGGTGAAATTCGGCCAATCCCTCCTTTGAATGTTACTTCACTGAAGTGATCCCCCAATAACGTTTGATGACTTTCGCGGTCCCCCCCCCCCCCCTCCCCCTTGTCTTCATTTTCCAAACAAATTTGAGTGGTCTCCCCTCTGAATCCTTGTTTTCAGTGATCCCCCCTTTCGGGTTCTCAGTTACGACTGATCCCCCCTTTTGTTCTCCCAAAAATCAAGTGCTCCCTCCTAAAATCCTCCTCCCCCCCCGGCGATAAATAATGACCGGCCCCTTAGATACTTTGTTCATCGTGAAAAAACCTTAAATTCCTTGCAACTGAGGGATTTCTCAAGAAAACTACATATCTGAACCTCTCGTATAATAGGTCAATTTCCGGTTCCAGAAACTCACTTTAAAGAAGAGAAAAATAGAAATAAATCTTACAAAACTTAAATTCCTCTCATTCGTTTACAAGAACTACCTAGTGCAGTTGAAGAACTGGTGCGAGAGCCATGCATCCTGCTATGATTCTAAGCTGAGAGTTTATTAGGATAAGGGTGTCAGGTTGTTTTACTTTAAAGTCGTTTCGCTAGAAGTGCATAATTTCTCGTTCTAAAAGTGAATTGCCCGAAAAAATAGTTTGAGTATAGTGCTCAGCGGTTGTGTGAGGAGCAAACAAAGCTGAAATACTGCATAAAACCTCAAACTCAATGAATCCTCTCTCCTCCGCAGATAGCTCCCCGAGGGCTCTTTTTTACACGAGTGGGGGAGCGGGGGAGGGTAGTAAGGGAGAGAGATCTGCGAGTCAACTGCTAAACTCTAATGCAGTGAGAGGGGTTTGTGAAGAAACGACCGGATCCTGAATCAGAAGATGATTACGAGGATTCCCAAGTAGTTTTCGGTTCCGGGACTTCTAAGCAAAATGGGGGTTGAGCTTGACAGTCCAGTCGCTGAACTTTTTTCAGGGATTAGACACTAGATGCCGAATATAACCATCGGCCAATTACGTACGGGATTGAGGGAAAATTTGCAACGAGATGACAGGATTTCTTGCAGAACATCGTGAAAACAAAAGTGCACAAAACACAACCTAAAAAAAGAAGTATTTTTTTAAAAAATGCTTCGCGGCACTTTAGGTGGTCCGAGAGTCATCCTGTTCTACTTAACAGTACACCACAGCTGACCATACAAAAGTAACAAGGATGTGGTCAAATTCCTTGAAAGCAAGGAGGAAACTGGCCCTGAGAGAGGGAACTGAATGGGATGACAATTATCGTACTGCTACATTTGGTTATCATTACTTGTCTGTTCATGTCACATTCAAGTCCAAAAATAATTTACGTTTTGGCCACAGACAGAGACCTTCACGCCATATGGTCCGATATTAACGAAGTAATTCATATCTCATGATGAAATTTGAGATTCCGTGCGCGTCAGTATTTTTTCCCGTCACACTACCAACAAAGCAATTTACCTCTGTCTGCAATGAGCTTAATAATTCGTTTTTGGAAAATCCAATTTTTAAAATGGCAAATCGGAAATGAAGAAAAGTCCATTAAGGTCTTCGAAAATTTTTGCTGGTGGAAGCTTTTTTCATTGTGAAATACCAATGCCATTGCCGTATGTATTATTTACGTTATTCTGCAACAAGTTTGTCAAGTTATGGAGCCAATTTTATACTTTTAAATAAGTCCCAATGGATAATATAAGCGTAGCTGTTGTACAATTTCGAGACGCTTTTGGTCTCGGAACCGTCGTAGAAGTAGCTAGAAAAATAAGTGGCTGCTTCAGCTACCACCAGGCCAACGCTTCATTTAACCTAATCATATTGTCTCATCATTAATATATTTGCCTCTCCCCTCCTTTGAAGTGAAATAACTGAATATGTTATATTTCTTGATGTCAGACAGTCAGGGATCATTATGTTGGCGTTATTTATTAAGCGAGAAGACAGATGGTTGGACGTTCAGACTTCTCAGAGACTTACCAAAAAAGCTTGATGAATAAATGCCGTCTCAATGCCAACGTAGCAGGAAATTTTTAACCAGATATCAGGGTTGGTCTTCCAGAGGGTTTTTTTTTTCCTGTTGTTTGCGGCAAAATTGAGCGGCGAAGTCGCGCTCGTCCCGACTGCGCAAACAACAGGGAAAAAAACCCTCTGGCACCCAGGGTAGGGTTGGTCTGCCTGAAATCTCGTTTCAAGTAGTTTTTAGACTCACTTTAAATTTGTTTTATGTTACTCCGGCATTAGTTAGAAAGAACACTTATTTTTTAGTAACTTCTGTTCCATTTCAAGTCAAATTTTATACTGTCAAAAGCTTGTTCCATTGTAAATATACCTAGTTTTACAGTTTTTGTAGATAAAGGTTTTTTTATTTCGCAACTCAAAAAACTGACAAGCTTGATAAATTATGGCGAGGTTTTTTATACGTGGCTGAAAGAAAATTTTAACTTGCTTGCGAGACATTCGAAGTCTCGAAGCCATTAGATTAGGTTTGGTGGCTTCCACAGCCAAGAGCCTTTACCCTTCATTTTCCCTCATGAGCAGCTATTGTCTCTGATCGCTATTATTTTGTTCATCTTTTCCTTTTAAGTCCAAATATATTATTCATGTACGTCTAAAATGTTCGCCACAGTTATGAATGGTCCAGGATCGATCATATCATGATATTTGCGTTATCGAACAGCTGGGAGGTCGTGATGGATGAACAAAGGATTTGTTTTAAAGCAGAAAGAAAATTTTACTTGAGGGAACAAATTAAAACAGGCATTATTTATCCCGCGGATAGGCCTGTAAGCGGCATATAGCGCTCGTTTGAACTTCCCTGCTCGTGGGGCCAGTAACACACGAGAAAGCTTCTTTACTGGCAAAAATTCGTTTATTCAGCGACCTCAAAGACGAGTGGCTCGTCTGGCCATCAAATATTCCAGTCCCGAATAAAATACCGCAGAGTCCTTTTTCTTCTAATTCAGTAGTCGGCCAGCACCAGTTAAACATCTCCGGGTTTTTCACAACTGACTAGTAATAAATAATGTATATAGCCTGCATAGACGGCTCGAACTTCCATGTTTTTATAAATTACAAGCGTCGCACGCGCGCCCTCCAAAATAGAAAACATGTAAATTGCAATTTGAACAACTATTTATGTGGTCAGTCACTTTTTGATTGCAAGGTGTCCCCTGAATAAGGTTAACCAAGGTTTCGGGACCCAGAAAAAGTGTCCCTTTTCCCTGAATAGAGGATCAGTACAGATCACAAATACAAAGATTATGACTGTGAACATTTTTCCGGGACCAAATCTTACGTCCCCTGAATGGAGGTGTCCCAAAGGTGAGATTCCACTGCAGTATGAATCAGTCTCTTTTCGAGGGTGGCGCTCTTTTGACAAAATATCTTCCCTTCCCCTTTTAGAAGGGGAGGGTGGGGAGGAAGGTAAAAGGGGCTCAACTAAAAGAAATGCGACCTTGAGAGCGTGGTTGCCGAAATGCGCCATTCCGCCAAAATTCCTCTCCGGCAGTTTTGAACACGTCTAATGATGGACTGCGTTTCAAGAAACACGGTGCAGTTTAAGGACTGGTACGTACTACGAGAGCCATCTTTGTAAGAAAGATTCTATGCCCGGTAAGTCTCCTCAACGTGACAAGTTCAGAACTTGAAATTATGCTACCCTACCCTAGTAAGTGTGTGATGCTTAGCGGGGGAGGAGAAACAAAAGTTCGCTTGGGACTGGGGGAGAGAGAGCAGCGAATCGACTAGAAAACAATGATGTGAAAATAGTTTGTAATGAAACGAGCGGATCCCGAGAGGTTTTTCGGGATCCCGGAGTTATGACCGGGACTGGGGATTTCAGAGCAACAAAGGAGCAAGATCGGAGATGCGGGTACCGAAAATCACCATTGGGATTATGGGATGGACCGAAAATTTTGGCCGGGGTGACGGGATTCAAGATTTATAGGGGACCCTCGATTATAGAACAGCAAACCAGGAAGCAATTCCGCAATTTTATTGTAACAGTTGTTGGGGAACATAGTGAAAACAAAGGCGCACAGAACACAACCTAACAAAAGAAGTGATTTTCTACAAAATGACAAGAGATCTCTTTCTCATACAGCACACAGCTCCACTGCACACCACACCTGTTTCAAAAGTAACAAGGATCTAGCGAAATCTCGGCTGAAAGCAGGGTCACAAACTGGCCCGCAGAGATGGTGAAGTGAGTCACTGGCCGCACTGGATCATCGAATATCTACACCTTGGATAGACTATCATTTTTCATTTTTTCCAAATATAATCTGTTCTCGCCACAGACAGAGACCTTCACCCAATAGGAGTTTTTCATCTCTCAGAGTAAAGTTTGCAGATTTCGTGCACACAGCACCTTTTCCAGCCAAACTACCAACAAAGTAGTTTACTTGTGCCTGCAATGAGAATATATTTCAGTCATGGTCCAGGATAGTATCATGATATTTGTGGGCAGCCGAGAGGTCAGTCAGGATGAATAAAAAAAGGATTTGTTTTATGGCTAAAAGAAAATTGTACTTGCTGGAGCAAAACAGACATTAGGAACCTTAAGATTGAGGTTTTTCGGTATTTCCCGCGAACGGCAAACGTTAACAAGTCACGTGACTAGTACCTTGCCGTCAGGTTTGCGGTTTGAGGTTCACGTTTGTACGGCTCGACAACGCTCCAGAGATAAGTGATTTACCCGCAAGGTTTTTTGCCCCCTAAAATATCACAATCCCACGTTTGAGAGAAAATAATCCTTTTTCGAAAACTTTCGCTGATTAAATATTAAACTATATTTCGGAGAAACGTAACTTTGGAGACGATTTCTCAGCTTAAATAGAAGTGAACGAATGAATAAAAGCAAACATGGTAGCAGTGTCTTATGATCGATACCTGGCGATCGTCAAGTCACCTTTGACCTACGATGGCACCATTACAAAAACCAGAGTGGCGTTTATGTCTCTCATCTGGATACTCCCGATTCCACTTTCCATCGGTCCATTCCTTGGTTGGGGAAAGTACGTTTACAACCCAGAGGTGGTGTTCTGCGAGCAGGGATGGGCTGTGAAGAGTGATTCCACAAGAGGAAACATGATCGTTTTACCGATCGCGACGTTTATTGTGCCATTCGTGGTCATCGTATTCCTTAATGGGTCTGTGTACAAGGCGGCGCGAAGGCAGATAAACGCCAATGAAGTACAAGTGGGTGACCAGGTTAATGCTGAAAGCCCTCAACAGCAAGATATCGCATCATGGCGGCTGAGCGACCACAAGGCAGCTGTCGATGTCACCATCATCATCGCTGCGTTCTTGCTGTGCTATATCCCAGGCTGGCATATGGGCATTTGCCAGCGTCAGTTCGTTCCAGGAATCGATGTTCCAGCCGAGATAGATCTTGCAACAACCTGTACTTTCTTCGTCAGCACCCTGTGTAACCCGTTCATCTATTCTATCCGTAAACGAGAATTCCGTACCGCAGTAAAGAAAGTATTCAGACTGATTGGAGTTCGTATTTAGATTCCATCGACAATAAAGCTCCCACTACCAATAACAACGGAGGGAAAATTAAGTGACTTGGCACAAACGTCAAAAACTTTGCAGCTTCGGAGAGACAACATTGTCAAGGACCACGCATTCACTGCGACAGCAGTGGTAGAAGAAGTAGTGACATTACTTAGAATTGTGGTAAACTCTACTTGAGCAGCATGATGGACGATAACCATCACCAAGAGGCCGTTTTATGAATGCAGCGGTGGATTAACCTGGGTAAAATGGGCAAAATAGGGCGCGTAAATGGCACATGAGAATGTACCCTTTCTCTACTCCATTAAGCTTTCCTCGTGTTTTCCTGCGTTTGATTTTCTCCGTTTAGAGCAGATTTGCAGCGGACCGGAACAGTTCCTTAAAAAATGACATCAGGAAACGAACGAGAAATCAAGCAGAACACCATATTTTCTCTGACTTTTAAGGTTTGCACTCGGGTAAATTAAGAAGCCGAAACACCAGTAAATTAATTTAGTAGTGGTTTTTTTGGTTTCAGTTCTTTAAAAACAGTTTCGTCCGACAAAGAAAACCGGCTGTCAGCCATTTTGCTTTTTGTTTCAAACTTCGCTTTTTCCCTTGTTTCCATAGCAACTTCCGTATTGCATTCTACAACCTCTATTTGGACTCAATTGGGTTGTTAGCATTTCTCATCGACCAATCAGAAACGCCCTACGATCTGTATGTTTAGTGTTTAGTATATCGTAAGCTACAAAACACCGCAGTACAGATATTCATTCAAAGGCAATTACCATGCTTGTTTATCATGGCGCAAAATGTCACATTTTCTTGACGAAATATCAAACTACAATGAGATCTCGACCATTCACTCGTTTTCAACACACTCTGAGCATTAATTAACAAAATAAATGACATGAATGGAAATATACAGAAATGAGTCATACTTTGAACTGCGGAGAAAATGAACTAAAAGTTAGTCAACCTATTAATCTAACAAAGATAATTTGAACAAGGAATATCTAAACCTCTTTCACTAGCAAATAAAACTACTACAGAAAAAGTTGATCTTGAGCAAAACACACGCAACTGAAGGAATTCCTGCCAGAGATTATTATCTGTACGGCGTCTTTCAGTCTTGAAAACTGTCACACACTTGCATCCGTTTTCAAAAACAATTGCCACTAATGACATATTTTATTGTTAAAGGTGGTTCTCTCTGTCATCAGAGGGGTTTTCAGCTTCCTGACTCTCTGCAAGGATAATTTTTAAATGGCAGTTTAATTCCGAAGCTCTTTTTGAATACGAGCCATTCACAAAAAACAATAGTCTTTAAAACATTATGACTCAGTCAATTCTAAGCGTGTTTACCCTCCTTTCCCTTCCCCCGTCCTCCCCCCCCCCCCCCAACCCAGGGAACATTCGTAAATATAATTTAATATAATTTATTATAATTAACTAAGGGTGGATTCCTTTCCAGAACACGCGTTAAGCCTCCGATTGGAAATAAACTTGTGGAAGAACTTTGGGTTTTCTCTAAGAATCCAACCACCAAACTGGAACATAAGGTTAATTAGGGACAGTGCTAATTTCGCAGGAAAAGAATCTAAAAAATAAGACTACTGAAAATCTAATACGCTCCGAGGTAACGGGCTCTTGTGAACATCCAACACTTCACTGGGGCCCTGATTACAAGAAAGGATTAACCCTTCCAGGTTACCTTGCCACGTGAAATTGCTAAGGGCTTAAAATGGCAGGAAACCTGCTTTGGCAGTAAATAAAAATTTCCTAGCCTCCGTTTTTTCTTCCGTGGCCATTTACTGCTGTGGGTTTTTGCTTTCCTTTTTATTTACGCAACGAAGCGTGTAACAATCTACCTAATATATTAAAAGCTTCTAAGCAACAACCAGACGGCGACGGCTACGAAAACGTCACTTAAAAAGTGAAGTCGCGCTGCCAAACTTTATAGCGCTTACTCCATATTGTTCTGATCAATTCTTCATATGTTGGCAATTTTTTCTGGAGATGAATTCTAAAAGACCGTATCAAGGTTCAAGAAGAGAAAAATAAAGTTGTTGTCTTGTGTTCCCGTCCTCGACAAAACGTGAAATTAGACCGACTTTCACGTCGTAGTCGTACAACGACGGCTAAAAAATGTACAAAAAAGCGTGATGCACGTGCAAAGTTGTTGTTTTGCCAATCTAAAACTAAATTGCTTTTTTGCCCCTCTCGTTGCCGTTGCCGTTGCCGTCGTCGTTCCTTAAGCTCCCTATTCGCCCTATTAGCAAGCTCTCCATCTCGAGTGTCGAGCGAAATAAGCCGCTGGAACGTACCACTCGCGCGTCTTCTCTCGCGTGCCGCTCGTGCGTGACTTTTCACGATATCCCACAGATGGAGAACTTGCTCGCGGGTAATATCTATATCAGCAGCATTTTTATACCTTTCTCGACGTAAGAATCAGTAGCAACATCGTTCTCCTCTACTTTGTTGAGGTTTATTTCTTTATGAACTGATTTGTCTTCCTCATCTGCCATAGTTTTTGGTTCATTTCCTGCTGATTCTAAAATAAAGACGGGAAATATGAGACTAAACCGACACCTTTCTTACATACTAACTTACTTTTGAGCGGGAATATGCACAATACCACATACACGACTGAGTAATGTGCTTTTGATTATTAGGGTGTTTGAGATCACCAACAGGGACAACAACGCTTTTTTCAATTCACAAATAGATAAATAGATAAAGAAATCAATAACGGTTTAGTGGTGCACTCTACATGGAAATAATGATAAACGATGTAGTGTTATTGTTATCTGCGACCAATGAAAAGACACCTTCCGATCAGCTGCTACAGGACTGAGTGGTTTTTCGTCTACCATTCCTGGTCGAACTGGAATTTGAAAACCCTGTCTTTTCAGGAGAGGGGAAAACCGGAGTACCCGGAGAAAAACCTCCCTAAGCAAGGGAGAGAACTAACAACAACCTCATCCCACATATAGCGTCGCCTCTGAGATTCGAGCGAACCCTGGCCACAATGGTAGAAGGCGGTATTCTTACTACTGTACCACCATTACTTCCTTTCAATCGCCACTTAAGACTACTGGGACTGATATTAGAGACAAAGAAACAAATTGACCAATAGCTGATTGGCGCATCCCCAGTCGCGATCCCAGAAACATTTGCGGGACACATTTCGGCTCCAGTCCTATTCTCGTTTCCTAAGTGGCGAATGAAATGGCCCATGCCATGAATAAACAAATAAAATAAAATAAAATAAAGCGACCCCTTCAAACCATTCGGCGTCACTTTCACTCTTGACTGGGCCTCAAAAAGGGAGTCAATTTTCAAATTGGAGAACCTTCCCGGCATTCACCCATCCGAAATTGGCCGAGCTGTTACTGGAGACAGGGAAAAATTATAGCCAATAGCGACCAGCGACTCCCCAGTAACGATCCCAGAAGTCCTTACGAAAGCTAACTCGGCCCAGTCTCTTTCTTCTTTCTAAAGTAGCGAATAGGCGTTGACCCCAACGAATAATCCACCCAACTAGACAAGCGTCTTGGTATCTACCGTAAAAGGAAGAACAACAACACAGCTAACCTTTCAACGTTTCATCTTCGGTGCCACTCTTTCCTCTTTGGCCCGGCAAAACAATCACCCTGAGCCTGTATTCCTCAGTCTCAGAGTCAGCGGTCTGTTTGGTAGTGTCTTGTGTATCCTCGGGGTAGTACTCGGGGGATGACTGGCGCTGTTTGTGGCTGGACGGCCTGTAAGCTTCATTGGCCTTGGGGTCTGTCGTCCACCCTTTGATCATGTGTTTGTGAACATGCGACGCTTCCTCGCAAGGCGATCGCGTATAGCTCAATCTGCTCCGAGGAATTCTCTGTCAAAAAAGCACTTTATTTGAGTTTGAATGTATCTAGCACGAAAGCACTAATTGGGGACACTATTTTTACGTCTTCTACAGGAGACTAGACCGCCATTTTACTTGGTCATCCGAGCCACGCGAAGGTCTAGCCATTTGCCGGGCAAAGGCAGTACCTTCATTTCTCGGTTATTTTAAGACCCTGAGTATTGGTCCGGCCCAGGGAATCGAACCCGCGACCTCCCGCTCTGCAGTCAAGCGCTCTACCGACTGAACTAATCCTGCGCGACGACAAAAAATAAATACGTAAATAGAAATATAACATTTCTCAGCTTCGCTGCCTGTTGCCAGTCATTCCTGGCGAGTTAACACGTGAGGTCACCCACGCTTGTTTCCAAGCCTCTTCCGCTCACTCGGATAGTGCAAATTCGCCTGGGGACGAGGCTGATGATTTCTCAGGATAAGGGGGTTGTGCGAAGCCGGTATGCTCCCTCACTCGTATCGGGGTGTAAATTGCAGATCATGTTCTCAGACAGATTTGGACGGAAAGCTATTTGACCTACATAATACAAAGATCGCTTAAGGCTTAGAACAAAGAAATAAAATCATCTTTAAGTTAAAGCCAGGAAAGCATTTGATGACAATGTCTTTACTATGAACAATAAGTTATTTGATCAACTTAAAGACATGAAATAAGCCCAGGCTTCAAAGGCCAACCTGAATTGTTAGTGGTTCTTCACAACCGCTAAGGAAGATCACATCACATAAACAAGTTCGTAAATAGTAACAAAGACTTCTTTACCTGATCGTATCTTTTAATGAATTTGCAGTATCGTTGATACTCTTTCCATTCTTTAACTCGTTCATGTTCCTTGAGCTCTTTGTTCTGAATTCTCCTAGTGAACTCATAATCTAACAAACTCTGGTACTGCCTCTGTTTGAGACTCATAAGTTGAGTGACGGAGTAAATCCGTGCTACCCCCCAAATGTATTGCTTCTGACCCATGTCCAAGTCCTCATGATGAAGGAAGTAGTTTGATTTCATAAACCCGGGCAACTCCACTTGCGTTCCATCGAATCTGGTTGGAGATTTCGGTTGTCTTCCCGCCGAGCGCGCTCGATCACGCTCTTCTTGGCATAGATAAACTTTGCTCGGAGGTCGGTTCAACTTCGCTGCAGTTCGTACACCTTCGTTTTGGAACATACGCATAGGCTGACAGGACGCGCTTCGTGAGGTGTACGCTAAACTGTGGCTGCTAAGAGACGACCCTGTAAATGAGGAAAAACATTACTTTGTGCTGTCGCTCCCCCACCCCAAAGTGTTGTTCAATGTCTGTTAAACAGTCGAGCTATGATAAGGCCACACCACACTCTTCTCTCAGTTTAAACATAATCGCTTTTGTATGTTTAAGGAGTTCATTTGAAAAAAAAAGAAAACACAACCTCTGAATTAAGATGTCACTAAAAAGGGGAACTAAGAACGGGGAATGAACCGGGGAACAGGAAGATGAAAACAAAAGGGAGCAAAATGGAAAATGGGTAATGAAGTTAGGTTTGGTTATCAATTTTTTATCTCGTTCTCAGTGCTTGTTCTGTTAAGTTAAGTTAATTTAAGCAGTCTGTCGAAGTTCAATCATTAATCAGGTTCCTCCAGGTCGTTCTGTCCATTGCTCGCTGTCTCCAACTATCTACTAAAATGTTCTTCCGCTTCAGGTTTCTTTTCACGACGTCCTTGAATCTTAGCCTAGGCCTTCCTCGATTTCTCTTTCCATCGCGTAACTGGGAATTGATATCTGTTAAATATGTATTCTAGCCTCGCTTTGAAGCAGAGGCTTGGGACAAATCGGAAATGGCCTATTCAAGCACGGTGCCGGTGTACGAGAACAAGATTGAGACCTTGAATTCGTGGTGCACAAAAATGGGCCGGGTCCTTCCAGGTGATCTGTGACGTCACTGCGGGGGCCTGGGGAAAGAAATTTTAATGCCGTATCCCATAAACCAAAGCTAACGGGAACAGATTGAATTGAATTGAATTGGTACGCGCGTTGGTTTATGGGATACGGTTTTTAAAATTTCTTTCCCCAGGCCCCCGCAATGACGTCACAGATCACCTAGTTGTCTACACACCGTTTTTTCACACTTTTAGTTCTGGGGCAGTCCAATTCTCTGTACTCGCTATTGAGCTCATTTTTCAAAATGGCGCCTGAGAGGGCGAAATGGAGTAACCATGTACACAGTTACATGTCGGGTACTCAAGGTGTGAACACAGCATTTTGTACCGGTCCCTAGTCAATGGTTCCCAGGCACCAAGTACATGTGGCTAGCCCGTTAATGAAATTCTCGTGATCGGGTCAAAGTTAGTTTAAGTTCACGGCTTTCACGAGAAAAATGCATAATAAAAAGACAAACAGCGTCAAAAGAAGATAGCGTCCAGCTCCTTAGCAACCCGATATCGTTAAGGCCGTTAAACGTCTGTCCAGCATAGAGACGTAAGATCAACTTACCTGGCCTGTGATCTGGAGCAGGTGGCTTTTCTCTTACTTCGCCTGCGCTGGCTGCTTTTTCAAGGCTGCAAGGGAACGCGGAAAAAATGTTAAAAAGATTCCGAGCTCGGAGCGGTTGCTAGCGATTGCCCAGGAGATTGGCCATTTCAAAATTCTAATTGATCACAAATCGCACGCCAGTAATCTCGAAAGAATTTTCACATTCGAGAGTTGAACTTTTTTGTTATGTCAGTTCCTTTCTAACGTTACTAGAAATCTGCATACCTGCTGGTCACGCGAGAGAACATGCTCTTTTAAGGTTTTTTCTCTACGCTATACCGAACAGTTTCTACGTGGACACGAAAAGCTACCCTGCAGGTTTTTCCTTGAATAATCGCCTTCCCTCGAACTTTGTGAGCGAAAAAAAAAAATATCCGCAGAAATACGGATCTAGTATGGTAGAAACACCTGATCAAACTTCGCCAAAGGGTGGCATAAAATCTACGGTAAATGCTCTATTAAGCCCCCCCCCCCCCCCTTTTCAGAGGAGGAAAGTTAATAAGCCCCCCTCTCTATTAATCCCCCCTCTCCCCTCCATCCTTATTCTTCACAAACAATTAACGTGGACTGATCAGTTATTGTTTATTCAGGCTGGAAATTCATATTGTTTTTGGTCTTCAGCCGCATGACCTCCAACTTCATGTGCTGAACTTTTTAAACTTTATGTTCTACTCTCTGTGGAGAATTGTTACCAATTTCTTATTGTTAGAAAAAGCAGTATAACGCCCGGTAACCACAAGTCCGTCCCCGAGAAACCTTGCTCCTGTTGATGCATTTCGCTAAATTAAATAAACCCCCCTCTCTTCTAAGCCCCCCCCCCCCCCATCAAAAGTGCTTGAAAAAATAATCCCGGGGGGGGGCTTAATAGAGGATTTACGTTATTCGATAAGTAACAATGCACTTTCAAGATCGAAGAGGCGCAGCTTTACTCTTTTATGGAAACCGCACGGAATTACCGTCTTATATGGGGATAGCCTGCAGTGCAGGTGTATTTTGGGCGGGCGAAAGCTGCTTGTTTGCGCTATACAATATCATTTTCGTGCCGGCCTTGGAATAAATAAGTGGAATGAATAAGCGTGACTCCAGGGTTAGTCGCCATGGCATCTTAAATGCTCTGTTTACAGCTAACTCAGGGTTAGATCTCCGGGGTGAGTATTCCCATATATGGGCTAGGTAGGTATGTGCCACCCGAAAAGGGTTGGGTTTTTAAGGGTCTCATTTTTGTCCTTGCTGGCATGGTGTTCCTAGTGTGATCCTTAAACAGGGTATCTAAAGGGTATCACCTAAAATTCAATTGCGTAAACGCCCAGCAAGACAAGGAACAAACCATCTGTTAAAACTGAGCTATCTCATAGAGGAATACGATAGCGATTTAATGGAGGTTTGTGTGTTGCTATTTAACTGACTTTTAGTTTTTGTCTTTCCGTTGTAGAGGGCGTCATTTTTCGGCTTTGGACCTTTAAATGGACGTGCATTTTCGTTTGTCTCATCCATGGGTGGCATACACCTATCCAAAATTTATGCGAGTACCTCCTCCCCCTGGGATTAGAACAATCTGTATCTGGCCAAGGATAAGAGAAGAAAAAACTGCCACATATCATCATGTAACTTTTTAACTGACCTTGTTTGCGTCCCAATGGACCTGCTCCTTTGGCCACCTGATCCGTTGGGTTTTCCGGCTGTGTTGGGCCTCTGAGAAGGAGGTACAGGAGCGCGTGGCGTAAAAGTGTGCCTCGGGGACTTACCAGATGACGAGGCTGTACTGGAGGGTCTGGATTGGTACTGAAAAAGAAAAAAAATAGAGGTTTCTTTATTAACCGCAACAGGACAATAGCTCAGTCGCTAGGGCGCTTAAATGCAGAGCGGCAAGTCGGAAGCTTGATTCCCGTGACCGCACCATTACTTTGGGTCTTACAATTATTGGGAAATAAAGGTTACTACCTTTGCCCTGCACTTGATTAGACCTTCATGTGGCTCGGATGAGAACGCAGAAATGGCGACGTAAAAACAGTCAATAGAGAAGTGTTATCATTTAGCAATTTCATGCTTGATACTTTGACGACGCTCAAATAAAATGCGTTATTTTTTTAAAGGCCTACCAACGTAGCATCTTACACTGCCTTATATATAGGTTGGTTTTAATTGATCCGTTCCCGCCAAGCCGCGTGGTCTAGCCGGAAGGCGTTGGACTTGCAATCTGTTGAATCCAGTTCCCACTCTGTCCTTTTACTGGATTTGTTATGCGTGTACAAACTATATCTATTTATAAGGCAGCCTTCTATTTGTTAGTCTGCGAACACAGACGTATTTCCGGTCGTCGCTTCTCTGCACCCGAAAAATAACGTCTGTGAACCCGAGCGGTCAAACGATTTCCGTGACGTAAGACATTATCAGCCAATCACAGTTTAGCTCTTAAAATCAAGGAGCTAACTAACTAGCGAGACTTCTCGCAACATCGTGCGCGGTGGACATGTTTACAAGTTGAAAATGAATGAACGACGTAGCCTGCGTAAAGCCGCCCCTTTCCCTCAGAATGACGCGTTGACGAAAGTTAATTTGCCACGATTATTTTTCAGGTAGAGAGAAGCGACGGAAACACCGTAAAATTCCGAAAATAAGCCCGAGGGCTTATATTTTTCAAAGGCCCTTTTTGAGGGGCTTATTTTTGGAGGGGCTTATATTCTGAGGGGCTTATTGACGGAGGAGAATTTGCGTTTGAAAATCGATTGGGCTAGCCTTATAGTTCGAAGGAAATTTACCGTTTTTGCTTTGTTTTACGTTGTATTTGAGGGCAATTTCCAAGTAAAAGACCCCGGGGGGCTTATATTTGGAGGGGCGATATAACGGAGAGTTTTTCGCGTTACGAGTTTGGGGGGCTTATGTTTGGAGGGGCTTATACATGGAGAGGCTTATTTTCGGAATTTTACGGTAGGTCTATGTTCGCAGGCGACTTTTTATATGCAAGAGCACAATTCATAGTTCAAGTTTTACGTTGTACTGCTGTTAATTAATAACTCCACAGCCACCTTCATTTTCAAACTTTAGATCCAAATTTTGAGTTAAGAATGATGAGAAAAAGGCAGGCCTGAAAGTTTAAAATATACATTTCTTTAAAGTTCATGCGGTGCATTCGGATGACGTATTATGCTGAAATTTTTTTCATGAATCCACAAATAATTAACAGCTTCTGAAGTCGCTTTTGTAATTAACACTTACAGATTATAAAACCGACAAACATTCAGATATATTGAAAACTTTCTCCTAACATCGATTTGCGACTACAAAAAATGCACATGACATATACCCAGAATTTCTTTTCTAAAACTGATTATAACAATATCTAAAAGAATTTTGTGTAGAGTTACTGAAGCGTCTACCCAGCTCAGTGTTGCATAATAAAAAATAACACAAGAATTACTACACAGCTTTCCCTGCATAGTTATAATATGTAGGAGTTCATTTGCGGGAAGGATGTAAAAAAAAAGTTAGTCAGAATTGTCATGTACAACACGCCAAATTTAAAGACCGTCAATGGGCGTTCATTGAGTAAATTGAGATGAACTAAACCAGTCAGGTTACAAAAACTCGCAAAACGTGTCTACGGCGACCGTGATAATGCCGAACGGTATTATCTGATAAGCTCTTAGAGGCAGGCAAGTTTCAAACTCAAGCACTAAATCATAATCAAGGCTTCAGAAAATTTAGGAAAAAGTGAGACTCCGTTAGGTAACGAATTTTAGATTTTTGCGGGTGGGATAGCTTTGTACACGCGATAAAGCAAAAGTGAGTTTACAAAACCAGATGTCTCCATTACAACAACAAAAACAACTAATGAAAAACGTAAACAAACAACCTTTGTAGAAGATTGACGTGCATTTTCCTCCAGAGTGAGGTTGATCAATTCTTCAACTTGAGTAACAGGCACTGGCTGTTTCCATTTCAAGGCCTCTTCACGAAATGTTAAAATTTTTCTTGGCCGAACGCGATATAAAATAGCTCGATCCCTTCGGATGATTTCTACGTCTAAATTGGCATTCTTTTCCTGTACCGCGCACTTCACAGGAGCTACATTTTCGCGCATTTTCAGCTGAACATAAAGAACGTTTTCTTTTGCTGTTTCTGGTAAGGAGTGTTGGTTTCCAAGACCGGCGAATGGCGATTTTGAATTAATTTTTCTTTCTAGCCATCGATTTCCAGGAGCATGTTAACTAAAAAGCAACCACTTTAAACTCAAATTGCATGCTTCACCAGCTTTCCACAAAACGCTTTTACCTAATGAAAAGAAATTGCATTAAACGAACAAAAATTTCCATCACAAAACCTCGAATACATTTTCAATAGAGTCGCCTGGAAACCAATTGTTGACACTTAGGCAAAAAGAGGTTTTTACTTTATTTAACTTAATACATTTTCCGATTTTTCACTTAAGGCTAAGAATATGATTTTGTTTTCTAAGCAGGCAGCTGGTTCCGATGGGTTAAATATATGTAGACATTCTAGTAAATCATAGTTGTACAGTGACCTCCAAGTAAACGAGGCGGAAAGAAACCTAGCTGGGCTCAAATTTCTAGATTTCTCAAACATTTCTCCGTCGCTGACCAAAAGAATCGCGGCTTCTGGGAACGAGATTGGCCAGGGAAGGAGAAGGGAATTTTAGCGCGCCGGAAAGCTTCCCGCTTTTCACGGGCCCGAAATCCGCTTTCCCTTCCCTTTCGAACGCCCATCACGCCGGCTACCCTCCCTCCCTCCCACTCTAAACTGAAAAGCGTCTTTCTTTCCTTACTGGAGTCATTGGAGTAGAGCACTTACTTCCACAATAACCTACTTCCTTTTAACTTCTATGTACTTAACTACAGAATTTTTTTCATGTTTAAATACAGTCGAACCTCTCCTCACGGACACCTCTATAATACGGACACCTCTCTATTACGGACAGTTCGTTTGGTCCCAGAAAAGCCAAAAATCGTACATTCCCTATCTCTATAATACGGACACCTCTGTAAAGCGGACACTTGGTTCTGCCCCTTTGGTGTCCGTATTAAAGAGGTTTGACGGTACTGCCGAAATAAGGTTTCGGTCTGTTGAAGGAAAATTACTTACAGTCAAATCGGGAAAACCGTAAACACCAGAAAAACGCCAATCAGGCGTGAGAAAAACTGAACCGCAAGCAAAAACGTTTGTGGTTTTGTGGTTAGTTCGCATGTCCTGATCTTTGCTGTGATTGGTCATAACACAATAAACATTCCTGAGATATTTCAAGTGTTCTTCCCGGTCGCACTGTAATATTGAAGTGCAGTAGTACGCTTTTCACTTTAATGACGAAAACGGCCGTGAGAACGTCAGAAAAAAAATTATGAGCAGCAAACAATAACTCTGCTTGTGCATCACACTATTTGTTGGTACATTTGCCTCCCTGTGTACAACCACGACTAGACATGAAATTTCGTCATAGAAGTTTTTCATTCTTTCTAAACGTTGATGCGGCCCTAACAATTCGAACCCTCACAACTTTGCCTACAACGACGCGAACTGGATTGATTAATGGCGATAAACTTTGAAAGTGCGCGAATTCCCTTTGCAGTCGAGGACCTTCCTCAAGCGCTAGCGACCGTCCAAAATGCGATTATTTTAGTGCTCACATATGTGAATCAAACCACAAAGGGTCTTTTGCGAGAAGCGGCCCGTACACATCTACGTTAGAAGAATACAATTTCACCGTTTATGCGATACGAAAGATGGGAGTGTTTCATGCATCTCGAAAATCAGTCGCAGCTCCACCGCCAAAAAGTACCCCGCACAGAAAACAATGGAAGATTATAAAACTGTCACACCAAAAGAGTGGCTGTGGCCGCTTACGATAGGTGTCGTGCACAAGAGATTCCATCAACAGGGCTTTGATTTGAGAGATTAGGTCTTCGCTTATGGGATTCGGAGGTGATCGATTATGGAAGATGGTCGCTTACGAGATCGCTCCATGTCATTAAGGTACAGTGTAATCCGGATCCAGGAATCCGCGAACTTGTGCCTTGTGAAACCGGATTCTGGGCTTTGGAATCAGGAATTCAGTGCATAGAATCCGGAATCCAGAACGTGGAATCCAGAATCCAAGATTACCTTACTTTGGAGAATACGATAGGTGGTCACACATGCATGTGGAGGTTCATCGACTTAAATTGGTGACTGAGAGTGGATTCCTTTGCAGCACACTAAAAACTGTTGACGAAACACGCTAAGTTGACAAAGAGGATGCTGTTCGCAAAGTCGAAGCGGCCATACCACCCGGGGGGGAGCGGGCACTCCCTTATTTGGCCTATACGGGTATGTGCCACTGAACAGGGTATGGTTTTCAGAGTCTTGAGTATTAAACGGGGTCCATACAATTTCACGGCGTCTTGAACAGGGTGTCATCTTTTTGGACTGGAGGCCTTTCAAAGAGTTTGAAGACTTGCGATGAGCGGTCTACATTAGTGATGCCAATAATTTGTGTCCTAAATATCTATTTCCACGATTTTAGTGTGAAAAATTACTTAATTAAGTATGCAAAACAAATCAAGTCAGGGTCAGAGAGTAGCGTCTCCTGTCTTAAACAGGGTAGCAAAATGAACAATTTTTGTCTTAAGCAGGGTCGGGGTTTGAAGGCCCCAGCGGCACAGCTCTACCCAGACTTCCCACTCACGGCCATACCAACGGGACTCGTGGATTAATACCTTGAAATTACTGAAGGTTTCTATTGAACAAGCGAAGAGTAGCACGAGAGTTAAAGCTGGTTTAGCTGCATTGATTGAATGACAATTCAACAATACAGTTCCATGGCAACAGGATTGCTGATTTGGAGGGATATACAGGAACTGGACTGGACTAGACTGGACACGCATGAAGCCGTCGCATAAACTAATGCTCCTAATGAATTCCCCTTCAGTTTTCTACTTTGAAAATACAGAAGAATCAAACAACAACTGACCTTCAAAAGTGAGGTATTGTCAATTGAGGGTTGCAGTCTAAATGTTTTCAATCCTTTCGGTGTAAACAGTGATCGCTCATACTTCTCTTGCATCTCTCGTCGCAGTCGATCTTGCTTCATTCTGATTAGTTAGAAAACAAGAAATAAAAAAGTTTACATCAACAAATTCATTAACGTATAATTACCAGTAAACACGAGTTTGTAAATGCAAGCAAGCTTGTGTAAGACCGGTTCAAGCGTCGCATACAGGCGTCCCTTTTTTCTATAGTGCTTTAATATTAAAATGTTATCGAAAGATTATTTGTAACTGTCGAGTGACAAAATTAGTTTTGTGTCAAACAAAGATGTCCCCTAAACAAGTCGTTCTCTCGTACATATGGTTAATAGCGAGCGAACTCAAACACAAAGACGGCGGTAACAAGACCAACGTCAAAGAAAATAACAAACAAGGGTTTTATGAGCAAAACAACAACTCCGAGTCGAAAAAACAACCTAGGTAATTAAGCAAAACAGCAATTGTACGTGCATCACACCTTTTTGTACATTTCTTTGGCGTCACTGCACGACTACAACGTAAAAATGTCTAATTTCACGTCTTAAGTTGATGTTACACGGTACTATTCGCAACGACGATTTTTAGCGCAACACAGCGTTACAATGTCGTAACAATGTTGCAACGCTGCGTTGCACTTAAAATCGTTGTTGCCAATCGTCTCGTGTAACATCAGCTCTATGAAGGACGCACACAAGCCACGACGAATTTTTCTGTCTCTTTTTACACTTGAGTATGGTCCCCAAAAATTCAAGTCCAGGAAAACTGGCCTACATTTGACATTTTCAGGAAAATTGGAATAAACGCGAAAAAATTTGGAAAAACACGAATTCACGTTAACAGTGACGTTTTCGTTGCCGTCGCCGTCGTCGTTACTAAGTTGCTAATTAAAAGCACTCAGTCGTATGGCAGACGTAAACACATGAAGACGAAATTTCTTTTCTCTATCAATCTCTATTTCTTTTTTTTTTTTAACTAGGATACAGTACTTACGTATGGAGTAAAGAATTCGAAGTGTTGCGATCACACAAATTTCAGTTTGTGAAATCATATATTGGTTGATATAATTTATTCATGAAAAATTCCCACTTAACGTTTGAGTTGCTCCTTGTTAAAAATAGAGTAAACAGCCATTTGGACCTTTAGCTTTGACAAAATCTGATTAATCTAGTGTTGTGGTTAGTATCTTACATTTCAATGGTCTGGATTGGGGCCTTGGCCACGCGTTAATTTTGGTTCCTTACGAACGAGGTTGATGAATTGTAAAATTAAAAACTTGTTTTACACTTACTCTCCATCAACGTCCATAAGTAGAAAATACACTAACTTCCAGGAGGTAATCCTTTCTGAATTATCAGGGATGACTAGCTGTCCCATCCAGATGCTTTCTTGAAACTACATAATACTCTAGCATTATGGGTATTGTGAAATATATGAAATGATTCATTTTGAACTGCGGTTATAGATGAAGGTGAAGAAAGATCATCGCAGTGAATTTTCCAATTTAAGCAATTGGAAGAAGAAGCCTGAAGCCCTGATTTTTTTTTCAGGCTTCTTCTTCCAATTGCTTAAATTGGAAAATTCACTGCGATGATCTTTCTTCACCTTCATTATGGGTATTCTTAGTATCCCGTGCTCATCTCGTTTATGCAACTTTGTGGTAGTGGTTCAGATAGTGAGGAGTGGCACGAAATGGAGAGGAAGAAAGAGGGAGAGAGCAGGGAACCCTCCTCCCTGCCCCCACCCCCTCGCTGTTTTTTTTTTTTTTGCCAACTGACACACTTTTCTTCGTGCTGTCTCCACTATCTGAATGCCTGGAACAGGCTACCTGGCGATGGTTGTTAAAAAAAAATGGTTTCTGCACACTGTGCTGTGCATTGTAGAAATCACTCTCTAAAGCTCAAAAAATTGGATTCAGTTACTGTTCATCTGCCCCTGTATTCAACAGTGAAGTATTCCTTGAAAAGTTGCTCCCCTCTCTTACCAACAACAGCCTAAGGGTAGTTTGACACATTCCTCACAGAAAGTAGAGCACACTAGATTTAGCACACGTAACAACTGATGTTTTCAGTAGCGGTTCGTTTATCCCTCGCGCGCATTTTGAGATAATTTTAGTGATGGTCAGTTACTACGGTTATGAGATAAGACGTCAAAAGTAGCAGGTGGTCAAGCCTTTTTGAGTGCATGAATGTTTTTCCAACCTCTTTCAACGATAAAAGTAACGCTTGGGGATAAAACAAAGTAAATTATTTATTTATGTATCATTTTACATGTCAAGCACAAAACTTACCTATTCTCCCGTTTTTACCTGGGCCAGGTTGTTCAAAGCAGGGTTAGGTTAACCCAGGGTTAGTGCAAAAATCACGTCAGTTGATGATATTAAACTCTGGTTAATTACATTCACCTGAACGATCATACCCTGCCAACCTACTTATCAAATGACTCCTGGGTTCAAGCCTTTCTCACCGCGCATGGAGTGATTTTCATGCGCGCTCACATTTCACTCCCTCTACTATCCCTGAGGAAAAATGGGGACTAGTCATAGTCTACCATTGAAACAACAGAACTGTAAACAACAATAAAAACTCAAACAATTAGCACACAAATGCCTTTTGGGTAATTAAATTGAGCTACAGCACTGTAGTTCTTCACTTGTATTGAGTCTTGTTTGAAAAGTCCTGTGGGACCCAGATCCCATGAATGTGACAATAAGCAGACAAACCTTGATTTTATTACTTTAACTAGCCCATAACACTGATCTCAGGCCAAACAAATTTGGTTACATGATCAATAAATGACAATTTTGTGCTTCAAAACAATCCAAAAGGGCAGATTATACTAACAGTGCTTTTGGTGAAAAAAATGAGAATTGTGCTCGTTTTGACGAATTATGCCTACAAATTATGCTAGCACAATCTATCAAAGCCAAGTACGACTGGCTAATACCAGTGATGTCACGCAACTATCTCATACATTGCGTGACACTTTTTGAGTTTTGGACGATTGCCTGCCTTTAATGCGACAAGCAAATGAATGTCTAATAAACTTTTTTCAAGCCATTGGATTATTTGACACCAAAAATATAAACTGTGGCAAAGGACAAGAAAGCGGAAAATTTGATTCGCTCCAGGTAACACACTGGAAGGCAATATCGTCTTATGATTACGCTCGACACGCACGCATATTAAAAGTGAGGATCACTTGTTTAGTTGTGTGGCTATTAAATTCACAGGATCTTAAGAATTTGAGCAGAGAAAGGCTGAAACCAGATCATTCTACTTTAATATTAAGAAAGACTGGTAATATCCCATCGCAAACAAAGATGAAAAACTCGTCTACGGTAGACAACATTCCGCAGCAAACACGATACTTCAATTTGTTGAATTCTCTAGATCTCTTCGCCAAGATCATCATACCGAAATCGAACACAGTGCTTTGCGCATAATTCGCCCACCATTACTACTCGCAAGCTATTTGTTGAACCACTAGAAATTTTCAGAGCTATAACAGAGAAATTATTGCGGGGCTACTGTTCGTATTTGACTTTCACTCAAGTAACTATTGTAATACAACTTCTAGATCCCCAAAGAGATTTTCATTTCGATTGCACAACAAATTCCTTTATACTGGTAAATTTGTCAGTTCAGTACATTTAATTTGTATATACACAGACGGGTCTCTCTTGATCTTCACGAGGCTTTTCTCTTCGCGACTAATACATGACTACACAACGAAACATTTTTGTAACCATATGCCGTTCAAATAAACTGGCCAAAATGCGCGCCCGCTCGAAGAATACTTAAACAGAACAGAATTTTTACTTACCGATTACGGACAGGTTCCGGCATCTTTTAAACCACAGCAAATTCACGTTACACACCGATATTCGACGATTCAAAGACAAAAAAAGACACTAACGAAAGAGAAATTCGGTTTATGTGACTTCTGCTAGAGTTACATTGACAGTAATCGTCGGTTCTTGGTTGTCAAGTGGTTTGTTTAGCGAGGGAAACAATAGCTATTGTTGTAAATTAATAGGGTGAGCCAATTAGCCACGGTCAAAAAGTATTACATTTTTCATAGGCTTTCTACTTTTGGAGTCGGGAAAAAGAAATACTTCTGCGTTCGCAGGATATTTGTTAAAATATTCTTCGGAAAATTTCCTCAATCCCGTCATCCCGACCCTAATTTGTGCTCAATCAATCCCCTATTAAAAATTCCGGCGGTATATTTTTGGCGTCCCGCATCCCCCCCCCCCCCCACCCCCCGATCATACTTTCAACCTCGCTCCCATTTTGCTCAGCCATATACTAAAATACTGGATCCCGAAAAACCAATTAGGGATACACGCTGTTGGCCCACAGCCTAGGGAGTGAAATGGATGACAGAGAAAACCAAATTTCAGTACGTGTTATGGAGCGCTTTCCATTCAAACGAAAAATCCAGTAATTTCGGTTGCTACATCAAATGGAACGGACCATTTCGGTTTGGTCAGACCGGAATATTTGGGACCAGCTTTGAAGGGACGCGGGCGCTTTCCATTCAACAAAAATTCCGGTTTGAAATTTCGGAAATTTTACGTGTTAAATGGAACGGTTCATTCCGGTTGCACAGACCCGACCCGAGCCACCGCGCGCTTGGTTATTGTTCTTGCAAGCAGGATACAAAAGAGCGGTACTGGGGACAACAATTTTGTCAAATGGAAAGGAACATTTCGGTCCAACCGACCGAAATGACCAGACCGGTCAAAGAGGACCACCTTCAAGGCTGGTCCCGAATATTCCGGTCGGACCAAACCGAAATGGTCCGTTCCATTTGATGTAGCAACCGAAATTACCGGAATTTTGTGTTGAATGGAAAGCGCCCCAGCTTTGACCGGTCTGGTCATTTCGGTCGGTCGGACCGAAATGTTCCTTTCCATCTGACAAAATTGTTGTCCCCAGCACCGCTCTTTTGTATCCTGCTTGCAAGAACAATAACCAAGCGCGCGGTGGCTTGGGTCGGGTCTAGGACTGTCCATAAGTTGCTCGGCACCTTTTGAGCAACTTTTCAGATTTGGAGCAACTTTTAGTCCTTCGAGCAACTTTTTGGATTTCGTGCAACTTTTTTCTTTTTTGAATAACTTTCTTGCTTTTTAAAGGCAATTTGTAACTAAAAACCGCCCATTCAAGTTCTAATTTAAAGCATCAGTTGCTTTTATGCATGATTTTGCGTAAAATACCTTTTGTAAACAAAAAACACTATTCCCCTGGTGGTCTGCCTGTAGTAGCTGCCGAAGGTGGTCAGCGGATATGCTGAAAAATTCAAAATGGTGGAGCCGAGTGATTATTCAAGCTCGAGTGAAGATGATGAATATTCAGATCCTGTAGAAGTAGCAGCTAGTGCTGGAGCTAGATTAAGTACTCCAGAAAAAGCCAGTATCTCTCGGAAAAGAAAAGTGCAGACAATCCAGCATATTAGCAAAGTTTGTTTTGTTCGAATACAATCACGTGGATATCGTAATAGAAAGCCAATACAGAGAATCAGATTTTTATGATTTGGGTTGAGAGAGACTCAGTCTTACAATATTGATGAGTCAGTATGATATAATTATGTATACAATATCTATGCAAAGTTAAATCTATTCATTAAATCTTTATTTAAGTTGTTAATCAATCTCTTACACTAAAAAATTGAAAGCAACTTTTGGATTTTGGAGCAACTTTTGAGCAACTTTTTGAGAAAATTGGAGCAACTTGTGGACAGCCCTAGTCGGGTCTGTGCAACAGGAATGTATCGTTCCATTGAACACGTAAAATTTCCGAAATTTCAAACCGGAAGTTTTGTTGAATGGAAAGTATGGTACTCAATCCCCGCCAAAAATCAACTTGACTACTCAACATTCAACTTAACAGGGGCACCCAACGACAATTTTCGGAAAATATCTGTTCGGAAGACGATTTGAGAACTAGAATTTTCGGAACATTCGTTGTAAAATTTCTTGCTTGCCTGCCTCTCCTAGGATTTTCGAACATCTAACAAATGGTATAGTTGCCAATTTTTAACTGATTTTTTCCCTAAAATAGTCACCTAGAATTTTCGGGAGCCTTTTTTCTGCCTGGAATTTTCGAAAAGGTAAATTTTAAACCCTATAATTTTCGGATCACTAGACTTTCAGCTAGGAAATCCGAACAGATGAAAAATTTATAGGGGATAAAAATATGCCTATATCTACCGTTTAAACACTAAAATACGTTTAACAATGCTATGTTTAAGTGGTTTTGAACTATATTCTCGTTGGGTGCCCCTGAACTTAAGCGGCTAACATTAAGTTACAGCAACCAACTTTCAACTTCTCGTTTCAACATTCAAAGTTGAAAATTAAACCTAAACTCCCAACATCTAACATGATCACTAGTTCTTGTAAATTGAGCGCGCAGGATTCTACTTATACACCTATTTCAATTAAGGTTGCTCCTGTGAAACATGTTTCATAGCCTGCAGTGCACTATGGTAAACCCTTTTGTAGCAGGAAGTTTTAATTAGTCTTGTTCACGTTCATTGAAATAAAGGAGACCATTTATGAAAAGGCAATAGAAGCATCAGCAGCGTTTGCTTTCTGGGTTTTTAGTTGGTTTTTAGGCTTGTTGTGGGCACATAATTTATAATAATAATGCACCTCGGGCTATGAAACATGGATCATGCATCATTCTTCTCTGAAGCAACCTTATTTGAAATAGGTGTATACACAACATGTAAGTTGTGCAACCAACATTCAACTTGAGAAAACCAAACACTAACTTTGCAATTTCAGTATTCAGTGCTCGGCGTTATATATAAGTCTGGTCATCTTTTTTATAGTCCGATGTTGAAAAGATATTCAACTCGTACCTGACGTGATGGGTAGTGAATAATTGCCGTCACGGATTAAACTTCATCGTTGCGAAATCTTGACCTCGTTGTGCGAACAGCGTAAAATGTCCGCCAAATTGTATCTTATGTCAAAGGCTGACGTAACAGGCCAACCACAGGGGTTGCTTCCAGTCTCCAGTCTCCCCTATTCCCAGCCTTTTGCACAAACTAGATGGCGGAACATTTTTGCCCTGCTTTGCCCTATATTTTTTTTATGAAAAACTTCATCTAGCGGTTTTTTTAAAAATGCGAAATTTGTAGCCATGGACCAAATTACGTGCAAAAACTGTAACAAAAGCAGCTGAATGCAAGTTGATAATTAAAAACTCTTCTTACTCACGATCGCCCTGAGCAATTCCCCTCTTTTTTTGTAGCAGATTTTCAATGGAATCAAACTACTATGAGATGAAGCCGCGTTTCCAAAGCTTATAATTTTCTTAAAAAATTAGCTAATTGTGTGGATAGCATGCTATTTCACTGTTTCTATGATGCTTAAACTTTGTTTCAAAATATTTCCAAAACGCTTTCATAGAATTTGTTCAAACTTTGCCTTAATTGAGACAGTTATGACAGGTACAAACTCCCTTAAGCGATTTTTTAAAAAAAAACTCCTGGTACAGAGAAACACAAAGATAAATAAAAAGACGTAATGGCGTCATTGCATTGCCTTGGCGACTCCGATTGCAATCAAACCCAGATAATAAGAAATTTTTATCTTTGTATAATACAGTTGTGGTAACCTTTTTTCCATATCTTTACTCATGGCAACGAAATTAATGCTCAAACTTGGGAGGTATCCCCCCTAAAAAATCCAGTCGAGCCACCTTAAGTTAAACTTTAGTTACGTCGTAGAAGTGACCGCGGCCATTATTAAAAAGCCGAGAAACACAGTGCCAGCATGGAGTGTTAAAAAACAAAAGAAAGATAAACAACAGAGGCATCAATGTATCTTTATATCCCTTGAGGAATCCTCGCAGATATAAAAATAAGCCGTTTATAGAGGGAAACGCACGAGGCCGAATTAATCACATGACCACGAGCTGAAGGCCGATAACCCTCACAAATCTGAACTTCTCGTATAATCAAATGTCAAAGTTTTATTTGCATGAGAATCAGAAAAACACTCATATCAATGGTTTCGCACTTGATACTTGAGCAGTAACTAGTGAATGGCCTAATCTTCTTCTGGAACCGGGGGGGTACCCTGGGAATTCTTGGATTCAGACCAAAAAATGTAATTTTCCACACCTGTTTTCAGACCTGGCCTTCAGTCAGAAATTATAACATCATTACTTAGATTAGAGCGCAAACAAAAAAATACTTCAAAGCCATTTCGAATTCGCATATTTTTCTTTCTTTCTTATTCATTTGGAATTGAAATGATAAAGACGTTCATACAATCCTGTAGTTCTCTTAAAAGCCATACCCCATTCCACTCCAAAATGGGCAAAGTGTATACCCTTTTTCAGACCAAAACGGCGCAAAAACCCTATATAGCTTCAGGGAGTACCCCCCCCCCGGTTCTGGAATAACGAGCTCCTCTGAGCCCTGAGGTTTAAAGGAAAAAACTTGGTCATTCAATACAGCAGAAAGTGTTGTCTTTTGCTGTAAATGAGCTTCTTAATTACTCTTGTTGTTATTCATAGGCTTTGATAGTTTGTGCTACAGTCACCGTCAAAATTGTTGGCCGGGACACTTTGCTGTCTTCTTGCCCTCCCAATGTTGGTGTGCAAAGTGTTGGGTGGAAGTGTCCCAATTATTTTTGTTTGAGACTGTGTTGGAGAAGGAATTTAAGCAATTTGAAGAGTTGTTGACGGATACCTAGCTGAAGTTGTAATTCGGTCACAGACGCCTTTGAAACTATACACTATAGCCACTACAGGGTGTTTCAAAAGTTCGTTCCGATTTTTTATTCGCTTAAATTTCAGTAATTATTTAAAAAAATCTTTTTTTAAAACTTAGTATGTTATTCATTATTCATTCAACATTAAATAGCTAAAATATTAGTAACCAGAATATCTTCCTGTATGTTTTTTGACATTTTCTAAGTGGTGAGGTATAGAATGTAGGAGCTCCCAAAGCCGCGGTATCCAAAGTCACATTCTTCCAGGCGAAGCGTAGACACTGTCTTAGCTCGTCCAGTGTTTTGGGGCTGGATCTTTGTATGTTGTCTCGTCTACGATAATCCACATGGTCTCTAGGGGGTCCACATCACGTGAGTTTGCCGGCCAGTCCTCCGTTGGTATAAAGTTGGCAAATCCTTCTGACACCATGCTTGCATGAAGTGTGCACCGCCGTTTACTCTTCAAGGCTTTAAAACTTTTTTTGGTAACTTATCCCCATACCGTTGTGATCAAAACTTTCATCGATAGTAATGTGAAGTTGATATTTTTTTACCTTTCTGTTTTGTGGAATTATTACACACATACTTACAGCTTTTTCGATAATATTTCTCACACATTTTGTGAAAAAACGGGCCATCCACTCCTTGGTTTGTCTTGTAAGGTCTTTACTTTTGACCACTAGTTCAGTCATCGTTCAGACTTTTCCAACAATTTGGCAATTTGTTTTGGACTGAATTGCCAGAAGACCATAAAAATAGATGCCTGAGCTCTAACACAACAGTGTATAGGCCATCATTTTCATGAAGGGGTAGAGAAAGTAAAAGAAAACGATAAAAATACCAAAAACCCAGCAAATGGGCAGGAAAAGTATGGCAGGAAAAACCTCGCGTAGTGTGTAGTTGGAGCAAAAATTAAAAACAAAATTACAATTTCTTCAAATTTTAGTTTGGCATTGCTTTGAACGGTTATTTGGATAAATTTCTTACCTGAATCAGTTTACATTTTAAATGCTTTGCTCAAAACACAATTTATAATACAATCGGAACGAGCTTTTGCAACACCATGTATACTATGTAGGAAAGATGAAGCAGACTATTTTTCTCGAAACTTCGTGGGCATATTAAAGACAACAACAACTCACCACATGGTAAGTTTCATCGATTTCTATTTCCACTTTCTAGCAAATTTTTAGACCTAAACTTCGCACCATATGTTGTCTACATTTACTCATGTGACACAAACGGTGAGCCTGGGTTACCTGTGATGGAATGTGTGTGCGGCTCACGTCAATAACCTTTCTAGTAATTTGGTGGAGCGTGTCTATTTCAGTGACTCGAGAGTGGCGCTACTGTGGGCTGGTTTATAAGTTTTTCCTAATAAATAACATAGAGTTAAAGTGTTCGTTTTTCTGGTGCCGAAAATATCACAAGTCATGATCAAATGAAAATTGAAGGTTTGAAATATGATTTCAGTGTATTTTCGTTTTGGTCGAATTCAAACATATAGAATTCTTTACTTCTTACGGAGGTTATTTGCTAAACAACAAACTTTAAGTTCCTAGTGTTGGATTTTCAGTAGCTGGTCTAGATCGCGCAAAATTAGCAATTAGGTGTTTATCAAATTCAACATTTTTTGTTTATTGTTGTCATAGTAATATAGATTTTTCTAAAACCTACATTTTGAAAAATTTCAATCTATAGTCAATCATCGGTGAGAATTTTAAAGCGATCATACAAGGATAAAATCACTTTAAAAGCGATTGAAAAATATCGGTATGGCCTCTGAAAAACAATTTTGAAACACCTTAAGTCAGCATAATTTACAGAAACTGTAGTAATTAACAATTAATGAATGAGGCTGAGTATCTTCTGAGGAATTATGGAGATCGAGGAGGGTGTTATCCGTCGAGGCCGTAGGCCGAGGCAGATAACACCCTCCAAGATCTCCATAATTCTTCATATGATACGAACGCCGAATTCAATAATTGTTTTATTCATTCAAAATAATTCCTAGTTTAAAAACATGGCTAAAACATGCTTACCTCCATCGATCCATCGATGTTAAGTTCATCTTCGATAGTGCCGCGTTCAGGGTTGTTCATCTCCGCAAATATTCTCCTAACAGCAGATGTCGCCCTTCGAGTTGTCTTCTTGCTGTTCTTGCCATGTTTTTAGCTATTTTTTCGCCTAGTTCTTACTCTTGAAACGAGTGAAATGTCCGCCATTTTTAAAGTTCACAACCAAAACAACTTAACCTCGTTCCCAGTCTTCTCGGTTAACGGTGCATTAACCTGTGAGAACGCTGCATTTTTGACGTCATTTCCTCGCTAAACACAAAATTCTTACAAGTTTGGTATCAGTAACTGGTTATGATGAATTAAACGTGTGCTTTTAGCCAATCATAATCGGGGACATATTTTGAATGATTAATAAGCATAATTATTGGCAAGATTTTGAAAATATAAGAGCGCTGCTTGTAGCATGTATATTATGTACCTTTTGCGAGCACACAGAGCATTTCTTGTATTACTACTCGTGTCTTGTCTTGTCGTAATGGTTCTTCCTCATAAGGTGGTTTCAAAGCACAGTTGTTATGTTTTTGCTGTTGTTGCTGTTGTAGTTGTTGTCGTTGTTTTTTTTTCGTTAAATCATAAGTTACAGTCTCACTCAATCCCGATTTGCATGACATACGACTCACGTAGAATGGATTAATTTATAGATACAACAGAGGAACAGTTCCAATACTCATTTTATTTCTTTTTCCTCTGATCCGAGAGCTACTTTATGCCCTGAAATTACATATTAGACTTTTGAAATCCAGAAAATCGCTGATTAATCAACGATAATAATAACAATAATCGACTGTGATATCTTGGCTCACGTCCGAGCGTGGTGCGAACCCATCCTTATCATTTGCAGTTCTTGTATCTTCACAATCCCACTTGAACCACTCACTTCTAACCCTCATTCCTCGCACATATTGGCACAAGTGAGTGTTAGATTTCAGCAAGACGAATGGGGAGTCAGTGGGAAGAATTATGGGATTTGTGGCGTACCCATCTGCTCGACAGCAGTAGTAGATAACAGTGTCAATATCATAACTACCATCTGGAATCTGACCACTAATTTTGTTCCTGTTGTCAGAATCTTCGTCATCCCATTTGATCTGTCCTTTTTCAAAACCTGTGTGTGATTTAATAGATTATACATCAAAGGGATTGTTTTCAGTACCACCATAAGGTCACTAAGATCCATACGGATTTATCTTAGCTTGGCCATTTCATCTCTTACTGTAGTCGCCATTTTAAGACGCTTTATTTTAATTCATGGTATTGTAATCGTTATCATTGTCATCATTATCATTATCGTCATCATAATCATCATCATTATCATTTGCCAAATTGAATCTCATAACTAGGCGGATTATGTCCCGATGAATCTACCTTGAGTCAGGTGACTGAAGTTTCGAAAACCAGTCTAGTAGTCATCTTCAGAGTCAAAGTGAATTGTCTTTCGTCAATTCATGGTATGAAAATCTGTTTATTTACCCGATTGGTCAATTAAGTCTTGACTTAAACTGACGATCAAAGACAAATAACTAGAAACAAACTACCATGTTAACCCCACGGGCTGTCTAAACAGTCTAGCTGACTGCCTAGTTTTATGTAAAATTGGCGAACAAACAAACAAATAACACAAACCTTCGGGACATTCTCCTTTCTTGAGAATACAGTATTTCCCTTTTGGCCAGGGTAGATCGTAATCAGAAGCTGTGTGTCTTGTTTTCACGCAGAAATTTTGGTACATATAACTTTTGGAGTATGAACCAGCCAAATCATATGGAGATGACCATCTGTTGGATGAATGATTATCTTCAGTGTCGTGTTTGCGGTATCCCTCGTGCCACTGGAAGTTTGATCCCTTGGGGCATCCCGACGTAGGCTTGGGAAGACCGTAGGTACCCTTAGGCCAGGTTAAAGGAATCCGCACTTCAGGATCTAATTATAATAAGATACCGTCAAGCACTGAATAGATACTTTTTGTTTCTATAGTTCTGAGTCGCACTTAACATGTACTTTGGGGCTTAAGAATTCACCCGTGATCTTTGTTAGCCTTGAAAAATCTACCTATTGTTCGTCATTGCTTGACTGACAGAGGACCCCTGGTAGATCAGGTAACCCACTTAGGTGAGCTAACCGTCCTCTTCATATAATCTTCCAATTCAAATTGATCAGGTTTACATAATAGATGAGGTAACCATATGAGAGACTATATGAACGGGAGGGTTACTCCACCACCTGGGGCCCCTCACCTTCATGTAAAAATGCCTCAGATCAACAATGAGTACGCATTTCTTTAGCTTTCCTGAAAACATGAAGATTCATTTTGAATTGTCACTTAACAACCAGATTTTCTGACAAAAGTAACGTTTTTAAGTTTACAATATTTCGATGCTATCCATTTTTACCTTCTCTAAAATAGTCGTACCTACAGGTTTCACGGCGGTCTTAAGGCGAGGATATTCATTTAATGCCCTTCTGACCGCCGCCTTGCGCTCTTTGAGTAGAGAATTAGAATGAACACATTGTGCGGACCACTCTTGATCCAAAACGGAGTAAAAAGCAGAATCAAAAGCTTCAGTAATTAGCACCAGTTTAATTCCAATGGGCTCAGGCATGTTTGGTCCTCCAGACTTGAATACCACCTTATGCTCCCCAAATTTGGTGTCCTTTGACATTGACTCTTTGAACGCATTAACATCGACTTTTAAAGAGGCGCTGAATCCCTTGTAACTTCCAGACACAGATACCGAATTTTGCGACTAAAAATAAAAATAAAATACATTGGGTTCTTAAAAATATGTTAAATCTTATTCCCGAAGGATCATGTGGTGCACACAAAAACCTAAAAGTTTCATGAAATATAATCTGCGTTTATCTAAAGTGTCTTTTGGTTGAGGTTCTCAACA
>JBBMOI010000001.1:37515000-37572500 GCA_038088405.1 Porites divaricata | reverse complement strand
TTGGAGCATCGCTGCTTCCTTCAACAACCACAGTCATACCAATGATGATGAGAATGATAGACAACTGCATGGTAGCTCTGTGGCTTTTACTGCACATACAATATGTAGATTCTTTCCTAAATACAAAAAAGAGGTATTTTTATTGCATTTGTAAAAAAGAATAGGAATAAGATATGATTAAATCATTAACCAACTTAGAGAAAAAGAAAGGTCCAAAGTATGTGAAACAGAAAAATTTCCCTTTTTTTGTCACAGTTTGTTTTGTTTTCAGTTTGTTTTTTTGAAAACTGGGGTATATAAGCCTATTTTTTGACCGCAAATCCGTTAGAAAGGTTTAGCCCGTCCCGTTTTATTGAACAAAATTCATGTTATAAATTAGACATGTCTTTATGTTGCAATAAAAACTCCATTGTTTTATAATGACTATTGTCAAATTTTTCATTTCTTTTGTAATTGTCCATTTGTTATCATAGTTCACGTTTTTTACGACCAAAAATCAAATTTGTATTTTTTACGTCTAGCAGCTAAACTTTTGGCAGTTTTACGGATAAACCTTTGGGTGCCACTCAGTTTTAAAACCCCTCATGATCGAATCCCGTTACATTTAATATATAAAGAAAAAGGATCAAAAAAGGAAAAGAGAAAAGAGATTTGAAATTTGAAACTTTTCCAGTAAAGTGCTAGGGACGTCCCAAGCGGCGGGGAGTAAGGAGAAACAGCTGTATTCGTAAGCTAGAGGTATCCTTCATAATTAAACTTTCAGGTTTTAGAGAAAAAAAATCAGTATAGCAAATGCAAAAAAAGCCCAAAGCCCATTAGTTCGCTTATACTTAATTGGCTCAATCTCTTTAAAAGCTTACCGAGACTTTGAAATCGCAGTTTTCATATACCTTCACCTCTAGATGGTCTGCTATAGAATGAGTTTTACCTATGACAAGACCCCGTTTTACTTAGAAATTTTTGCGGGTAGTAGCTTTGTAGATTAAATTTCATGAGGGCAACACCACTGCCAGTCTTGCCATCGTCTCTTATTTACCATTTTCTTTGCAAAAAGTCAGTCTGACAGGATAGCCTTGTACAGTGTTATCTATTTATAAACGCGCCCAAATCCGATAGATGGAGCGTAGATAGCGAAGCTATTTTACTATTTTGGAACAGTTGGGGTCTCCAAATAACGTTAGATTTGGTGACAGCTACCACCCTCATATCTATCCAGTCTCATCATTGTCTCTCTCCTTTGTTGAAGTGCACTAATTACTGAATATATTATTTACGTCATGTATAAATTTCCTCTGCCATGACTGCTTTAAATTCTTGATTTAATTTTTCTCCTCCTTTGTAATGCACTGACTAAATGTATTATTCATGTATACATTTAGCTATCTAATGGCCATGACTCCTGTTAGGCTGCACTAATTACTGAATGTATTATTCATCTGGAGCCCTTACCATTTGTAAGGAAATTTCGGTAAAAAATGTCTGACAAATGGTACTGGCATGGACTTGAAAACGTTAAGCTAAAAGGAGAATGGGTTAGAGTTGTACCATTAATTTGCAAAACACCAGAAAACGAGTGGGCCTGGGTTAAAACAAATCACCTTCCCCATCAAGAGAAAGCCTGGCAGTGGTTAACCAAACAAATAGTACAAAAATTTCGGTCGTCTCGATTAAAATGGTAAAAAGGTTGTACCTCGAAAGGTATTACTTTTTGTTGGGAAAGATTTCCACCGGGGTGAACCGTACCATTTGAATTCTCCCTGGAATTACGGGGTTTTCCACACAAAAGGTAAATCGCTCATGGTCGAAGATCTTCATAAAATTTGTGTTGTTGAGCAAGCGTGTAGGTAGCATGCAAATAAAGCGGATTACATGTAATTTGCTTTATGGGAAAACAAGAATTTTACAAAACACTGAGCATGCAACTTAGAGTGAAGGGCAGGGATAGACCTGATTTAGCCAACTATGCTGAACCACGTAATCACTAACACAGGGCTCAGTCAAGGTGAAATTTGTGTTGGAATAACGGGATAAAATATATGTTAAAAAAAACCTATTGAGGACCCTCGATTATACAACAACAAAGCTTACTGTTCTTGGAGAATATCGTGAAAATAACAAAATGACAAGAGTTCTCTTCACAGCACTTGAGTTGATCTGAGAGATCTGGTGAAATCCACTAAAAGCAGGGAGCAAACTATCCCTGAGGGAAACAACTGAGTGGGATGACATTCGTCAAACAAATACTGTATCGACAGCGAACTGAAAGTCACCAGATTAACGCAAATCTACACCTTAGTTTGGTACTAAGATTTCTCGGTTGTTCAAGTCACATTGTTTCAAAAATAGTCCACATTTTGACCACAGACAGAGATCTTCATCTGATATTTTTTTTTTTTTTTTGTAAGGAGAATTTCGTACGGCTCCAAGAAGAAAGCGTAACTGAAAGAAATTAATGCGATCTTGAAAGCGGGCTTGCCGAAACGTCGCGAAAATTCCTCAAATTTTGAACTCGTTTATTGATGGACTGCGTTTCAAGAACCACCGCGGTGCAGTTTAAGGACTGGTACCTACTACGACAACCATTTTTGTACCATGCATCTTTGAAAGAAGGATTCTATGCCCGCAAAGTCCCTTTACTACAAGTCCAGAAAATTATTTACTACCGTACCCTAGTGAGTGTATGACGCTCAGCATGGGATGAAAAGCAAAGTTCGCTTAGGACTGGGAACGTTACAAGCGAATCGACTTTAAAAAAACAATGCTGTGAAAACAGTTTGTAAAGAAACGAGCTGATCCCGAGAGGTGTTTCGGGATGCGCGGGATTTATGACCAGGACTCGGGATTTCAAAGCAACATGGGGTGAAGATTCGAGCTCAAAAGTGTGCACGGCAAGCGGGTGCCGAAAATACTCCACCATCTCAAACAAAAACTTAGGTGAAACAAGTGTAAGGGGATATCGAAGATTTTGAAACTTTCCAACGGAAGTGTGGGCAGCTTTTCATAATTGAATTTTTTTGCATTTAAAGGAAAAAAATTGTCAGCAAAAAAGCCCAATGGCCAATACCTCTGGTCCAACATGAGCAAAGTTAAAATACTCTTATTCTAAACAAGTTTTCTTAATCTTTTCAAAGACTTACCAAACCTTTGAACTAGATATCTTCTCCTCTCTATGGTCTGTAACTAAATAGAATGAGGTTTAACTATGACACTACCTTGTTTTATAAGGTCTTTGAAACTTTTTCCGGCAGGTGGCTCAGTGTTGGGGATTAGTTATTTTCCGTACCCGTTTTCGGACCAGACCTCTAAAATCCATATCCGTTTTCAGACCTGGCCTTTAGGCAGAAATTATGTCATCATTGCTTAGTAGAGCGCAAACAAAAAATTTTTCAAATCCATTTCGCCGGTGATTCGCTTATTTGCTTTTTCTTTCTTTACTCATGATCATTTGGAATTGAAACGATAAATACGTTCATACACTTCCGTAGTTCCCTCATAAACCATACCCGATTCCAGATCAAAATGAACAAGATGTATTCCCGTTTTAAGACCAAAACCGCGCAAAAATCCTACACGCTCAGGGAGCGGCACATACCTATATAGCTTTGATGTATAGGAAATACCCTTCTCCACCCAGGCAAGACAGTACTATTAATGTCTAAAATTTTCCCTCCCATCGACACGGCCAGAATTTCTTGATTTCATGTTTCTACTTCTTTGAAGTGCACTTAACGTAATATTTGTGTCTAAATTTTCGTAGCCATAGACATTAAGATTTTAAGAAGTGTCTTGATTTGATCTTGATCCTCTTCCTCTGAAGTGCGCTAATTGCTTAATGTATTATTAATGTCAAGAATTTACGCTGCTATGATCATCATGTTTCTTGACTCGAACTTCCTTCTTCCTTAAAGTGCACCAATTCTAGATGTATCATTCATAAGATTTCAAGTCCGTTCAGATCAGCAATCTTAAAATTAGAGAAACTTCATGTTTTCATCAATTGGTCCCTGATGTAAATATAATACTGCAGAACTTTATAGAGTTACTTCTATTTTTATTTTATTTTTATTTGCCTTACAATAATTACAAAAAATATAGGAAAAGTAGAAAAAAAAGAAGTGTCGGGGAGACCTAACAGAAACTATAGGAGCTTATGAGAGGTTAGGCCTCCTCGAACTACGAGCTAGAGCTGTTTCACATCAATTGGAGAAAAGATGGCGAAAAGTCGAAGAATCGATAGGACGGCTCAATGCTAGGTTTTCCAGCGGGAACGGCCTGCGTAGCAAACGGTTTGTTTCGTGCGTGAACTTCGTGAGTTGAGAGATACTGCCGCGTAAGTCCAGTCAAACCCCGCCTTGCAGCCACCTCGTTATTACGGCCATCATTTTGGCTGCCTGGCAAAAACCGCTATACATGTTCTTGTCAAAAAAAACCCTCGTTAATATGGCCAATTTGTTTTGCCCTTTGGGGACCTTATTAACGGGTTTCCACTGTAGTCAAAGGCGAAACCGTGGGGGGAGGGACGAGGGGAAGAAGCGTAGTTGCCGAAAAGTTTATTCCGCAATAATTTTTTGATCGAATCTTGAATTGGGCCATTATGTTACGAACATATTCTATGCTGTATGTTGAATAAGTTGAGGATGCTTGCCACTTGTTTCTCTTTAAAGTCGTTTCTTCCCTTCAGGTAAAATATTCTCGTTCTGAGTGAATTTGCCTGAAACACCAAGCTACACTACCCCGGTATGTGTATGTGAATCAGGCGCATGGTTTGTATGAGACAACAAAGCTGGACATATTGCATAAAATCTCAAACGCAATGAGCCCTCTCTGGCCTATCTATGTCACCGGAAGGCTTGAGAAGAGGGGAGAAAAGAGTGCGCAGTAAAAAGTTTTTGTAAAGAAACGACCCAAATTGGAAGCTGATTTTGAGGTTCTCAAGACGTTGTTTGGAATCCGGGATTTAAGACCGGGACACGGGATATCACAGCAAAATTGGAGTGACTTTCGGGTGATCAATATTATGAAATGGATTCGGAATCGGCCGAAAATCACCTTATATATTGGGGACCCTCATAGTCCATGCAATAACAACCCAGAAATCAATTCCACAATTTTATTCTTCTTATGTAGAGCATCGTGAAAACAAAAGTGCACAGAGCAACCTAACAAAATAAGCGGTTTTCTACAAAATGACAAGAGTGCTTTCTTCGCAGCATTTGAGGTGGTCCGAGTCTTACATACTGTTCTACGGGTATACCACAGTTGGTTCAAAAGCAACAAAGTCGTGGCGAAATCTTCTGAAAGTAGGGAGAGAACTGGCCACTGACAAATTATTATACTGATCAGAAAATGACCAGATTAACGCAAATTTACACCTACATTTGGTAGTCATTTCTTGGCTGTTCGTGACACATTGTTCCAAAAATAGGCTACGTTTCACGCCCACATTGAGAGATCTTCACCCGAAATTTTATGTAAGGGAGTTTTTCATATCTCAAGATGAACCAGTTTTGAGATTTCGTCGCAGCACTTGAGGTGGTCAGAAAGTATACTGTTCGATCTACAGTACACCACAGCTGAATCAAATGTATGGCATCAAACAAGTACAAATACTCACTTGTATCGAATCTCAGAAAGTCACCAGATTAACGCAAATCTACACCATTTGGAAGTAAGTCATTTCTCGGCTGTTCATATCATATTGTTCCAAAAAATAGGCTGCGTTCGACCACAACTACAGAGATCTTCACCCGATGTATCTTGTAAATTAAGGACTGGGTTTTTCATATCTCAGGATGAACGTTGAGATTTCGTAACTCCTATTCCTGCCAAACTACCAACAAAGTAGTTTAACTGTACTTCTGTCTGCAATAAGTTTATCGCCGTTTTTGAAAATCCAACTTTTAAACTGAATAGGAAATAAGAAATCAAGAAAAAACCATTAAGGTTCGAACATTTTGGCAGGTGGTATCTTTTCATTGTGGCAAACCATTGTCTTTGCCATCAGTTTTTGTAAATAAAGTTTTTTATTATATTTTTATAGTTTGTAAAAACTGACAAGCTTGATAAATAATCGCGATATTTTTTACGCACGGCTAAAAGAAAATTTAATTTGCTTGCGAGATATTCGAAGTCTCGAAGCAATTAGATTTTAAGGTTTGGTGGCTTCCACGTACAACCAAGAGCCTTTACCCTTCATTTTTCCTCATGAGTCTGAATGTATTGTTCATGTCTAACTTTTTCGCCACAGTAAAAATCCAGGTTCATATCATGATATTTAAGTGATTGAGCAGCCGGGAGGTCAGGTAGAATGGATAAACAAAGGATTTGTTTTATGGCCAAAATAAAATTTTACTTGCGGGGCTTAAGCAGACGATGTCCCCAGAGGGCATGATTTTCCGGTGACCAATCATATAGTGCTCGGTTGATCTTAATTGCCTGCTCGTTGGGCTAATCACACACGAGAAAGCTTCTTTACTGGAAAAAAACCCTTTTCTCAGTGATCTCAAAGACGAGTAACTGCACTTTTCATTACAATTTTTCTGTTCCGAATAAAATATAGCCTGTTCCAAGCGTTCAGATCGGAGTGGAGTTAGGCGCGAAGTCAGAGAGCAAGGCTATTCCAGCCCTCGCTGTTTTTCCTTGTCACATCTTTTTGCGCCTTCTCTAAAATCTGAACGCCTGGAACAGGCTAAATAAAATACTGCACGTCGTAGTTGTTCATACAAACGGTGGATAGCGTTATCCACCGGATAAATCTCTTTCTACTTGCTAGTGTAATTGGCTTCCTTAATACTTATCCACTGGAACTTTAGAGTCGTTTATCTTCAAATAATCCTGCACCAGTAAAACATCTCCGGTCTTCTCTTTACTAAGTGGTAATGAATAATGTATGTATGTTGCCATGCAGACGTGGAAATCACGAACTTCGATGTTTTTCCGGAATACGCGAAAAAATGGAAATAATTTGTAATTTTTTATTTTGTGTATTCAAGAAGCACTTATGAGTTCTTAAGAAGACTTAAGCGTGCCCGTGCGTTCCCGATGGAATTGCAATTGACCACTCCAGAAAATAGCGTAACATACCATAATGCTCTTTGGTTGTCACCCCAAAATTTTGCATAAGCATTGTTTACAGTTCTCATGGGAGTAAAAATGGCCCCAAGAGAAACTGAAGACAATGCTTATGCAAACTTTTGGGGTGACAAACAAAGAGCATTATGGTATGCTATGGTATTTTCTGGAGTGGTCAATTTGAGCTTGTTGGTTTTTGAGGAGAGGGAAAACCCGAGTACTCGAAGAAAAACCTCTCGGAGCAAAGAGGAGAACCAATAACAAACTCAACCCACATATGGGGTCGACGCCAAGACCGGATTTAAACCCGAGCCACTCATTAGCCGTGGGAGGCGAGTGCTCTCACCACTACAGGCCCCAAATACTGCCCAAGCTTTAATCTCGAAAGCCACACACAGTAGTGTAGCAGCTGCTCGTAAGGTCTCTCCTAATTGGTCACTGAAAACAATGACATGTCATTCTTCCCATTGTTTTAGTATTGTTTGGGGTTAGGGAAACGCACCATTGGTGACTTCTCTTAGGATCAGCTGCTACATCACCCGCCACACAGAGGGTCCAACTATGTGCCCTGACTCAGATAAATATTAAAAAATTATTCCTCGAGCCCGAATAGGCAGGTCGAATGGGCTATTGACTCCAACTAGTTGGTGAAAAATATCGAGGCAAAACAACTTTAGCAAGCAAAACGCGATTCAGCCGCCATTGTTTTGGTGTTCAAAACCGGCGCTTTTCGCTACTTGTACTACTGCGCAGCAGTGGAAGTCCACCCTTTGCTAACATTAATAAATCGGAGATAAAATTTTGTTAACCGACGCGTTAAATTCCGTGTATCTCCGTAGACTATTTTATATCGCCAGTTTGTTAAATTTGATAACTGAATTTCCAAACCAGTCCCAATAATTACATGATTCTAAAATACAAAAGTTTGCTTAAAATTTCGCCTAACCCAGGTTGAAGTTAGCCATTTTCTGCAGGCTCCCTGGTTTTAAGCCGCAGTGCCCTTTGAATTGGACGCACACACTAGAAAATATCCACGATAAACTAAGTAGAGACCCCGCAAGGCGGGGGGGGGGGGGGGGAGGGGAGGGGTCCCGTGTCGCTTGTCTGAATTTTAAGACATTTCGTGTCGGTGTTTATAAATGCTTCACGTCACTGTCGGAAATTGAACGAAAATTCTTTGTTTTTGTCGGAATTTTAGGAAAGGGGGATAGCGATGCGTTGTAAAGAAGCCATTACAGTTCTGCAATTACTCAGTTAACATTTCGCGTATCCAACACCATCGCCATTCACAATTAACACAATTCACAGGAGGGTCCACTGAGGCCCACTGACAAGAGACGTTCTCTGAAGCACAAAGAAAATTGAGGAAAATTGATTCTTCTTAGCATTCAGACTGGTGATAAACTAGCCAAATCACTGTTCTTTGTCGCTTATTTTCGGCTTTGCCGTCGCTGTCGTAATTTGGCCGAGGGTGGTTGTCTCTTGTCGCGATTTCGTTTTACGCTCTGTCGCTACTTTTTGGGTCATGTCGCTTGTCAGAATTTACCCTGGCAGGGCCTCTAAGTATGACGCACCTGTTAAACATTTCTGTTTCTAAACCTCTTGGAGTAAAAACTGAAAAGAAAGTGTATCGGGCATGAGATGAATGGCGGTATTTATAATGTGCATTTAATTTTAAGGGCGTTAATTAAATGCTTTGTTGATCGCGAATATTAACCTTCAATTTCTCACCATTTATCACCTTAATAACTTCAGCACTGGCGGTTTGGGAAAATTGCAACCGGCGGGAATCCTCCAGAAAACAAAATATTTGAGCTTCTCGTATAATCGGAGGTCATTTCCGAGTTCCGAAAACTCTCACTTTCAAAACGAGGCTAAGTGCAAAAACTTTGCTCTAAGGAGTTTTATTTGCATTAGAATAAAATCATTTCATACCAATGGTTTCGCACTTGAAATAAACTTGAGGCTACTTGGATCTTCTTCTGAAATAACGAGCTCCACTGTCAAATCTAGATGAGCTCTCTCAACGGGCGCTCCATTTTTTCCTGAGGTGTGAAGCAGCGCTTTTTCGAGGGTGATGCTTTTTCGAGCAATCATCTTCCTTTCCCATTTTAGAGGGTGGGGGAAGGGGGAGAAGAGAAGAACACGGCTGCGGAGTGGGGGCGGTAGCGTGAGAATTTGAAGGTGTACGCATGGGAAGAAAAGGTAGAACGCCAAAGGCGCTTGACGGGGTCTGGACCACGCTCCCGTGGAGAATGTTTAAGTTTAGGGTCGCCTCGGCAATACCCTGCACGCAGAGTCTAAGGAAGATCGAAGGAGACTCTGCGTGCAGGGCACCTCGGCAATGGCTTTTCTTGCGTTTTCGGCAGGACATTTTCAGCAAATAAATACGAAGGAAAATTCAATAGTTAGTTGTTTAGTTTACCCATGAGAAAGTAAGGGTAAACAGTGACGTCATTAAGGCGGTTACAAGCAAAGGGCGAGGACTCCTACCCTTCAGACGGGCAAGAACTCCAATATCAGTTATACCGATTTAATGATAAAAATTCTTCGAGGAAATAACGGGTACGTGGAACAAATGCGATTTTCAAAGCGCGATTGCGGAAACGCGTATTCCGCGAAAATCGTAGTCCGCGTTTACAAGAACCACAGGGCAGTTGAAGGACTGGCAAGTCAAGAGTCATCTTGCAACGAAAGGTTCTATGTTGTCAACTGAATAGTTTAAAGAATGTCGGGTTGTTTTGCTTAACGTCGTTTCGCTGGAGCTAATAATTTCTTCCTAACACCGATTTTGGCCAGAAAAAAAATTATGCTACCCTTCCCTAGTGTGCGTATCCCGCTCAGCGTTTGTGTGAGGAGCAAATAAAACCTCAAACGCAATGAGCCCTCTCTCCACCGCAGATTGTTCTCAGTTGGCTCTTCTTGACGCGGGTGAGGGAGACGGGAGGGGAGGGCTTCCAGGATTTCGAAGCAAAATAAGGGTGAGCTTTGTGCAGGCTGCAGGATGACGAAAATCACAATCCGCGGGATTACGCGATTGAGGGGAAATTTGCGTCGCAATGACAAGATTGAACGCTGATTTATAGAATACCCTCGATTATATAGCAACAACCCAGAAAGCAATTTCCACAATTTTATTGTTCTTGGAGAGAGAACATCGTGAAAACAAAAGTGCACGGAACACAACCTAACAACAGAAGTGATTTTCTACAAAATGACAAGAGTTCTCTCTTCGCAGCACTTTAGGTGGTCCGAGAGTCTTACATACTGTTCTACAGTACACCACAGCTGATTAAAAAATAACAAGGATGTGGTGAAAATCCCCTGAAAGCAGGGAGCAAAGTCGCCCTGAGAGATGCAACTGAATGGGATGACAGTCGTCAAATATTGTATCGAGCTAAAAGTCAGCAGATTTACGCAAATCTGTACCTTAGTTGGATTGTTGTCATTTCTCGGCTGTTCAAGTCACAGTTTTGGCCACAGAAAAAGACCTTAACCCGAGATGGTTTATAAAGAAGTTTTTGATATCTCAGGATAAACTTTGAGTTTCCTTGTACACAGCACATATTCCGGCAAACTACCGACAAAGCAGTTTACTTCCGCCGGTCTGCAACAGGCATTTACTTCGATTTTTTAATCCAACAAATTAAAATTGCAAATCTTCACGAAGCTGGTAGCAGATAGCCTGCGAGAAAGCTGTCTATTTGGAAGTCACGAGAGAGAAGATTACGCGCGAGTAGCGAGCGAGGCGAGCCGCAAGGTAGCGCGAGATTTGTCGAGATTTCCAAATAGAGAGCTTGCATCAATAAATGTCAACATCCCACTCACATTCTCAAAAGGGCGGAAACTAGAAATAAACACAACTTGAACGCAAACTACACCTTGTGAGGAAAAGAGAACTCTGACAAGACATATAAATACTATACACGATATGCACAAAATATAAAGACTTTCTATACCATTTTGTGGCTTGAGGGGGGAACCTAACTTGCCTAAATTATAATGATTACACTTTTTGTTAACCTATGAATGCAAGTGATATTAAAGACCATGTAAATGTCCTTGTATTAAAACGCGGCGCCCGATAAGATACTGCTAATTATTTTACTGATGTCTCTAATGTCATGCGCTCCGTGGCAAGTGCAAACTTGAAATCGTTTTCATGGACTCAACAAATTATTATAAAATGAATATGGACATTGTAGCAATGGGACCGAAGAATGGACAACTCGTCTCGCAGTCTTTAAAAAAGTGTTCCATCTCTCATGCTAGCACACTCTGCACACTGTACTTGTAAAAAAAAATGGTGTCAAACTCCATAAAATTGTTCCTCTGCTCTAACTCCGGAACTCCGTCTATGTATTGCGTGACAGTGCATTATCTGTCACTCGTTTCGTGTGTCGTTGCTAGCGGGCATAAGGATGGAATGCCGCCCTGGTGTATGACAGTATCGGTCCAAATGCACTAGCTCGTTCTGAAGCAAAAACGGAAACAAAAGATGTCAATAGAGAACAACCAACACAGCCTTATCACGCAAAAAGTGGTGTCACGCACTGACCATCATGTAAATGTTGTCACGGTTAATGTTGTCACTCCGTCAGTGATGTGTCACGTAATGTGTCGCAAATACTAACGTTCTCAGAACTTAGATATAGTCACGTATGGCCATGTGTCACACAACAGTAGCTACAGTCCTTTCAGGACAGTGCGATGGCGTGATGCGTTACACAACGGTAGTGTTTGTATCACATGGTAAAAGCTTTATCACGAAGTGGATTTTGTATCTGAACTGGCAATCTTGTTACAAAGTCATAGGGGGTTGACAAGCCAAACTAAATTTAAAAGGTGAGTACGAAAGATATAAGCATCTGAAACCGAAAAAAAGAGGCTTATGCGAATGTAATCTTCCCAGAGTAAGTCATCGGGCACTTCACGTGGTGAAAACGGCTCTTTTCTAACTGACAGAAAATTTGTACGTTTTTATGAACTGGGGGGAACTACATAACTTAAAGTGTGTAACAACAAAACAACCTCTAAAGCATAAAAACGTACAAATAAAACAATACCATTATATCAAAGGAAATACATTACGAACATCAGAAATGGGAAGAATACTAAATCACATGCAAATTGCAACTGGAACACAAGTGTCCACAAAGTGGTATGGGAACTCAAAAAAGTAAAACTCGACTATATCTTAAAGTGAAACGACGGCTACCGGCAGCATTAAATATCGTCATTTAGATAACCTTGTAAAAACAGACTAGGATTCAAACTTGCACTCAAAAATAAAACAAAAAGTAACGCATGAGCTGGGAACATTTTATTGTCGGTCAGAGAAATGACGAAACAAAATCGCTACATTCGCAAACACTCGAGTTCCAAGTGAAATACTAAAATAACTGTTCGTAAATGTGGTATTACATTACTTTTATGCTGTCCTTCTACAAAGGTTAAAGTTAAAGCTGTGAGTTGAGTGTTAATTGGTTACCAGTGGTAAACGTTCTATTCTTACATATTTAACTTACAGTGCATAGTTACTCGGTAACTGTTTCCAAGCACCTGGCTCTTCTTAATTTACTCTGGCTAAGTGTTAAGCCAACCATACAACTCTGCGTGCTTTAATGTGTATTTACCATAAGCAGGCCTTACTCTAATGACAATGAAACCAGCGTGAACACAGATTAACACCGCGACGTGCGCTTATCTACACAAAGGATTAATTTAAAGTTGATCAGATTACCACAGACTAAAGACACAGCGTTGCGAGGCTGGCCTAGTTTTAGTGTGCTCACAGAATTTATTTTACAATGATGGACTTATCCAGCTTAAGTTACAAACATTTAGATGCTCTGAAGGTCGACTCTACAGCGAGGCCAGCTCAAGTCGGTCTGTAGAAGGTGCAGCTTACCTTGCACCCTGGCCTGTCATCGTCAAAGGGTGCGCATGCGTAAAAAGCAGGGAGCCACCATCGTCATCTCTGGCCACCACGCCCCTTCTCTGCTGGAGGATTGAGGAGCCAATGAAATCACTTGCATCTGTCACGTGATCAAGGGTCAGCGACTTAGTAGAACCCGCTGCCCTAGTATGACGCGGCAACACTAACAAGGGCTGTAACTGTTACAATAAATAGCTGGGGCCCTAAACCTTACGTTTAAATTACATTTACATTTAATGACGAGTCTCTTTCCAAGACACTCCCCTCAAAATAGCTACAGCTTACAAATAATCGAGACTGGAACAATATTTAAGCAAATTGATACTTATTAAAATTACCCTTGGAATTTATGTGTACAACAACTAATCAACTAAAATTTATAATGACATTACCTGATTCACTAACACTTTATGTTTCGTCAATAGCTTACATCACATGTTAACAACATAAAATCAAAATAATACTGGACACTAAAAGCGCCGTGGCACTATAACACTACCCAAACTAAGCTATCAATTATTTAAGATTCTTCGAGTTGCCCTCTCCAACGTAGGAAGTGGTACTAAATCAACAATTATACTGTACTTGAGACAAGCAATATGAAAGTAAGCAGTGGGGCTTTAAGTATCTTAAGCATTACAAGTAAACTGAACTAAATTATTCTGGACAGAGAACGAGTTTTCCTTATCATTTATATAAAATTGCGTTAAATCATTCTAAGTAACGTGTTCTACTGAGCAAATGCCAGAGCAGATGAACAGTAAACAGAGTTCTGTTTCAGTTTGTGATTCCGATTATCAATTTCATGAATACCCTATGGGGATAAAGCATTTCAGATCCTTGCGTGCATTACTCTCGGCGATGAAACCTTAATCACCTTTTATATGGTCAATATGTTACCTTCATTTACTATTGATCATTTTGAAACAAAATTAGAAAAAGGAGTTATCCTTATCTTGGAAAATTCCCAACACCTTATATGACTGGTTAAATTATGACACAGTTACTATTGTTAACTAAAAATATTCTACAAGTAAAGTGTTTTTGTCAGACAAGAAACCCACAACTTTGGTTTTCTTTTTACTTCTTACATTTAACCACCCTCCCCTCCCCCCTTCTGCCTGTTCTACTCTTTCTTCAGGCCATCTAAAGACTCGTTCGATTTAGGCGACGTCAAACACAGCTCATTTTTGTCTGTTGTTATTCTTAAGCTGCCTTTTTCATGTACTAAAATAGTGCATTGTCAAAGTTCCCAGCAAAGCTTTGAGTGACGAAAACACGTTGAGCTCCTATACGTTGTGTCTACAGAGCAGAGAAAGGAAACTGCTAGAATTTAGTGAGTAAACCTGTTGGCATACTGTATTTACTTGAATAAGCGCCGCAGTCCTAGTTCGATAAACGCCGCCCTCAAATAAAAGCCGCGGGGCTTATTGGAGAACATACAGTATCTGATTACCCACCCTGTTCTTAATTTATCAAACCGCCTTCGTGATTTCGTCGAACGCAGAGAAAAGGTTCGCAAAGTATTGCTGGAAAAGAAAACAACCACAGAGATATCCAGTCCAGATGTCCATACTCAGCGCAATGAAAAACAGCTGTTGTGTCACGAGTCGCAAGAAGGCCATGCGTTTTAAGCTTTCCTTTACGTATGTTCAAAAATATCTTCCGAATTTTGAATAGCTTTTGTTTTCTGTATCAAATTCTCAAAATTTCATAACGTCTTTCGATCTTTCGCAAAACTCAATATACAAGATATAATTGGAAAGGAAAAAAACATATCATAAACATCTATACGAACACAAAAGACAAAAAATGTACACTGTCTAATAAATTTGAACATCTTCAAAAATACAAATAAGGAAACTGTGCGTGACTTAGCACAGAACTTTCTCTTGCTTTGCAAGATTTGTTATATACGATAGATAATACTCTCTTTCTAGCAATCCTTCCATTTCCAACAACAATCAGTATTTCTACTCGTGAAATCCAGTGCTCGATGTCTGGCATGTGACTTGCAAAACTCACCGAGATGTACAACTGAGTACGACACTCCGAAAGTCATTCTAGAAAAACCCATGAAATGTCTTCTGAACGCAAAGATAGGGGTTTTCATCTGCTAAACGGAACACAGAAAGTTTCCTTTTCTGTTTTATATTCTGCCATTGTCCATTGTTGGAAACTTAAGCTTTCATGTTGAAAGCTTAAAAGATTTTCTTGATAAAAATAATTCTTTGTTGCACAGGAGTCCGTGAACATTACGCATTGCTGTCCTGTATTGGGTATGCTGTCAGTCTGGGGAATGCGTGGAGATTCCCGAATCTTTGTTACAACAACGGTGGAGGTAATTCAGTAAGTTGACCACGAAAATTAATCGCTTTTTTGCTGCGACTTTTCTGACCAATGATGCATAACTTAATCATGCATGAAGCGCAGCCGTTTTTAAGCTTTCAACATGACAATTTCTTGATTTAAAATGCTGCTTAACATAATTAAGCATTCCGAGACCTAAGCGGTTATCAGAGTGCTCCTGATTCTCGATAATTATGATAATTATGTACCAGAACCATGAATGAGAGTTGCATTGCTGATCGATGTTGGCAATAGAAGGATTCTAGTTCTAAAAGAGCCTGAGTGGATCAACGAATGCTGACGTGCAGTCTATGTACACAACGAATGGATAACTGACATTTTCAATTCTTGGCGGACCACATGATGTGAAACAACTTGAGTTATAATAACAGCTGGCAGTTTACCATTATTTTTTATGTTGACGGCATCGCATTTTGGTTCACAACCTCTGGATTTGCAGTTTTAAGTGAAGCACAAGTCACGAAACAAGGTGGAATTCGATTGTTGTAAATCGTGAATGAACTGTGTCAATGGCTTGTCAAGAGAAAAAAAATGTTTTGTACCTAGAAAAAAAAGTAAAAGGCTGCTGACAGAGGTTGCCACAAACTCTTTCATTCTTGTTTCAGTTCAATGCATGGAAATCGCCTACTTTACGGTAATCCGGAATCTAAAATCCGATAAATTTTTACTTGTGGAATCCGGAATCCTTGGCTTTGGAATCCGGAACCCAGTTCAATGAATCCGAATCCCGCTAACGATTGGAATCCGGATTCCAGTAGCTGGAGTCCGGAATCCACAACGTAGAACGAGAATCCAAGACTGCCTTCGATTACTTTACACGGGGCGAATGAAATGCTTTGGACTTTAGAGGACCTGATGAGCTCTAACTAAATTTGGAACTACTCAAACATCTCAGGCAGCACTGTGTTGATCCTTCCTGTTCAATTTCGTCATGCACGCAAGAATAACACCAGCATCTTGGTCACACTTGTCTTCCGCGTTAATGCCCAGCTGACGTTAGTCTGGCCAGTCTGGCCAGTCTGGCCCGCCAGAGGCTACCTTTCAACCCTCGGCAACTTGGGGTCTTGTTTGGCTGTGTATAATTAATTTACAACAACATTCAGAGCTGCTGCTGCTACTGCTGCTTTCTAAAAATTTCACCTTCAGTTAACAAGCTTGTCACCCCGGCAGCAGAGTCTTTCTTTTTCTTGCTCGATTTTGGCGAACTCAAGAAACTCTGCAGATCTTTGCTGCACATGCGCGGCATGTTGCTAGGATACCCGTACGCTTGCTACAGCGGTTACCGGTCGTTTCGATACAAAGTTGTTTCGAAACAAGTCGTTTCGATACAAGTTTATTCATTTGAGGTGTGAATACACGTAATTCCTCGTACTTGGCTTAAAGAACGAAGATATTCACCCAAAATGTTTTTCTTGTTCACTCGCAAACTATACTTAAAAAACAAAATTTTTGTGCATTTTCACTGCTTGTATCGAATTGACCGGATTCCGCTACAGCGAGTTCGGTTATTAGCATTGGTTTATCAATAAACTAATGCGCGCACTTGAAAAAAACCGTTTGACGAGAGAAAACAAGATTGACTAGTCAAGAAGTTTCGGTTGCAGCGACCACGAAAGGTTTGTCGCGATATTCAGGCAGAGCCTCCTTCTCTCAAAGAAAAGAAATAAACTGTTGTTGTTGTTCTCTTCGTCCTTAATCAAGAAGACAAAAAGGAAGCTGTGCTCGCAGGGTGCGAACTTGTGCCCTTTGTGGGTATTATTAAACAACTAAGATAACGGTCAGCTTATCGATTGAACAGGTGCTTCATTAAAACCACAGCAAATCCAGAAGTTGTGAAATCTTGTAGTATGTTAATCCAGTGTTGAGAACACAGCTGACCTCATTAATTTCTACCAAAACCTGCCCTCAAGAGTGAACTATTTAACTCACAGGAGTTAAGGAACCCTAAATTTCATTCAGTGATAACAATAATGATGCAAAATTATCCAATCATTTTATCATGTCAATGTGCTGCTATTATTTGACGGGGTTATTTGTTGTTTGAATACACATACTTGATGATTTTCAACTTACTCAAAAGTTTAAAATGTTATAGATCGGCCTGGATCCCAGGAGAGCTGGCGAGGGCACCAAAATCTCTATGGCTACAACATTCAACCAGCATCAAGTTATTATAAGTTTTGTGAGGGAGCCATGGCGTTCTTGCAGCCTGGGGCGAAAGTCGTTAGCTGCGGGCATGGTTGCTGCTAGAGCACTGTACTGCCGGCCTGGTAAAAATTTATAACTGATGCTGGGAGGCATAAAGTTATCCTTGAGAGCAGTTTTTTACACAATGCTTTAAACTTCTGATTTGTTTAAAAGGCAGGAATCATGCTCTACAAAACTGTAACGGTTGAGGTTAGTTTTATAAAACATGATAACTTGCTATTAATAATGTTTACATAATGCTTATAACCAGTAAGCTCCAATAATCAAAATACAAATTCTCTCTTCACTTTATCTGCATGTGGATCTTGCGGAAGCCGTTGGGTGACCTTGTCAAAACACCAAGGAAACAACAATATCTTCTGGCTAATTGATTGAATATGATACTTGCAATAATTAACAGTTATCGCTTTTGGTTTAAAAGTATAAGTAGTGTTCAGGACTTTTTTTTTTATTTCAGAGAAGGCAGAGCGAGCAAATTCAAGAGAGTGAGGAAAACACACTCACAAGTACACTGAGTGAATGTGAAGAAGGCACTTTGCAACTCCTTAGAGAAGACAAGTTCAATAACATGAGAAAAATAAGAGTAAACTTGAAGTCCACTACCAGGGTCCATTATAAAAGGCCAAGACGGCTTTAGATTGCATATACCGAAACAAACAGATTCAATTCATGGCGTCATCATTACTATGATCAGAGTTTCCAGGCCAAACCGTGCTTTAAAACTCACTTCCTGGCCTCTCAATCTAACGAGTGTGGATTTTATCATCCTGATTTAGTGAGCACTATAAAAAATTATCATTGTGCGGGCAACAATAACTCATTTGTAATGACAATTAACAAAAATATTTTCTTTCAGTTAATGATAGAAGATTGATGAGAATAATGTACAATGACATTGGGGCTTCAGAGGTTATCATACCATCCTAGCTACTAGACAATAATAGACCAGTGCATAACCAATACATAAAAAGCAGAAGATGATTCATGAAAATCAAAAATAAAGCTGACTGATAATATGATAATCTTCAAATAAACGGAACCTACATATCTAACATAAACATTATTATAACTACAATAACAAGCTACGAAATCGTGCTGCATTTCATACAAATCAAATATTGCTGTGAACAAATCCTAATCCACTTTCTATAAAATATAACTTGTCTTTGTGAAAGTGCTCATTTCTGTGAGGTTCAACCATTGTGACTGCAGCTTTACGCTGTTTGCTTCACTGTGTTGTTTATGTAAAAGTACAATTTGTAATTTTCTGGGACATTTTTTGGATGGAGACATGAAAGAATGAACCACTGTAATCAATAAACAGCCCTTGCAATCTTCACGAGATTTTGGTGCTTTTTCAAGAAACAACAACGAAAGAAACTAATCATTTAAGACAACAATCGCAAAAAAAATCCTGATTCAGATGTTCTCATTTTGACCTCAATTTTCAAAATCTGATTTCCAACAGTAAATCAATCAAGTTACTATCCAGAAGAATGTCCCAGAGAGAATAATATTTAATAATTAAACCTCAAAAAATATAATCTTCCTCTGTCTTTTTTTCTTGTATAAATACATGCAGAAATAATTGAAAGAAATGATGGTAGACCAGGTACATGTATGCTGTTTTCATATAAAGATTTTCAATTCTTCTTCTTGACCGACTCCTTCAAGCACGTCACAGCATGAATTAAAAAAATACACGTACTCGTTCAAATAAAATGTATGTTCTTTCTTCGTTAAAAACTCTCAGAAAATATTCTAAAGTTCTTTCCAATCAATCAATAATTATCCAAAGCAATAATGAAGGCAATGACCAAGAAACAGAAAGTCTGTCGTATTCTTTTGCCCTCACTATGCGTTCAGAACTTCCTTAGTCTGCAATGCTGGCATACCTTGATAGCGAATATCTCTGCCGGCGGCACCGTAAGGGTATGGATATCCCCCACCAGGATACTCAGAGGCTGCGGCAGCAAATGTCCCTGGGGAGTAGCCTGGGTAACCAGGCAGGCCAGCATAGGCTGTTGGATACAAAGCTGGGTCATAAGCTCCTGAGGCAGCGCCGAATGCTGCTCCATAGAGAGCTGCAGCATATGATGGGTTGTAGGCGAGGCTCAGTCCGGCTGCTCCAGCTCCTGTCAAGAACCAGTGTGAAAGACTTTTACAATCAAGCCCTCAACCTCATCAGGCGTTTAGAAAGTGGAGAATGAGAGGGAAAAGGAGAGCAGAGGGAATGTCTAGGATTAGTTTTCAAAAGGTTATTCTGCACCACTTTGTTGAAAAGTAATCCCACCTTACAGCTGTAGGTAAATCGGTCTTCAAAGTTGTCAATCAAGCAACGGGTGACGGTACGTGCAAACGGACGCAACAACTCCCAACATTAGGAAACTTAAGATGTAGACGTTTTCGGGGCGACGGCAACTTCAACCGGACGTGACGTCAGGGTTTGTGCGCTATTGCACATGCTCTTGCTCACCACATTGCCGTCGTGCTCCTGGCTCCCGTCGGCGACGTGAAACTGGTCTGTTTGGCGTTCTGGCGAGAACGTTAGTATTTAACTTTTATTTTAATCAGGTTTGTTGTGTTTAGCAACCGGGATTTTGCAGATTATCGTTCTTAAATTGTCCTTGTTTTGTTTGAGTCACATTTCAAGCTCGAATTCCAAGCCCTGTTATCTAAACTTACATCTTTAAAATGTTTCTATGTTTCATATTACAGAGTCAAGATCCAATATGGCAAACAGCAAACCGTAAGTGAGCTTTACATGGACAAAATTGTCCTACGAGCCAAATGAAAGTATCCAGATAAAAAATATGAACTCCGATATTTTAATTGTGTGCTTTAAGCTCACTTTTTTCGTTAGAGTATCGTACAAATGAAACTTATTAAAAATTGTTTAAATAGTAGGTAATACCGGTCCACGTACTAAAGTGGGAATACTAAAATAAAGTTGTTGTTGTTGTTGTTATTGTTGTTGCGTGCAAGCAAATAAGCATTAATTCTCTTAATTCTTTATGTGAAGCCATATTTTCCTCTTCGGTAGTTTTCCAACGCGCCGTCCTCCTGAGTTCACTGCGATCTTAATGTTCGAATTTTGGAAGGAAGCGACGGCTGCCTCTGTTCCAGGCTTGCTCTGCCACTCCGGTCGCCGTCGCCCCGAAACGTCTCTATCTTAAGTTCCCTTTTGTTGAGGGGCCCAGCAATGTTGCGAGTTGTCGAATCCCTTCGCACGTAGCTAAACATATGACCGACTTCAAACTTTGCACAACAACTCTTAACAACGTGCAACAGTGTGTGCAAATGGACAAAGCATGTAGCATCCAACAATGTTGCGCCTGTTTGCACGGGGCTTTTCAAGGATAACGAAACAAATAATTTAAAAATGGAACTTAACAAGGTTAAAAATCCCAACTGGTGGGAGGTGAACAAGGATTTGAACCCAGGACTAGTGAGAACTTTTATCCAGCTGGTGATTAAGGCAGGACTTGAATTCCTTTGAACTACAAGTCTGGTCGAGCCCGAATGGGCTCTGAGTCAATGGTAAAATCCAACTACTGGCCAAAAATATCAAGGCAAAACAACTTTAGCTGGTTAAAGCTAGACTTTAATCCTTTTTTGCCGCCAAAAAGCCAGCATTTTTGCTACTAGTGGGCTATAACATACAGCCTAGTAGTAGCTCAACCAATCAGAATGCAGCATTGATAACAGACCACTAAAACAATTATATCAGTGTCTTTAGAGTGTTTTTACTGTACTGCAGTTTTTACCTCTTGTTAAACTTGTTGTGGCTGCTCTTCCTCTTCCAGGTACCACTCCAAAAGCTGTAGCGGCTGCTCAATCATTTCAAAGAAAAAAGGTAATATTATTGTATTTGCACTTACTTCTACTGAAGAATAGCATAAACAGCTTTTTAAATTCTGTAAGTGCATGCTTGTTGAATAATGGTCTCACCAATAGCAGCTGGGAGCATGCCTCTTCCTGCTACAGCAGCTCTAAGGGCTGCCTGTTGTTGCTGTACCTCCTTCGGAAGAGCTCGTTTAACTTCAACCTGCAAGAAATGCACTTTATTTGTGTCATTGCGTTAAATTAGCTTTCAAGCAGTGCTACAAGCCATCTGATATTACACAATGGTGCGATTTCGCACAATAATTGACCTCAAATCGCATTCAATCGCACAATTTGAGGAAAATTGCATAATAATTCATAAAAAATGCTAAATTAAAGTAAAGTACACAATGAATTTTAACTTTAATCAAAAACATTTTTTAAATCTTAATTTGTTAGAAAGCCTTGAAAGCCATCTGAAACCTTTGACGACAGCATCTGGGCAACCATTTTGATTTCAGAGACAAGAAGTGTGGTCAGCGGTGTAATGGCATCATGTAATATCAAACAGGTGTTTTATTTTCCGGGTAAAGATAATTGGACAAATTTTACTATTTTGTTTTAAAATAGATGTTTTATTATTAATTTACACATAAATTGCCTGTTAAACAACATTAAAGTGATTTTTTTCCTTGAAATCCTGGTAAAACAATGTTAATTAGCCCTGAAAAAATTGCATAATTTGTCACATAATAGTCCTATCTTATAGCACAATTTCCAATTTTTTATCGCACCCTATCAGATGGGCTGGTGATAACTGAGGACACTATTTTACATCTCTTACTGGAGGTACCCCCCCCTCCCCCCAACAGATTATAACAAACAAACTTGGGTGATGTAGAATTCCTTACCTTGTTGCCATCAATATGATGGAATTGCAAGTCACAAATCTTATCTACAGTGTCTTCAGATTCAAAGGAAACAAAACAAAACCCTGCAAGAAAATTGAAATCTTTTTTATCAGCCATTCTACATTGTACATGTTAATGTTACAGAGAGAAAATGGGAAAAGAAACTATACAAAACACACTCGAGGCTCAGTAACACAAAAAACAAAAAATTAATAGCTTTCTAGAGAGAGTACATGTCTACATTTTTTTGTCACATTTGTATATCTGTTGACCACTTGCGATTTTATGTGCTTGTACACTGTATGTGATATACAGGCATGAAACAAAACCTGTTTTAACCTGTTTTGTCGAAGAAACTAAAGCGTGATTCTTGCATGGAAAAATGTTCAACACACAAGGTGACGCTTAATCAACTGAGACATTAAGTCATGCTTCACCTTCACGTCGTATAACAAAAAGATGACTAGAGTAGAAGACGAAAATAATGTTGCATCAAGAAAAATAATTTTTTAGACGAAAAGGCAATGCTAATTTTTCTGATGCAACAGGTCACACTTCACCTTAATGTTATGTAGCATGCCGATGGCCACAATAATTATTACCCCTTTTGCAAAATATCTTTTGACTAGAAAAAGATAAATTGATAAATACACTCTCCAGGGTAAACTATAACATTATTGTCATTATTGTCAAGGCAGTATGTTATAACCTCTTCTTTTGTTTGTTGAGTGCTCATTGACATATTCTATATCTTTCACCTGCAATAAAATGCAAAAGCAATAAAAATTAGATCGCACAAAAACACACACACAAACAAACAACAATAATAAAGTACATGTACAACGTAGCATGCTCACATAACTGTAAATAATCATGACAAGATTTATACTTGGAGGTAACATGCAATTATGCAGGATAATAATGCCATTGTTTTACACTCTGTTGTTCCTGCATGTAATCATTTTGTACAGCCTTTGCTGATGTCGATTTATTCCAATCCCACCACTCCAAGGCTGTGCTTTAGCAAGAATACACATGTGTAAAAGCACAATGATATTTGCCTAGTCGCAGACTTGTTTAAATAAATTCTAATAAGCCAGGTTCTTCTCCATGCTCTGAGAAGTATTCTCCACATAATCCAGTTTTCCCCAGCTGTCCAACTAAGCTAAGTAAACCCAACATTATCAAATTCCACACTGATAAGGAAATTATCTGAAGACAAAAATAAAGAACCACAGGATTGTCTTTAAGTTCTAAAGTATAGAGCTGGGATGTAAAAGTAAGCGGCTTTGAAATTGGGTGCTCTAGGCAATTTTAGTCTTTTACTCTCTCTCTCTCTCTCTCTCTTATTGCGTTGTATTTCCACAAAAAGTAGATGGCTCAAAGCTTCAAGTAGCCGATTTTTTTGCCAGCTGCCAGCACTTAATGAGAACCATGGAACCATACATGTACTTATTATCCATTTATAAAATCATGTCCACAAAAAGTGCTTACTATTATCAAAACCTACCGGTGCGTATTTTGAGCCAAAGTATTCTCTAATTTGCTGGTCTGTAGTTTCTGGTTTAAGACCTCCCACAAATATTTTCTTTACTCTTAAATGAGGTGGCTGAAACGTGGAAAGACAAAATATGACAACACTGTAATTATATATTACAACAATCAGAGAGAAAAACCAAATTACAATAAGCACTCCATACTAGCTCCAAGCTTTTTGTTTTTTTTTTTCTGCAGCACTTTGTCTCACCTACAAAGCACTGAAAAAGAGGCTGGCTTTTTCTAAGACTAAACTCTCCCCTGAGATGTTTGTTTCAGCCTTACCCATTAATTGCTATTGGAAATTACCACTGTCATACTTGTTATTCACACCAAAGCTCTATTGCAGGCTCAGGTTTATGGTCAGCAGTACACTACCCTTCATGTAGTACAACTCTTAACAGATAATATACTTCATGTACTAAACTACAGTCTCTCCTTTCAAGAAAGTCAGAGAAATTAGAGACTTTCTTATTTCTCCAATGAAAAAACCACAAATGTCACTGGTAATGAAGCAATGCATTCTTTACAGGTAAATACAACAAAACAACTTACTTTGTTTATAGGTGCTGCTGGCTTAGGATCAACCTTATACAATAAGAATACACAATGTTAAGTTTTGTGCATGTAGGTAGCTAACTTGCTTCAGACATTTTATAATGGAAACACATCTCTCAAACAAACAAGAAATGGCTGGAGTTGGTTCTCGCCAGTCAGAAATGGTACAGTGTATGTCCACCTTGCTTACTTCGGCCTAGTCAATCAAACATACAGTAATCGAACTCCAATCATTAATTTTGATTGACCTCAACTGGGTTCGGTTATCAAACATAATCAAAATCACCCCAAATTTTTGCCAATCAAACACAACCAAATGTTTTGGAAATCAAACACTTAACAAATTCAAATGTTCAAAAATTGAAGCTTCAACAATCAAACATAAATCCAGTTTTCTCTGGTTTGAAACAAGTTTGGTAATCAAACCCTAAATGAACTCTCCAAAAAGTTCCAGTTTGATTATGTTCGATTACCTAACCAATCGAACAACAATCCAACCGATTAGGTTATGTTAGGTCATGGTAAGAATTGGCACTTCAGTAAGCATTATGATTTGCCAAGTTCTGCAACTAATCTAACCACATTTATGTTTTCCAACAACAACAATAATAATAAATCACAAACTTACTGTTTTTCCATCTAATAAATGAGGTCCTGTATGCTGCAAAACCTGAAAACAAAACATACCGGTAAGAAGATTTTGAATTTTTTTTTTTCAAAAATAACACGGTTGGAAACTCAATTTTTGGAACACTTACCATCTGGGCAACACACATTCAGATTGTACAGCTGTACTAGCCCAGACACATTTTTACTCACCAAATACTCCCCCTTCCCGGGGCTGTAAATAACAGTCTGACATTGGCCAACCAAAATTTGCTTGTGTCCGACAACATCCTACCAGTGTTAGGGCATTATGCCCCAAGACTTCTTTTTATCTTAAATCATTTTACGGTAAGGACGAATAAAGATCCACTATATCATTAAAGTAAATCTTACTTTGTGTTTTAGGATGATCTCAGTCACAACAACACTGACTTGAGCAATGAAGTTTCCTTTTAATTAGCACAATACGTCCTCTGTTCTACCCCAAAGACAGCATAGTGCTTTTCAAAAAGAAGAAAGATGTTCCTTTTTGTTCATATTTTTCGAGAGTGACCTTATAGTTTAAAGCAGCTCGACGTCTCATCATTTTCAAGATGGAGGACTTAATTGAAGGTGGTCCTACATTCATAGCAAAATGTTACTGCGATCCTTCAATTTTCCTTACAGCACAGCCTTGTATTGGTCTGATCGCGAGGATTTAATAGCTCCGCAGTTTTAAGGATATGAAGTTCAACCTATTTTGGTGATGTCTGGTTAACATTTTGTTTTGTCTGACCAAGACAGTGCCTGAGTGGAACAATGCCATTTCAGGTGCAGCCCTTCTTTGCCCCACCCCTTCCCCCACCGATTAGTTAAAAAATGCTAAAAAGAAAAGGAAACAACTGCACTATTGATGTAGTTCAATTTCCCAGTTGTTTGCAGGAAGCACTTTTTGACACTCTTTAAGTCCAAGGCCATTAAAATTCCTATTTTAAAGAATTGTCTTCTCATTTTCTCTAAAATCTGCTAGGAGGTTTTTTTATTCGTATCCTCTGCATTGTTGTTAACACATCCTCTTTATTGTGATGTAAAAAAATCACTTCAGGAAAAGAATCAACAGCGTTTCAAAAGGAAAGACATCACACCACGAACACAGGAAAAAATAACGGATTCCCATTTTTGGATATTTTAGGGTATTTAAAGAATACCCATAAAAATCCCAAATTTGGAAGGGCGAGTCAAGTCCCAATCTGGGAACTTAGTTGGGAATTCCCTGGTTGGGACTTGTCTCACTTTGCCAAATTTGGGATTTTTATGGGTATTCTTTAAATACCCTAAAATATCCAAAACTGGGAATCCATTATTTTTTCCTGTGGAAACAGTCTAATTAGCAGCAAGGTTTGCTCTTGTTTGTCAGTATTAGGACTACTGGTAGGAACAAACTTCACATAATTGCTGCAGTCTACTCAAACACAAGCCATATGTATTTACATAGCGCAAGCACTAATGTCAAACCCTGTGCTTATATAGCAAGTGTATGCAACCATGATAACAATGGAAGTAGAGTAATAACATAAGTAATAAAAACAATTCCCCTTTTATTTTTCCACACCAAAGTTGTACAACTGACAATAAGAAAGTATTGAGATGTGCCAAGTATGATTGACATACATGTAATACAATCTCTACCAAGTCCAACATGTCTGCAGGTTAGGGATAAGAAAACATTGAGATGTGCCAAGTACAATAAGCATTCCTAACAGTCTCTACCAAGTCCAACTTATCTGCAGGTTAGGGATAACAGGGCAGGGGGATCATTAAGGTTTTGAACAGGCGGGCAACTGAGTTTGACACCCGGGCAAAGAATTGGCAAGGCCCAAAGGGCCTTGTCCCCTAGGGGGGTCCGGAGGCATGCTCCCCCGGAAAATTTTGAAATTCTATAGTCGCAGGGATGTGTTTTCCTGCATTTTGAAGCTGCAGACAATGACTTTCAACAACCAAAAAAAGATAACTTTTCTAAACAATTTAATCATGATTTGATACCAATAACCACCACTTAAATTGGACTTTTTGGTTCTCTTTTGATAGCTCTGCTCATAATAATCTTTACTCAAAGTCACTGTCAGCAGCTGAACCGTAATCTATTGAACGCGTTCTTTTCTGGGCGGCCATGCTCACATGCTCACAACACTGATACATTTCAGGTGGTCGTTTATGAAGCACAGTTCTTTTCGCAATGTGTTATGGGGCGATTCTTGTTTTTAATGCACCTATCAATGTTAAGGCGGGGGGGGGGGGGGGGCAGGGCATGGGGTGGGGATTTGATTGTCTTTGCTGTCCCTGGGGTAGGGCATTTAACTGATCTTGTTCTCCCGGGGGAGGGGATATTTGACTGCCGACTCGGACGAAAAAGACTGAGACCGAACATATGTTCCCTCTTCCACGCTTCACGCATGCGCGCACGGTCTGGAAAATCTGGAAAATCATGGAGGCCATTAATGAGAGTACGTGTGGATTTCACTGTTTTGTCTTCAAATTTCGTTTGTTTTAGCGTGTTTTTGATCCATTGAACCTCTTAATATACTGTGGTATCAAAGTAAACGGAAGTAAAGAGAAACCAAGTCGATTTTTGCAACTACAATTGATTAGTGTATATGGCTTATTCGCCACAATCACTGTAAACTTATAAAAGTGACTTTCTTTGTACGCTTTACTTAAAGAACGATATATTTAGACTTACAAAATGTGAGCTTTCTCCTAAAGCTTTATGTATTCTACGCAGTGTAACACGGATTATGGTTAAAACGTATAATCGCAGCTGTAACAGGAACATGTATCTTTAGTGATGCAGCAACGTTTATATAAACATAGGCACGTTAAACGTGCATGAGCTATTTTGAATTCTTCGGTGTAACCTTACCAAGAGTGATGAATCTACCTCTTTCATCCTAAATATAGATTCGGTTTTTGTGCGAAATTGCGTATTGCGGTACATAAATGAAAATGCGAAACGCTCAGCTGAATCGATCCTCAAGCTATATATTCACTTCCTTCTGTCTTTCCCTGTTACATCTGGTGCAAGTTAAACAAATCGTTAAAGTGAAATAAATTTCTACTCACCAAACGTTGATTAGAAGGAAAACTCTAAGGTTTCCTCGGAGTTTCTTAAGCCAAAATGTGACTCATCGAATACTGAATAGTTACGAAATACCAGGATTTTTATCATTGTGGTAGATGGTTGCGTCATCATAATTCACGAGGTTTTCACGTGCAATTCTACACAGTGAAAAAGTCTTTAACTCCGACAACTTATTTCTTCACGTTTTAAAAGCTATTGCTTCTCAGAAGACAAGAGCCTTTTCAAGGATTTGGTTACAAAAGGAAACAGGTCTTCATATGTCCAAGATACTATTTATCATTGTGAAAAGCCAATCTGCATGAGATGTACAGTCACACAGCTGGCACGTGAAAGTGTTGGACTTTGCCCCCTTTCATCGTTCGTACGTGCGGGAATTCGAGTTATCACGCAGTAAACTAGTAAACAGAATTCTAAAAATAACTCACGCACACAATTTGCACGTGAAGATGTTGGTCTTTCGCCCTTTTACAATTCGTACGTAAAAAAAAGGCAAATTGTTTTACTACAACATTTTCTCAAACGATTTTAAGAAATCACCTCGGCTTCATTATAAGATCTGCAATTAAATTATGTTTCATGCAACGTCAAGGTTGATAACCTCGCATTTATTAACATTTGTGAAACAGTCTTTAACTCCAACAACTTATTTCGTCATGTTTTAAAAGCCATCGCTTCTTAAAAGAAAAGAGCCTTTTTTTAAGGCATTGGTTACTAAACAAAACAGGTCTTCATACGTCCGAGTTTACACTATTATTATTGTGAAAAGCCAATTTGCATGAGATGTACAGTCACACAGCTGGCACGTGAAAGTGTTGGACTTTGCCCCCTTTCTTGGTTCGTACGTGAGGGAATTCGAGTTAGCACACAGTAATCTAGTAAACAGAATTATAAAAATAACTCATGCACACAATTTGCATGTGAAGATGTTGGTCTTTGGCCCTTTCACAATTCGTACGTAAAAAGAGGCAAATTGCTTTACTACAAAATTTTCTCAAACGATTTTAAGAAATCACCTCGTCTTTATTACAACATCTGCAATTAAATTATGCTTCATGCAACGTCAAGGTTGATAGCCTAACATTTATTAACTTCCAAGAAAATTATCAAACTGCCAAAATATATTTCTACTTATATCATGTTACTCCACTGTATATAACAGTATCTAATTATTGTGTCAACTAGCTTCTTTCAATTTATTCCCTAACGCTACTATTTCTACATAAGTTACGCATCTTTACTAAATAGAACGAAAAAGGTCGGTTGAACTTTGTAAGCGAGAGAATAATATTTTTAAAGCTTGTTTACGGGATTAACAATACTTGATACAGCTTTCAGAAAAAAAGGCTGCCTTTTAAACTTACAAAACTACATTTTATAGGGCGCATGCTTTCGAATTAAAGTCTATATCGAAAAATCAATTACTGCTTCATTGGAAGAGATTTGAAAATATATGATCTTTTATACTTTACCCAGTTGTAGCAGGTGAAACAGAACTCATACTGACGTGCGTTGTACCGATAGCCGAATTAGGTCAGAAATGCCCCGACGCAGCAACCACACTTAAATATGAACCCTTAAACAGCTGCATCACTGTTCACAGCGTTTGAATCATGAAGATATTTTATGTAATGCTTCCAAACACCTGTACCCGTAATAAAAGACGAAAAAATTGTGAAGGATCAAGATGGCGGTCTCAAAGTGCCCTTGTTCGACCTTTACCAATGCCATGTTTAGATAGATACCAAGATCTCATTGGTTCCTAAGCATCAACTCATAGTACCTTCAACCTTATTGGCTCTTGCAACAAACATCCCAACATACAAAGCCACAAAGCCACAGAGCCACAAAGATACATACGCTTACACCACTGACATATGAGCTATTTTTTCAAAATAGCTCAATAAAAAGATTGCAGAGTTTTATTTGGAGATATTTTTATTCTGCCTCTCTTGGGTCCAGCCTTGGGATTGACAGCAATGTGCAGCCTGGGGTGGGGAAATTTGGTTGCATTTGTCTGGAATGCTTTGCCCATGGGCAGGGAATTTGATAGAAATTTTTTGAAAAAAGTCAAATCCCCACCCTATGCCCTGGATAAGAAAGTATTGAGGTGTGCCAAGCACAAGTAATAAGCGCTACTGACAGTCTCTACCAATTCCAACACTAATTCACTACACTTCTGGCCAGGATTAACCCTTCAAGCCCCAGTATCCACATACTAAGTCTCCACACTGATCTCCATACATTTCCTTAAAGAATTCGTTGAGAGAATTTGATAATAGATCAAGGCATTTTCCCTTTGTGATCATTTTATTGATTCTGATTAACCTTTTCTTTTGATGACGTGTGGATAATGTTTGGAGAAGATTGATGTCAGTAGCTCTCGGAACTTAATTAAGAGTTACACGAACAGGGCTTCTGATATTGCGCATGGTCGTGGAGCCGCAAAATTCAGGTAAACCCTCGAAATCCCATGAAATTAAAAAACATGCAGAAAACCGCGAAATTCAGTAGAAATCTTATCAAATACATGTCTGTACAATATATTCATTTTGAAACTTATTTTAGAAATAATTGGGGCTATGTGCTTGCCATAAACTAGCAAATTTATCTTGAAACTTCATCACTGAAACGTACAAACAATGTCCTGAAACTATTAGGCATATATTATGTTGCAAAAAAACTGGGCACTAGCCATGATGTTAAAGGCTTTGCCATTGGTTCATTTTTGAAGCATATTGTTGTTTAAAGAGCAAATGATGACTTCTGTTAGAAAAATGTTAAAATGCTGGTCTGATCAGCACAAAATTGCCTTAAAAATAACCACAAAATTGGTAATTTTTACCGATTGCTTTTTGGCAAAGGTTGCCCCGAAATTTCCCATGAAATTCCCGCTAAATCGGCCAATTTTTCCGCAAATTTGTCCCTAAAAATCCTGTGAACTTTGACTTTTTTTTCTGCAACCTATCAGAAGCCCTGCAAGAAGAAATTAAAATACTAACCATCACACCAAAGAGGATTAAAGGGAATATAAAGGCCATGATTTTTCAAAGTATTTGCCTCTTTTTCAAAAGCTAAACATTTTTTGCATCCGAGTTGAATACACTCCAAATGGTCTAGTTTTGAATTAAAAGTCAGTGTTTAAATATGCCTATTTTAACATTCTCACTGTAAAATCCTGCCAAAGGTCATGAACTCCTTCAATTAATGCTATGCTAATCTGTAACAATTTCCAAAATCACTAACAACCCTCCTTAAAGTAAAAGCCAAACAGTTTCTCATTCTGAAAAATTCCCCTTTAAATTCTACAGCAAACTATCTTTGACTGGTCTTTCTCTGGGATCTTAGATATATATCAAGACTAAAAAATATATAATAATTATTTTAACATAAAATGATTGTAATATCACACTCTAAAAAATTAATTTGCTGGCAAGACTGCCTCTAAAAGGTGAGAAAGAAACAAGGACCATCAAAATTCTATACAGAACTCTATCAACAAATGGCAACACCATCAAAACTGTTATTACATTTATTTATAATGCACAGAAAAAAAGGAAGGAAAAAAATTCACGACCATGTGTACTTAAAAAGCCACCTTGCAAATATCTAAAAAGCTAGTCTAGTTTGGATAAATATAATAACATACAATTTCAGTGCGTAGTTGTTGGGACTACCAGTGTTAAGAAGTCTAAATACATTTGTGATGCTAAACTCAAAACTATCAAGAAAAGCACATCCTAAAAACAGAGCTTGTCAATGTAACAAAATTAAGTTTTATTCAGACACTGAGAACACTTCCTACACTTCCTGGTTCAGCAATACTGGCAGCAATCATATTGAACAGCCCGCGATCATAAAATGACACGTATTTACTTAAAGAAAATTGTGACAAAAAAGTCCTACCATTATTAACACTTAGATATTGCTTTTGGTGAACCTGATAGAAGGCAGATAAACCATTAAACCTTTTACGTGACAAGAATTAACACAAAAGTGGGTGGGCCAAGATGGGAAAGATTAAACAATTTCAAAAATTCTTGTAAATTTCTAAGCCAAGATAACTCCTGCTGTGGGAGTTTTACTGTTAAAGTAGAGTTTGTTCTTGGCTATTTTCAGTTCAAACTAGCTGATGCCATTATTTCATTCTTATAAGTTCAAAAAGAAGGTTCAGCAGTTTTGGAATAATTTTCCTCTTCACGCAGCTATGTGATAATGAAATTGATATTGATCCAACTGTTTGTATAAAAAATAAAATAAAAGCTTTTATCAGCTGGGTAAATATGCATATGAAACTACTATTTAAGGTGCAACTCAGCAGAATTAAGTTGTCACAAATTAGCTTCATCTTCCTCAATTCAGAAAATAGACATCGAGAGCCAAAAAAATATACGCTAAAATGCCATTTGCATTAATTTATTTATTGCTCAAATGTCACAAACAGCTTAATATCATAACACTTCTTTGATAACCAAACCAATTTTTTTTCCTTCTTTTTATTTTAATGGCTATTATAATAATGGATGTTATCTACATTCGTTTATCCTTGTTTTAAAGGGACCTGATGGAAATTTGAGATCCACAAATTTCACCTGTTCCATTAATTTTCCACCAAAGCCTAAGTTTTGCAAGTAAAATAAGGTTTTGCTGTAAACGTCATCAGCTCTAAATAAGTATCGTTTAAGAGCCCGTCACTGTGAGCAGCTCATATTTATTGATAAGTTAGTTTATCCTTGTTTTTCATTTCAGTCATGCAACCAATTACAACGCTTTCCCCTATGTAAACTACGGATATTCCTTTAAACATCCTATTTCCAAGGCTATCACATTCCACGGGCCACATCAATTTCCATTTCTTGGTAACAAGAAAGGAAAAGTAGCAGAAAGCCCTCCAAAAAATCTGCATCATCAGAACTTAATATTCATAACTCAATATTACCAGAGGGGTTAGAATAAGCCGATTGGTCGGCTTGTCACGGCTTTGTGACCATAGATGACAAGGTTCATATCTGCCTCAAAGAAGCAATACAAAATCACGATACGTTGTCGCTTAGTGACTGGTCGACTGCCACTTAAAAATATTACCCTGTCCTGACTTTCAGTCATGGGAAAAATAAGCCACCCGATTAGCAGAAAATATCAACCCGCTAAAGTTTTCGAGAAATAACAATCCGCAGCGAAAACCTGCAACTTCTGTTCAAAAGTTTGAATAATATGTTAAGCCACTTTCGAGCCCTCAACGCAACGTCTCATTCATTGTCTTTAGTGTTTGGAAAAAATTACCGCATGCCTGCTTGTGAGGTGATTTGGAAATAAGCAGTATTATTCATGACTTCGTTAATAACAATATATAAAATGGGAACTTTACCGCGTTAGCTTGTTTCGGATCTTTAAATTGTACAAATGCGAAACCCCTAAAATGAAAGAAAACAAACAATAAATTAGTTCAAGAACACGCTTGTCGGTTAATTTAATGATACTATACGGCCAGAGAACGCAGTTGCATTGGAACTTCACGTTCACTGCGCCAACTTCGAGATAATTTATCGCTTTCGGTAGTTCACCGGGGAGCGTTGAAAGGAAATCGGCCATTTGCGAGAAATATTAATCAGATCGAGGGGATAGAAAACAAAAGCAAGACAGTCCAAGAGACAAAACAATTCTATCCGGCGCCTCAAATTGCACGTTGATCGTCTTTCGTTATGCGTCGTCCAGTAATGGCGTGCTTAAACGCATGTTCATGTTTACACGAAGAACTGACCGCGAAAATGGCTCGCAACAGGGGGGTATTTACGGTGAGAAACAGACACTGGTGGTCTGTTATGAGAATGTTCTTTTTACTTGAATTGTTTGAGAAACGACAACAAACCAGCGTGATCTTTCAATACGGACTTCCTTCGCGCGACTTTATAGGATCAACTTCTTAATTTTCCTCGGCCGACAAACTCGTAACATTCATTCTCCGGAGCCGTTAAGAACATTTAATAGTTGCACAATAAAGCAGCGTGTTTTGTCACACGATGGTGTGAAAACCAGAGGCGATTTTTCCTATGCATTATAAATGTATACTTGAGACAACCGCGCACGTGGAAAAGAGTACAAAAGAATATATTGTCGGGAACAAATATTACGAGTATATTTTCGATGGTTAATTTAGTTGAAAACTTGGCGACCCAGTACAACAGAGGTACAAACAGCGAACAAACCTTGAACGACCAGTTAACGCATCCATTTTAATTTCCACGCCAATAACTTCACCAAAATTGTTAAAATAGTCCGTCAACGTTTCTGAAATTGAAAGGAATAAAACGTCGGATTTTAACACAGCTGGCTTCCCATAGACTTTCTACATGAATTTAAAACTTTGTGCATTTCATCAAAAGTTTGGGAAAATTAAAGAAGAAACGTCAAGTTACCTTTCGTAGTTTCATAGCTAAGTCCGCCCACAAAGAGCTTGCTGTGAAATAAAAACAATGAAGAAGGAAGTTTAGCAACCAGCGAGACACAAGATGGAACACCAACTTTCGAATACATATACATATAAATGTGTAAGAACCGTATAACCACAGTACACATTCACAAAAAATTAAACACACGCTAAAACACAGCGGGAAAACTCAGGTTTTACAACCTGGAAATTTCATACCCCTTTGCGAGGCGCCGCAAATAAATTAAAAATTATTTTCGCGTATAAATTTCGCGAATTTGGCACGTAATATTGACAAACTTAGAAAGTCACCGTACCCTTCATCGTCTTCCTTGGTCATTCTTTTTTTCGCTTCCGCAGCTTGACTGGCAATACCGTTCACCATTTTATTCGCCGCCATCAAAGCAGTGTTCCCGAAGAGTTACAAGGCTAATTTTTAACTTACAACCATTGCTCGCTGAAGAGAAGAAGCGCTAATTCGACGGCCATGCCATGAACCACTCTCTCAAAACTGAAACCTCACGGCGCCAAATACTCGAAATTCCGGCCTCGATCAAGAGCATTCTGGGAAAACCCGTAAAGTCGTCACGTGCTGCTGAACCGGCGCTTTGTGATTGGTCAACAACAAGCGCGGAACGACCTGAACCTGCTTTTTGATTGGTCGAGGTTCGCCAGACACTTGTTGACTCTTCAATTTGACACCTTTGACGATATATGCCCACTTTTATTCAATTTTGATGTGATCTCTTTGACTAATTTTGGCATGTTTACATCATCATTTGGTTGAAAACACGCGATCACGCACATGTGGTTTTGCTGGGAAAGTGCAAGTCAAATTTCACCACAAAGAAGCTTTCGCACTGTGTTTGGGTAGCGCAAAATACAACATTAGCCAACTCTTGTGATCCGAGATTCGATCCGGAAACGAGCTAAATTTTCTTATCTGAAATAGCGGTCAAGAGTGTACCTCCCTAGTCTTATTTCTCAAAAAATCGAGGGAATTAAAACTATTTATCGATGAAGGGTTTGGTTTTTGCGTGATGTTAAACATACACTTTTGACCGGAAGTGTAACTTTTACACCGGAAATAAGTTCGAACATTACATACACGTTTTTGCAGGCTAATGTATAACATTGTATTGATTTAACCCATAAGGGGATACAATTTTAAGAGTGCGAAAGCGGGAACGGACTAATTTAGAAACGGACTTATAAATAAGCAAATCTCAGCTTGAGATTTTTGAATAAGGAGCGAAAATGATGCGAAACATAACCTTTATTTTATTTCACTTTAGAGTTTCCGCCGAATTTTTCAGACTATATAAAGCAATTTAAAATAGGAGAGAGCGTGTTTAGTTTCTTGCCCAAATTACATGTCGAGCGATTGTTCCTTAATAACGTGATGGATTTCATGCGAGCCCTTATCGCGTGGTATTGATCTTAAACTAGCGCTGATATAAATATAATATATCTAATAGTCATGTCCGGCGTTGAAATTTGGAACTTTTTTCCCTTTTAGGAACACAACTAACCGTTTTCTTTCAAAATTGATTTTTTTTGTTGTTGCATTTCATCAATAAATAATAGATAAATAAATAACATCGAACAACCCCTTAATTCACGAATATCCACAAAGATTGTTTCAAATTTCCTCAAGCTATACCGGCTTTTCAACTCATATTTCAGATAAAATAATTGCCTGTCGGATCTTTCGACGGCCTAGAAAGCGATCAGTCCGCTTTTATCAGCGTTTCATTTTAATAAAAAAAAAAATAATTTACTGCTCAGACCTTGTAGCATGCAGGAAAGCTTTATACCTGACCAATTTGCGCCATTAGTAGGCAGATGTTCGTTTCATCGACTTCGAGAAAGATTGTTCATCACGCCTAATGTCTTTTTTTTATGTTTCACTTTCGATCAGTCTATCAAATATGGCGTTCAACTGTCTTGGCTATTTTTGGAGACTTTTATACTTCATGGTCCGAAATAAAGCCATTTATTTTGCATTTTTGAAACAGAAATTGCGTGACGCCAAGATTCAGGCGTGACGTGAAATTGTTTCTTTCGTCTAGTGTACAAAGGTTATAACTCAGATCTTCAACTCTTGTTCACCTTAAAATACTACTTAATTTAAAAATACATTATGCATGCATGTAAAAACGTTTTTAATAATTGCATTCATTATAAAACAAAATGCTCCAACCGGGCGAGAACACCTGATTTTCTTAATGTTTTGTGACGATTACAGTTAAGGTTCGAAATCGTTGTTGTGTTTAATAGGGACATATCGCTGAAAAATAGACTCCGTATCCTTTTAAACCACCTCGCGATGAGAAGGGAATTTATGTTGGAGCTGAAGAGGAGAGGCCGCACCAGATTGTAGAATTATCGCCTTGCCGTTCCCGTCCTCAACTTAAAATTTGGTCATTTCACGTCGTAGTCGTGCAGGGCGGCAAAGAAATGTACAAAAATGCGTGATGCACGTGAAGAGCTGTTGTTTTGCTAACTAAACCTATTGTTTTTTGACGTTGCCATTGCCGTCGCAGTCGTAGTTTTTTAAGGTCCCTAATATCATTTTCTAACAGACAGCTTTCAAAGGCGAGGATCGACATCAGATTGACCCAACAATGAAAATGATTACTTATCTTTTCTGTGTCTGAAAGTTTAGAAATAAAATCCGCTCCAGACGCGGACGGGAACATCTGCCCATATACAGCAATTACCAGACGTGCTTTTAGGCCTGTCCACAATTCAAAAACAAAACAAACAGAGTATTCCTGCAAAGGCTAAGTTTATTTTAATTCTTTTGCACTTTCGCCAAAAAGGAAATAAAACCGCCGAATTTCCTCATAGAGTGACAACTTTTAGAAAAGCAATTTCGTGGCTAAAAACTGACTATTATTATGCTTTCAAGCAGATTTGTTTTGTTCCCGGCCTTAAAGGGAACCGACAGCAAGTCCGGAGAGTGTTTTGGCACTTTTTGACAGTACTTCAGCTGTCTCGCAAAGCGTTCCAAGTTTTATATTACTGGAAGAAAATGGCTTCCAAGCGCTTTAGTTCAAAAGTGGAAATTAAATCCCACTTTCGATTCAGAGGCCCGCATAAAGAACGATTACTAGTAGCACCTTCAACTGAATAGTTAATTAGAGTCTTCTTTGATGGAGATTTCTACTATATGCTCAAACTGACGAGAGAAAAAAAGCAAAAATGTTAGGCAGTTTTAAGGGGCAGTCTTTTATAATTTACCGCTTTTATTTGAATGATCGCCAGTACTTCTTTCTGTCAAACCGTGCGGACTTCATAACCACTCGAGCATCTCTTAATTTATAACCACAAAAAAAAAATGGGCTCGCACGTTCGAGACAAATATGATGCGTGATAATTACGAAACTGTTAAAACGATTCGGAGGCTTAATTCTAAAGCAAGCTTAACGTCAGTAAATTCTTCATTCACACTGCAGTAATTTGCCTTCAAGAGCAAATATTTTGTATATCTTTTTTTTTTTTTCAGCTGTAGGCAAAAATTTGGGAACCGCCTTCTAAAAGAGCATAAACAGCTTCACATTACAAGTCAAAATAACTTAACTACATATTTTAAAACCCTTTAATTTATTTTAGTGATTAAAATAAAAAAACAAAAAACAAAAACACAAGGGCTGATATTTATTTTCTTTTGTTCTTGATTAATGACGCTTTAGCAAATTTTGTTAAGTGTTTTTTATTTTCTTCGCTTCTTTATTCCTTTCTTTGGTATAACAGCAAAAAAAGTTAGGCAAAAGAAACTCATTCGAAAACTCCCGTTCAAGCCACGTTCGTGTTTGACATATCATTCCTATTAAACTAACCGACCATCGCTTCATTTTGATAAGCATTTAAGAGATGCCAGAGAAAAGTGAAAATATTGCTTAGCTTGTTCCTTCATACACCTCAATTTTCAGGAATGAGAACCCTTTGTCTGATCTCTTTCAGGAAAGTGACACAGGTGACCCAGTCGTCCAGCTATCCCACCATCTTGTCAACCCTACTAGTGCGTACACAGTCGAAAAGGTTATAGTAAAAAACAAACTGCGCTCCTTGATTTTGGTTGGTCCTATAAATCGGTTGCCTTTTTGAGATTTCGGTTGGCAAAATATCACTGATAAGCAAAAATAGCTACGTCCCGGCTACGTTAAGTTTCTTATTTAGAGATTCTAAGATAGGGCATGATGTTCTTGAACTGATGTTTTTTTTTTCCAAGCATGTCGCACACCCTATACTACTGAAATTTTAAGCTTTAAGGTCTTCGTATTAAAGTGCACTTTGAAATCTTGTTACGATAAATTCTGTATGATCCCTGTGCATGCAGTGTACCTGAAGTCTTGGATACTGCATTCCACGATGTGGTTTCTGGATCCCAGATTCCAATAGTTAGCTTGATTCTAGATTCCTGTCGAGCTGTATTCCGGATTCCGAATCCCGGGATTCCGGATGTTACGTGCAAAAATTTTCCGGATTCAGTAAAAAACAGATTACCGGTACCTTGCATGGGGTTAACCGATAAGGAAACAATCCGTCCAAATGTTTTGTTTTCTAATAAGGTCAACTTCATGAGCTCTTCTTGTTTCTAGTAGACTCAACCAAGTGGCCGACATGCACCGTCCAATGCATAAATTAAAACTGGGGCATAGTATGATACGCTTATACTGTGATACCGGCTTCAAACTTTTAACCAGCAAAATATGCTGTCTCTCATACAGAAAGACGGCATATTACAGTTACAGTAACTGTTATATTATAGCATATTATTACAGTTCATTGGTCTTTGTAAAACAGCAAGATGTGGATACCGTCATCATTGTATATAAAAGTTTCTGTCTTTCATACCTTCACCCTATTTTAGATCTTCTATGGCTTATTTCAGACAAAACCGTTGCAGCACCACATTCCCAATTTAAGTCAATAGAAGGTCTTTATTCTATTCAACGCACACTTCCCTATCCTATAATTAAATGTAATCGAAAGCCAGAAAGAGACGCCTAACAAAATAGTTTCCTATATGTTGGTATGTTGTTTGTAATATTGTCAACGAAATTGAGAAAGATAGTATGAGTGCTTTTCGAACATATCAAACTTAAGATAGGTGGTTTCAGTGAATTGAAGTCTATAAGTGAGTCAATTTCCAACTTGCTTACGGACTTATACACCCTGTGACATGCTCTTTGAAGCCCGACATACCGTAAGGGTGTGCCCCTCTCCCCTTGGGGCATAATCTTCAACTCAACGGAGAAAGCAGGCTTCCGTTTTAGAATTGATAAAAAATGAAAATTGGCTACTGACGTTAGAAGGGAAAACTTTTTCCCAACCGAATATTAGGTCATTAGCTCAGTTTATTCTCAGTTCCGTTTAGTGCATTGATTGACTGATCCTCGGACGATCAGTACCGTAAAATTCCGAAAATAAGCCCCGGGGCTTATATTTTTCAAAGGCCCTTTTGGAGGGGCTTATTTTTGGAGGAGCTTATATTCGGAGGGGCCTATCATATGACGGAGGGAAATTAGCGTTTCAAAATCGATTAGGCTACAATAGCCTTATAGTTGGAAGTAAATTTACCGTTTTTTCTTTGAAAATTGCCCTCAAATACAAAGAAAAACAAAACAAGCCCCCGGGGGGCTATATTTGGAGGGGCGATTTAACGGAGGGTTTTTTGCGTTACCGTCTTGAGCTGTTTTGGGGGGCGTATCTTTGGAAGGGCTTATTTTCGGACTTTTACGGTATATCATGTCCTACCGACCGACCCAGAGACCCCTCCACCTAACTCAACGTTTAACTTGTACTTTGGGCAAATGTTGGGTGGGAGGGGTGATTGGCATGGGTTTTTCAGAATCTTCTGAACTGACCAATATGGATCACTCATGCAGACTCCGTTCAGCGTGATTTTTTAAGAATCGAGCGTAATGAAAACCGATCAGTTGGTGTTTGAATTAGAAATGGTTTTATTTTGACCAACTTTAATCTTAAACCATAGCCGTACCACCGCCTACGGGAAGAATTAGTCTGTGGTTGAGCTGTTTTGATATAATTATTCTAGCCGGATGACCTCTTCTTGTTTATAAAAAATTCATGCCTGTTGTTTGAGGCAATTTGTTCATTGTTTTTATAAAAAAATTTCCAATTCACATCATATTTCACAGTTCAGTTTATATTAACATAAGTCAGAAAATCTAAAATAATGTATCTATTTGTACATTATGTACACACAGGATGTACATAGTACTAAATTAAACTATAATTTTGATCATGGATATTTGAAATCATAAACTGCTGACGGAAGAAGTGGGGAAAAAAGCAAAAACAGAGAACAAAACAAAACAAACAGAAAACGGGAAAAGAAATTGAGCATTTTTTTATTTGAAGAAATCAAGATAAATTCTCCATCGATCTTCACTCGTGCCGATCACATGGTCTCGGATTTTACGAAATTTGATCAAGAGCACCACGACTATTGTTCTTGTGATCAGGAAATATCTTATTTTAGTATCGGTACTGCTTTCTCCGAATCAATATTAAGTAACGTGAGTTTCCTCACGCGCTCTTTGATGTGCGCATGTTGTTGTGAAAATTTGCTGCTTAGCAACTGGTGTTAAACTCTTCCGGGTATCATTTGGATCATGGAGTCAGCTGGGTGAGCGTGATTTTCACGTGCCTGGCGCTGGCAAAGTTAACTGCGTTTGAGGGCGTGTAAACCGCGCATTGGCGCCGGGGGGGGGGGGAGGGGGTGGAGGTGTAATTTAGGTGCTCGATTTGATACCTTTGGTCTTATATCATGCATTTTATATCAGTTGAATGGTAGTTTGAGACAAAGTTACAAGAAAGTTGAAGTTTCTGCTTTACAAGGAAATATCTATTGCGAGTGTGTTTGTAGGCGTGCAAGTGTCGCATTCCACAAAAATCATAAGTGTTTGTTAAAAGGGCTAATATTGCCTCGGACAGATTCGTTCCACTTTCGAAAATTTAGGGTCGACTTTAACCCCTTCAAGAAACTATTTTTAAACTTTGGTGAAAAGGGGGCATCCTAAACTCGGAAGAGTAATGGGAAAATAAAGCTAAGATAAAGGACGTTTGACCGAGACATACAGTTACTATAGTTACCAACTGAGCCCCGAAATATACCTTAAAATGTTCATCAATGATTAATCATTTGTTTCATTCCATAATCGAAGTGGGTACTGCTTACACAGTATTTAAAAGTGTAAGTGTAAAAATAACGTATGGGCTTTAGTGAGGTCTTGAGTGAGCCATCTCAAGTACCTATGCGAGAAATGTTCCCGGAAATGTTTTCATTGGCGTGTTTAAAACCACAAGCAAAAAAGGAACGTGAACCGAGCGTAGGCAACGAATCCCCAACAAGAAAGTTATTTTGTCTTTTAGCTGCGCACTAGCGCGGAAGTAAGATTTACGGAGACAACCACATCATTTCTAGACGGTACTGTTCTCGTTCTTAGAAAGATATGAGGAACGAAACAGCCGAGCGTACGAAAAATTTAGTTGCCTTAGAAAGAGTGCATGAAATAACACCTTATCATACAACAGCACCCGTATATGTATAAAATTGCCGGACATTGATAACCTATAAACTGTTAATGGTTCTGTGCGGTTATTATTGATATCAGTAAGATCAAGATATGATAAGCGTCGAGATCTTCGATTATGATAAAACGTCAGCGATGATGTTTATTATAGTTCGCCAGAAGTATAGAAAATTAAAGGGTGATTTCTGTTTTATCACCATCCACGGCGTGTTAGGAGTGGTTTTCCCGGACGTAAGATACTGGATAAGATTATGCCTCAGCCTTTCACGAAAAGGACATCAAAGCTCGCTGTGCAAGACAAATAACACTTTAGTTACTTAACTTCCACTTAATCCCACGGCCCAATATAAAGAAAAATAGGCCTCCAAATTTTAATTTTATTTAAAAACAAAGACTATCAGATGAAAGCGTTTGGGACTCCATCAGAGATAGTTATGGCTAGAATTAAGTCAAATTGGCAAAAATAGGAGAAATGCAATCTCGTACTAAAACATCGGACTCCATTTTTTCTTTCGACTAAAAATTAAATAAATATATTTGAGTCGTTTCTTATTTATGCTAACAGCCTGAGTAATTCTCATCTCATCTTCCTTGTCTTAAAGAGGACGCTGATATTTAGCCAACCTATTAAATTAGTGCAGAATTGTAATATATTTAAAACGCAGATACCAGCCACAATGACTACACAATGGATGAACCAGCCGTTCAAATTATATAGACGATCTACAATCCTTCCCAGCCTATACTTTCTCTAATTTCGCATGGCAAGCCTTTTAATAATAAAACTTAGAATTAGCCCGAGAAATAGTTGGGTAAAGTGGTAGTATCAAACCGGCCATAGGCAAAACAAAAATTAGTATTAACACAAACATCAAAGTGACTGTTAATTGTGCACCTGAAAATTCTATTGCACCTCTCAATTAAAATCCAGGGAATCCTTCTTTGGGCGAACGTATGTTTGAAAACAGTAGAAGACCGGCTATATATTATAAAAGGAGTTTATTTTGAGTGATTGATCGCTTGAGGCAGCTATGTTTATTCAATATAACTGCGTGGTGATCAATTTAATATTTAAGGTCGCTGGCAAGAAAGAAAATTGCGCTTTGAAAACACCTGTATTTCTGTCGAAAATGAGGAAGTAAACTAAAAATGGCACACACAAAGTGTGGAAAATATTGGACTAATACTTGACCTTGTATATCAAAACGAAACTAAAAAAGAACCACCTTACCTGATGTCAATATTTTAAAAATATAATAGTCATCTGAAACCACTTTAAAAGCTTTTAAGCTGAAGAGGGATAGGAGAGCGCATGCGCGAGGTTCACATGCAAGGTTCCATCGAAATACAGTAGAACCCCGATCCCTCAAACTCGGACTAAACTATAACTCCCCGCTAACTTGAACTAAATTAAACTTGCTTTCTCTTGGATCAAAAAGTTACTGAAAATTACCCCGATAACTTGAATTCTGGTTCTTGTAACTCTACTTGGATGCCATTTCATAAGCTCTTCTTGTTGTATAATCAGTAAAAACACCAAATATAGCAGTGGTTAACACTTACAGCAATTTGATTTTAATTAGTGCAAAGAACAGATCACGTTTTATCATAAAAAAATGCCTAATCATGTTACCGTTTCTGTAAAAAAAGTTTACTGTCGGAGGTGATGAAAAATCTGTTACTTTCAATGTTTAACACTGAAAATTGAATTTTGTTATCCACCTCGATAACTCGAACTGTGTTTCATTTCCCTTCAAAATTCGAGTTACCTCGCGAAGCTGTAATGGGCCAGCAGATGACAAAAATGGAATTTATTCATCTCCTACGGAGGTAATTTCGGAAGTCAATTTGTTTGCTCTAATCCTTTGTGATGCGTCCTCGCAAAAACTGCGCGTGCGTGTCACTGGAGATGGCACAATTTGTGCTAAAAATAGCACATTTAATTTGTAGACATAAAATTCTGCAAGAAGAATACTGCAATGCTGATCGTACTACGCGAAATTTAACTCTGCAATACATCAACAAGACACCGAAAGAACTCAAAACAGAGCGGGATTGTAGCCATAGACAGCTGTTTCGCCCTTTTTAATTTGGCTATTTCGATGGAATCAACCCCATTACAGGAAAAGATATACGGTCACGGTCTCCTACTCCGATCATGGCTCCTGATAAATAAATAAAAATTTAACATTTAAATTAGTTTATTTCTCCTAAGCTGCCAAATAACCTCGGATAAAACTGTTGAGACAGTTCCATCTACATGTATAAGTTTTAACTTTTATGCCTACCATCTCCGGCCCTAAACAAAAAAAATGTAAGCCCCCTCCCCACCCCTTATACAATGTTGCTTTGCATTGGTCTAAAAACCGACTTGATCGCATGATTCTCTGGTGTTGCCCTGCACAACATTAAAAGAGGAAAGGGGGGACGTCGTTTATTTTGCGAGAGCCTTCATCTTTGCTTAGATGATAGGAAAAAAACAGTTTCAGTTTGCAAGTCTCAACAGGTCGTGGTTGTAGTAGGAGCCGGTTATCGGTAGATTACGGCTCTCGCTCGTACTTATTCACTTTCGATAGTGGAGCGTCACATATTGAATGGGTTCTGTGACACCCTTTAGAAGCGGGATCGCACCGGAGCAGCTTCACCCTGTTACAGAAATGGCGCCGAAATTACCGTTCTTATGCGTACGAAACAGAAGCCCTATCCCGTGTGGTTTTAGCGCCGGCGCAATAGCTATCCGGCATTGTAAGAACACATAAATGGTTGAAAAATACTTGCGGTCAGACCCAATCTTGTCCGGTCCTCAGGGCTCTTTTAAGGTTGGGTCTGACTGCCATACATACTATTGCGCAAATTGCGGTCTTCGCAGATGTGTCGCAAAATAGACCAATTCCGATATATTAAAATTCATAGTTGCTTGCGAGGCTTGGAGGAAAATAACAACAGAAATTATCTTGAGGCTCAATATATAATGAATAATACACTTCTTTTGTATTATTCCCCCTAGCCACGGAGTTAAGTGGGAATCATTGTTTTAAAATGGTCTATTTCATTAATATATAATATAATAATAACAATAATAATAATAATAATGAATAATATTTAACTGGAAATTTTTACAAGAAGTCGTCGCAGAATCTGGGGTTTCTAGTGGAAAAATTACTTTTCCTCCTGATAACGGAGATAAGCCGTTTAATTCCGTTTTGGAAATATAATAAATCCTATCAAGAAAACCGCGCATTGTAGTTGGAATGCCCATTTTCTCAGTACGGTAAAAATCCCAGTTTATAAAAGAAATAGGGTGAGGCATTTTTTTCTGTTCTGCCGCTCGCTCCGCTCTTGCCTAAAAGCTCGTCGCGTTGGCTTTCGGGCGCTCGACAGGTGACTGAATACAGACCTACAGAAAACTAAGCAAGGGGTGTTTTATGCGGTTGCGTGTTTCTCCGCCTTTCCATTTAACATCATCAATACTTAATTAAGCTTTTCAATTGCTTTACATGTAAAACCATTAACCCATTACCATAGTGACTTCGTAATGGAGAAGTATATTTGATCGCGCAAAAAGCAGGCCAGGTTTTCAGCTTTTACATTAGCTGGTGGTCTGAACATTGAAAACTCACGCACCGCTCTAATTCCATGAACTTTGCCGCAGTATAATTAACGCATATGTAAAATATAGTCATTTGAAGGTTGAAGGAAAATTTTACATCCCGCTTATTTTTACATATAAGTCCGCAATGCAATGTTTCAAAAATTTTCTGAGCTTGAAACTGAAGCCAAGGGGTTTTCATTATGTTAACTATAATTGCTGACTACGTGTCAGTCAAAATTGGCGGGTTGAAATTAAGTTACATTTACCCTGAGACACGCGATCACGAAAGACTTGGAGGCAATGCAAACTGGTGTGGCAGCTTGGCAAATAATACGGTCTCACATGAGCAGAACGCAGGGGCGTTTAGTTTAAAAGTTGAGTGCGAACATTTCGTTTGAATCAGAGGAACTTCATCTGCGAGGTCACGTGATCTCAAGTTCTCAGTGGAGTGGACTCGTTACATGTTAGCTGAAGTTTGAACTTTCGCTTATAAGCCCATACCCTCGCCCTTCAGTTATGACTAATAGGCCCATCTACCTGTAAATTACAAAAAAATACATCCGGTTCTTAACCCCGCCCCGTCCCCCAGAAATAAATCCCCATCTAGCTTGTATTGAAATTAATTCGATTTTTAACGACTTTTTGAAGTATAAAAGCGAGTAAATTCAAGACGTATCAGGGGCACCCAACGACTGCTTTCTGTAAACTAATTAACTGTACGGAGAAGCAAATATTGCCTAACCAAGATTTTCTATTACTTGAGGAAGGGTAAAAATGTCTAGATGACCGTTCCATTCAAGTACAATTTTCGAAGCTTATCTTATAAATTCCCTTCTATTTTCGGAAGTTTGATTTTTCCTCGAAAGTAATTTTTCGCAGGAAAAAGGAAACCTTAAATTTTCGGATTTAAAAATGTCATGGGGAAAGGAATCAAACAAATTTTCTTTGATCGTAATGCGCTAAATTGCATCTAAAATTTTAGGGAAAAATTATACTGAAGCCCATGTATTTTGAAAAGACTCAAGTTCCCCTAGGATGACCTAACAGATGCAAATTTTATAGCGTTGCTTACTAGAGGTCTACAAATAGACTCAAGTTCCCCTAGGATGACCGAACAGATGCAAATTTTATAGCGTCGCTTAAGATACATCAGTTAATTTCTAGAGGTCCAAAAATACTCTGGAGAGCCTAAAAGTTAAAGTGTTTTCAATGAATTTGGTATGAAACCTTCGTTGGGTGCTCCTGAAGTATTTTGATAAGACTGCTATGTAGCTTGTTTTGAAACTTGTTTTCTAGCCCGGTTATAAGCCTCTTCCCCGGATACAAGTGCGTCCCGTTTAGAAGCCCTCCTAAAAACCCTTTCGAAGTTGTAGAACCCCAGGGTTTCGTTATAAACCAGACGCGGATCTAGGATAAATACTGACCGATTTCCTGAACTAGCGCCCATGAGGCCGAAGGCCGAATGGGCTATTGACTCAAAGGCCATGAGGGCGAGAGGAATAATTGTTTTAGTAAAATCCAACTTAAGTTGGTCAAATATACCGGGATAAAACAACTTTAGCTATTCAAAGCTAGACTTTAATCCTTTTTTGCCGCCAAAAAACCGGCGCTTTTTGCTACTAGTGGGCTATAACATATAGCCTAGTTTTAGCTTAACCAATTAGGAAGCAGCATTGATAATAGACCACTAGTTGGATTTTACTAAAAATCTATATGTTTCTCAAATTTTGACTACAACGGCGACGAACAGATTTTTTCCTTAAATCAAGACAGTTCCATATCTCCTTATGCTTGTCGAGAGAAAAAAAGGTTCGGGTTATTGTTTGAGTACATTTATTTATGCATGGTTCCTAACCCTCTCGAACCACTCTTCGAAAAATTCCTGCGTTTTTCCTTAAAAATACTGGTCTTGAGGTCCGCAGTCATCGTGTAAGCCGCGCGAGACATGACACGTACTTCACAAAATCGAAGAAAATATATTTTTCATTTGCTCCATCCCCCTACCCCCCGGGACAGGACCGCTTCAGACAACTCCTCAGCTTCGGGTTCGTAGGGCTGGACTTGTACCGGGGATTGCCTGGGGGGGGGGGGGGGGGGATGGTAACAGGTCAAATTGAACCATGCATTAGTGAAGCGCTGAATATAAATGCTGGGTAACCTGTTTAAGTGGTCAGTGAACACCATTAATTGTGCATGCGCGACAATTGCACCACAACCAGAAATTTTCTATTTTCAGAGTTTTATAAGGCGGTTTAATATTTTCATCATTTGAAACTGTCTTTCCACGGAACGAAACACGTTCTTACAGGTCTGATTTCTTACATAGGCACGTGAAGAATTCTAATTTTTATTGTCAAAAGAAGACACGAAAATCTCGCCATATAATAATTTCCTTGCTCGTTTCAGCTGAACACAACATTCCTGGCCTTCGTACGCGTCGAATCGAAAGTTTTAATTTACTTATTTAGAATCTTGAAAATAAGTTTATATTTGTACAGAATTGTAAAAAAAGAAATTAGTTTAAATTATGGAAGTTTCGGAAAGTATCCTTGTAAATAGTTCTGTTGGTAACCAACCAACTAAAAGTCCATGGGGAAAGACTCCAAACGTTGTACCTTGCTCGTTTTCTGCTGTAATGGATGAAGAAGTAGCTAAAGAATTGCAAGCCAAAGAAGATTATCTTGCGGGTTATCACTTACAAGGAAGCACGGCTGATTCTCCTGAGTCAATATTTAAAGGTACAATACATGTAATAATAATTTGAACGTTTAAGTAAAGGGGTGTTTACATGAGAAAACTCGCACCGGCGCGAGTTTCATACCGACATGACTTTTTGATTTTGTATCACGTTTACATGATGACTGGGTTATTTCTCATCTCGTTATTTGAAGGTACACTTCATGTTGATAAAATGCACGTATGATTCAAAATCGCGAACATTACGCATGCGCTACCCGTTCTAGTCTACCGGCAGACCGATTTCACACCGAAACGGGTGGTTGTTTCGTGTTTACATGATACTGTTGCGAGATTTCGTACTGGAGTGAAATTCTCGCCCTGGTGTGAAAACCAGAGTGAACTCACACCGGGGCGACTCGCGCCGGCATGACTTTTTGTGGTGGTATCATGTAAACAAATGTAGAGCCATGAGAGGGAACCGGAGTGAACTCGTCGCGGCGCGAAAGTCGCCCCGGTGTCATGTAAACACCCCCTAACATAACAGTGGGACTTTGTTGGGACGATCCATTTCCTTGGCTTTTTGCTTCAATCATTGCTCCTTGGTATCTTTATATCGGAAAAAAATGTGTCTGTGAGGTTTTTTTCTTCCTGAGAGTCTGCTTAAATCATGGGCACTGAGGAAATACGGATGGGGGGGGGGGGGGGGTGTACTGCCATATACGGGCTATATAGGTATGTACTGCTGTGAAGGGGATACGGTATATAAATCAGAGAGTTTAGGTCTCGAATAGAGTATCATTTTCCAGGAAACTGATCAATTGGTTGAAGATTTTAGTGTAGTCTAGGGAAACCGTACCCAGAATTGCCACTCAAACGTATGAAAAATCAAATCAGATTTGTGTTTGTGACCTCAGTAGTTTCTGGAAAACAGCTACTCTTGGATTTGGGGGGGGGGGGGGGTGGGTGGAGGGAGTTTAGTCTAGTGTAGGGTAGCAAAATTCACTTGAACGAGCTCTGGTATAGGCTAAGGGTTCCAGGGTCCCAGCAGGCACATTCCCACCCAAAAATTCCTAAAGTAACCCCCCTGGGATACAGACACCATGGTGTGTACCGTTAGTGTCTGTTTTAAGAGGCTGATCATTTTACCACCTGTGAGGGGAAGAGGTGCTGGGGGATCATTTTCAAAATTAATCTTGACATTTCATGTGGGGATCATTTTAATAAATTTTGAAGGTAGTACGAAGCAGTAACAATGGCGAATTGAAATTGAATGTACATATAACACTGGAAACTCAAACTCTGGAGGCAAATGAAAAACAGTTCGAGTTAGCAGGGAATTCAAGTTATTGGGGTAAATTTCAGTGAAATTTTAATCAAGGGAAAGGAAATTCAGTTCGAGTTAGCGGGGAATTAGAATTACGCTGTATCTAAGTTTGAGTTATCAAGGTTCCACTGTAGTTCAGTCGTAAATTAATAATAACCAAAATTTGACATGATTTGCAGCTGGAATATTTTTAGTTTCCACTGCAATCATGGGTCATTTCTAGAAAGTTAGGATGAGTATTATTGGGGGGTCAGTTTAAATTTTTAAAAAAAATCTAGATTTGCTTACATGGTTTTGTTTTCCAGGGAGCTCTAGTCCAGACACTGAAAATGATTTTCTCTTGGCTCAAATGCTTCAGCTTGAATATGATAAAGAGAATGATCGTTCAGTTGACTCGATGGAAAGGAGATACAATGGAGAAAGCAAAGGTATGCACATGTACATGTTAGAATGGTTTCCTGCAGGTTTTTGCCACTTGGTAGCAGATTTCTGTATTATTTCTTGCAATAGCAAAAAGAAAAAATGATATAGTTAGAGTAGCAGTAAAAAGACATTTTTAAAACTATTACTACATTGATTTATAAAGCAGGGTTCACACAGTCTTGACAAGTCCTTGAATTTCAGGGGAAGTCCTTGAAAAGTCTTTGAATTACATTTTTCCCTGAAAAGTCCTTGAGTTATCTTCAACTTGGAATGTGGTGGCCTGGAAAGTGTTTTTTGATGCTTTTTGGTTGTCCAAGACAGCATAGTAATCATAGCTTGTAGAATTTAAAGGTTATTTAAACAGAGTGCTCACTGTTTTATGCAATTATGATTAATTATCAATTTAAGCATAATTTTTGGTGAAGCAAACAGTTCAAGCCTTAAAAGCCTCATTAGAATTGACTGGGAATCTGCATTAATGTTTTGTACAATCTGTGAAATTATATTCTTAGTAGGTGGTCCTTGAAAATCTAATGTGGTCTTTGAAAAGTCCTTGAAAAAATGGTTGTAATTTTCTGTATGAACCCTGTGAAGGCATCTTGAAATTACAGGTAATTATGAATAAAGCATCACTGTCCCAAGCATTTTTTTTCCACAATATAAATGAGGCTCTACAGATTTTGACTGGTTTAGCTGTTATTCTATGCAGCTTAAATTATTTCAATTCGTGGAGCCTGTGCACATAGATTGTGGTCAAAACTCCTTGGCATAGTGATGCAGTATTCTACCTGTAATATGTTTTTAGTTGCCTTCGTAAATCAGTGCTAATCTTTTGAAAAATGTCTTGCAGTCCCCCTCCCCCAACATCAGCATAATGTTAAAACCCTCAGAAAAAATTATGGATACATGATTTTGACATTGTATGTGGAAGGGGGGAAGGAGTTGGGCATGTGTGGTATTGAAAAAAAAACAAAAGCAAATTTGCGTTGAGACGTTTGTCCATGATTGTAGCTCTGGAACCAGGAGCACCACAAATGAGTTGTTCTATTAGTTAAATCCATTGACAATTTTATTATTATTACTATTATCATTATTACTATTATGGGGTGTGGGGAATGTACCTCAGCAAACTGAGAGAGCAACAAGCAAGTGGAGAAGGTACATTGTAACCATCACAACTGTGTAAATAGCAAAGAGCAGGCACTGTCACTCTGAGATCAGTAGAGAATTTCACAGTGTAAGGAATGGAGGGCTGGGAGCCAGAAATGCCTGAGGCTATATGTCCTACATCACGAAGGCAACATGAGCAAAATAATTGAGCCCAGTGGAAGCACTGTAAACTAGAGCCCTGCAAATGCCCAAGACTTGACTTTTATACAATAGTTATGGTCAGGAGCAGGGTTGTCATTAAGAGCCGGGGGGGATTTCCCCCAGCTCCTATGAGGGTGCCCCCCCCGGCTACGTGTATTGGTAAATAGAAGGAAAATAGAACCAAAAGAAATCCCTAGTTGTTTGATTCCCCGCCTACTTCATTGTTGTATTTACCCGGCAACTTGAAATCTTAGTGACAACCCTGTATGGAGACTGCATGCCAGCATTGTCTTGTGTTTAACCTAGCCTAAATTGCATTTACATTTAGCCATGGTTAAGGAAACAACAGTTGAATGGCCATAAAAATGTTCCTAACCCTACATGTAAATATAGTAGCCAGCCATTAATTTTTTTTATTTTTACTTCTTTTAGTGTCTGTGTCATTTGATCATTTTCGTAATGTCCATCCAATGCTAAAAGAAGATTCATCAAGTTCCTCAGATTCAGATGAATGGGATGAGGATGATCTGGGTAAAATAACTTTATAATAATTGTTGTATGACATTATTGTTAGCTACAGTATTGTAACTATTGATACTCAGAAAAATTGTCTGTTCATCTGATAGTTGATGTCTTTCTTACGGTGAGTTCATCTTCCAAAGCCTATTTTGTCCCTCTGCTTTGTCAGTAATATTTTAGTTTTTAGGTCTGTGCTTGATTGCGTCTGTTTATCGAGCACAAGCCAAAACAGGCACAGTGCATGACTGTCGATCCCCTGCAGACCCCATTCCTCTCCACATGCCCGCGACAGGGTAGGCTGCAGACCAGCATTGTTTCGTGTTTAACTAAGCTTAAATTACATTTAACCACATTAATGTTTGCAATCAAACCCTTTGCTCATAAATCTCTGTTGCTTAATAGACTCTTTTTGTATTATGACTCTTTAATCCCTTGCCTGTATTGTTGCTCATTTTACCACCATGCTTAACTCCCAGTAGGTTAAAGTTTTTTTCTTTATACTCATCATCAAGTATGGTCATAAATGTTGACAAACCAAACTTGTTGTAACTCCGTCATGGCTCATGGCTTATGAAAACTATAGCTAGCAATTGTATTACATGTACCACTAAGTGGCATTCACAAAGCCACTGAACGAAACCGTCGGACAGCATCTCATCTGTATTCTCCACATTAATTTTTTAACTGAAAATGGCTAAAATATTTTATGATTTGACTGTTGTATTGTAATTTACAGAATTGATGTGAATAAATTTATTTTTTTTCCAGTTATTTACTTGAAAGCCACACATTTGATTGGTCAAAATGACCATGTACAACTGTTATTAATTTTGAACCAGGTATACCTAAGAACAAATAGTCAGTATGATTCTGGCAATCTGCCACCCACCCGCCCACCCCTTCCTTAACATTTTCCCATAAGGAAAAAGTTAGTCTTTATTATGTTGGGTTTATAGAGGAGGTGGGCATGGATACTTACAGGCTACAACAATTTAAACTGTGTGGTTCTTTGTCTTTGATAACCCAGCAGACCACCCTACACCACCTAAACCTTCACCTAATCAATCACCTGGCAAGAAAAAAGAGATTATCACGAAACATGACTCAACAGTATGTGGGCGTCGTAATGTTAAGATCATGGAAAAGGTATGTGTAATGATATTGCCATTAATCTTGTAACTCTGCTTACACTGTATTCTCCAGAATACCAAAATACTAAAAAAACACCAATGTCATCTTTTATCACGATGCCTTCTTTGAAGACATTGATTATTTTGTATTATAAATATATATCTCCTATTAAGCTCCCTTCTCTAGAACACCCCCCCCCCCCCCTCCCCCAACTTCATAGAGGGGGAAAGGAACAGTTATTTGCCTCACCATCCACGCCCCCGTCATTAAGTTTTACACTCAAATATTAACCAATTACTACTGACAATTTGCCATAAAACACGTTCTTAAGCTACCAGTCTGAGAGCCCTTTTCTGGTCACTGACTGGCTATTAAGAGTGAAAACTTGCCACAAAGCCATTTGTAGGTTATACACTTCACAGCCTTCTGATCAAGATGCAAAATTTTTCCATATAATTATTTTACTATTACCTGTTGACAAATATCATTTGTTATACCGAGGACTGTGTTATATATAGACGTTCCTTAAAAGGAGGTTCCACTGTACTTATATCGCACATAACCGCACTTTAAAGGTTAAGGGTAAAGTATCCCCTGGGGTACAAATCTTTTGTTTTGTACCCCACGGGGCCCCCCAGGGTAAGCCTCCCATGCCTGTCAGACGTTTGTGGGGCCCCATTTGTGGGGCAGGAACGCGTGACCAAGCCTTTTAAGGCTTGGTCACGCATTCTTAAAAGAATATCAGCATAGGAGGCTACATGTACCCCAGGGTTTAAGCTTGCTTACAATTAAATGGTGTTATAGAGTAAACATTTTCTTCATTGATCTTGCTGTGGTCTTATTTTACAGTTTCCACCAAGTTTTGCAGCAGGAAATGTGGGCAGTGAAGAGCTTGACCTCAAGCTTTCTAACAGTGTGTTCAATACGTTAAAACAGCACTCCTACCGCGAGGAAAGGCAAAGTGCTCGACTTCACGAGAAGAAGGAACATGCAACACATGTAAGGAAATGGTTTTAACTTTCAACGAAGGATACTATTATGCAAACAGGCTTTCTTGATGTAGCCCGCCAACGCAGACGTTTCTTTGGTCATGGAAAGAAGCGACAACCAGAAATAGGTCTGCATTCACAGGCTTCCATTGGTGACTTGTGGACTCGAATCGAGGGAATGGATAAACAACGTTGGATCGTAGTCTTACACGTAGCCTTTTTGTACTGTCACGCAATGCTTCTTGTCATGCAATGCTCCCCCCGCCAGGAGCGTTGCATGATGAGAAAAAAACTGCTGCGTTGAAGACTAGTTGGATCTCTCCCGTTCCAACTTCCGCAAACAACTTGTGCAGAATCGCTTGCTACACATTCTAATACTTGAATTTTTTAACGTTGGCTCGATAGCGTGGTCTAGAAAACAAAAACAAAAATGAAAGCCTCTTCAGCAGGATTTTTGTTAGGTCTGATTTGCTTTTGAACATTTTACAAATTTTCTCCAGCCTTGATTGTTTTTGGTACAATGTTTTTTTTAGGAGCAAGTGCTGGACCCGAAAACCCGGCTGATGTTGTACAAGCTGGTGAATGGCGAAGTTCTTGAAGCTGTAAATGGCTGCGTTAGTACTGGAAAGGAGGCCTGTGTGTTCCATGCTAATGGAGGAAGGTTGGTAAACTGACGTAACATAATTAACAATTATTCCACGAGTGCGCGTTGGATATGATATGGTAGATAGCCGCAACATGTCGAGAATTCTTTACGCCATTTTTGTAAAATTTGAGGAGACGCGTACGGTTTCCATATTTGGAGAACTTGGTGTAATGGCTCACACACCATGATGGCTAAGCCAATCAGAGCTCTAGAATTGCATTATCCAATGATTCAGTTTTTAATAATATAGTTTATTTAACAAAATTTGGGAAATTTCCCATTTATTTTTTCCAAGGTTGTAGCTCTACTTAGACACGTTTTCACTAATTGTCGCCATTGCAGGAAAGCCCTAAGCGAAGCTTCATAATAGTTGACCTTTTAAACCTTCTAACTCCTTTATAATGAAGAAGTCGAATCTTCAGTCTTGTGACGAATGAGGTAGGGGGGGGGGGGGAGTGAACAATATGCACCAAGCCCCACCCCTCTCTTACTACCCGATATGAAAATCCCGGCCAGTTTACTTCTTCCAAGTAATTTGAGGTAATTTCGATGAAGTTGATGTTGTGGCTCGGTGTGAGACTCCAAATAAGCATATCCTGTCTTATTGTTATATAGAAACTTAAGGTACAATTTTATAAGCCCTTGAAGTACCCCTGGTTGGAGGTAATAGAATTTAGTAGTGACGCTTTTGTCATTTTTTTTTTCTGTTCAACATCAAAAGGCGAGAAGAAGAGCCAATGCCAGAAGAATGTGCAGTAAAAGTGTTCAAGACAACGCTGAATGAATTCAAGACGAGGGACCGTTATATCAAGGACGACCATCGCTTTAGAGACCGCTTCAGCAAACAGAATCCAAGGAAGATAATCAAGCTGTGGGCAGAGAAGGAAATGTGTAACCTTAGCAGGTTTGTTATCGCTATTGTTACTTCGGTTTTGCTCTCGGCATTTTGCTGTGCAGATCGCTTGTGACAATAGGCAGTAAACGACTCTGACAAGCGATGACAAAGAACGTTGCTCAATATCAGAGGATTTTACGCTCATAAGCAGCCGTCTCCGAGTGGTTTAGACTTTATAGCACAACTCTCAGTTTATTGAATCGTCCGTAAGAGTTTTACTAAATTTTTTCCCATAAATTGTGAGGAGTTTTGTAGAGATAAAGACGCTCTGCGGAAGACCGAGGTCGCTGATTGAGTTGATTCGCGTTGTGCGAATCTTCATTGCGATTATTTCAACTTAAGAAGGCAGCTCTCCTCGGGTCGAATTGTTAGAGTCACGCACCCATGGTCTTTGAGTATACGGTGCACAGGAACTTAAAAATTGCTTATGCGGCATCTTTTAGCTAAGTGTACCAATATTTTCGGATATACTCCGCTTCTTTCATTTTTTGGTGTGTTTTTGAAGACATTCAATTATTGTAATTTGGCGGGTATTTTGGCTATTTTTTTTTCCTTGTGTACATTGGAAATAACACGGTTACCAATGGGGCAAACGAATTGGCCGTATTAACGAGGGTGTTTTTTTTTTTAAGAAAATGTATGGCGGTTTTTGCCAGGCGGCCACAATGACCGTATTAGCGAAGTGGTCGTAAGGCGGGGTTTCACTGTATACAGCTATTTCGAGAAAGGTTGTCGGAAAAAGTGCACGCGACAATCCCGAAAGGTATTGTGGGTGGTTTTGAGTTCACTGTTCTTCAAAGAAATTTGAAAGAATGGTACGAGAGGCCATGGACATATGTTTGCGAGTGCATGCTAAAGGAAATCAACAAATTAAAAAGTAGGTTCGACAGCTACAGTGTCAGGAACAGCGCATTGCTTATATCCCATATTACCTTTCGGGATGCGTGCACAATTTTTCCGACAACCTCTCTCGAAATAGCTGTATTGGTATACCACTACAGTGTATCCCAGACTGGCCGACCGTGAATGCTAAAAGCTTGCTTAAGACCTGACGGTCGAGTTCAATGAGAGAAAGAAAAACTTCTCGTCGCACCTACAATCATGGACAAAAGTGTTGGGACAGTTATACAGTTCGAACGCTTTTTAATACACGCGAAATTGTAGCCGCGCGCTACTAACACTCCACGTCCCTACCCTGTCCCCCCACCCCAGGGGCAATGTTGAAAGCGTGAAGGTACAATTCCTGTGATCTTTCAACATTGTCCTGGGTGGGGAAGGGGGAGGGGACATGCATTTCTAACATGACAGCACTGCTTTTAGCGACAATACTTGTGAAACGCATATAATCACCGTCATGCTCTTACTGTCCCAAGGACTTTTGTCCATGATTGTAGTTATACGGAGGGCAGCAAAGAAGGTTCGATTTTAGGTACCGTCCCCGTTAGCCTGCGAATACAGCCTCCTGTCAACACGAGGGACCTTAACATCCGAAGATGGCGACGACAGCGAAAACGTCGCTGAAAAAGTGAATTCGCGTTCTTTTAATCGTCATCGCGATTACTCCTAGTCACCAAGTTTGTCAAATTTAGGTGAACCCTCCTAAAGTTGAATTCTTAAGAACCAAGTACAGAAAGAGAAAGGAAATTTCGTCGTTGCTTGTGTACTTCCTCTGTTAAACGTGAAATTAGGCGCTTTCACGTCGTAGTCGTGCAGTGACGGCAGATTAATGCACAAAAAAGCGTGAAGCACGTGCAAAATTGTTGTTTTGGCTACTAAGCCTCTTGCTTTTTTGACGCTCTCCTTGCCGTCGGCGTCGTCGGATCTTAAAGTCGCTACTAAGTGACTAGTAGGGACTTTA
>JBBMOI010000001.1:37402500-37510000 GCA_038088405.1 Porites divaricata | reverse complement strand
AACCTTTCAAAGCAATTTTAAACTAAGATCTGAAGAGATTATAATATTTTTGAAGTTTTGCCCAGATGTGCACGTAGGCAAATTTTTTCCCGCCATATTTTTCCTGCCCATTTTGTAGGTTTTCTTTTTTCGTTTTCTTTTTTTGCCGCTTTCTTTTATTTTCTCTACTACTTTACGAAAATGAAGGCCTACACTGTTTGTGCTGTAGAGCTCTAGAGCTCAGGCATCTGTTTTTACGGTTTTCTGGCCATCCAGTCAAAGAAATTGGTAAACTGTTAAAGAAGTCTGAAGGATATAAGTGAACAGGTGGTCAAAAGTAAAGACTTTAGAAGACAAACCAAGGAGTGGATGGCCGTTGTTTTTTAAATGTGTGAGAAATGTTATCGAAAAAGCTGTAAGTATATGAGTAATAATTCTTTTAGAGAGAAAGGTAAAAAAAAGTTTCCAGCACAACAGTATGAAGATATATGACCAACAAAGGTTGGAAAGCCTTCAAGAGAAAAAGGCGGCGCACATGCGGACATGGTGTCAGAAGGATTTGCAAACTTTATAGCAAAGGGCGACCGGATGGCAAACTCACGTGATGTGAACCCTCTAGAGACTATCTGGATTATCGTTGACCAGACAACATACAAAGATCCAGCCCCAAAACACTGGACGAGCTATGGCCTGTTTCAGACGCCCGGTTCATCGCACACCCGATCAAAAGCCTCACTGATCGTCCGAATCTGAACAAGTGGCTCGGGTTACGTTTTACAAAAATCCTTAAACGGTCTGTGATTGGTGAACGTAAATGTCGGCTGTGTTTATAGCAGACGTCCGTGGGGAGAAATGAATGCGTGACGAACTAAAACAAACCCCACAGGACGTCTGCGGGGAGGCTAGAGGAACATAGGCTGTACAGAGCTTTAGGGACGGACCATTAGAAAACTTATGGCTTATGGCGGGGGGGGGGAGGTGGGCGAAGTACAAAAAAAAATTCGCGCAAGGGAAAATTTAATTTAAAAAAATTCTTGCACGCCAATTAACCCTAAGAAATATTCATGCAAGAGCCTGAAAAAAATTCATACAAGGAATTTGATAACCAAAAAAAAAAATCCTGCGGCTCGAAAATTCCCCTCCCCCCCATAACTTTTCTAATGGTCCGTCCCTTAAAACACAGCATCCGCCAACACAAGCTTTATTTGAACTTTAGTAAAACTAAACAGCCTCTGCCAATAATAACAAAATCTCACTTGAACTTCAGATATCTTACGGCTTCCGCCAATTTGTGAACACAGAACTTGGAAATCTTCCTTCGTCACACTTGACTAAACATAGCAGTCAAGCTCGTGGGAAAAAACTTAATTCGTCAAAAGAACTCGCTTGGAACTTGTATACCGTTTGATATAAGGTTCTAGGAAATACTAAACAGGCGAAAAGTAGCAGCTTTTCGACATATTTTATGATTTCAGTAACTGATACAAATCTGCTGACTCATGCTGAAATGTAAACATGCCCTAATTAATTATTCATGAATAATCCAAAAACGTAGCGAACGTTCGAGAAAGTCACGCAACAACGCATGAAAGCAATTTTACTACTTAGAAACACTCAAGAAAGACAAAATGTCTTTGTGCAGGATCTTGTAACTTTAAATTCATCCTAAAACTGTTCCAAAGGGGGGCTCACTAGTGAAATGTTTTTTAACACTCGAAGAGAAATTTCGTGTCTCTGTGCGGCCACGTAATATGCTCTGTTTATTCCTCGAGTAAACTAGACTCGACATGATCTCAAGATATTACGAAGTCCGGTCTCATTTCGTGAAATAGCCGAAACAAGCCGAAAAGTCACGAACTTGCACGCCCAATCTTGTCCCGAAACTAGTGCATCATTTCATAACAATTTTTCGTCTGCCTAACTACCTTGGGTCGCAGTAGCGCAATCGGCTAATCCCTCAATTTAGAGTCCCCTCTGTTCTGACGGGTCACATAGGTGAGTCGGTTCAAACCCCGGGGAAGCCAAAATAATAATTCTTTCTTCCTCGAAAAAGTTAAGGAAAAAATCAAAGAAATCGAAGTGATCTCGAGATATCTCGAACTAATTCGGCTCTCACTTCGTCAAATAGCCGAATAAATCCGAAAACCTACAGACTTTGTATGCCCAATCTTGGCGAAAAATGGTAACTTTGATACATTCCTGAGCGTCGCGAAACCTTTACTTCGCGCTCCGCCGAAGTAATAAGAGTGAGTAACATTCGAAACCACGACCGCAAAGCATACTCGAAGACAGGCATTCTTTGAGAGGAGAAAATTTATGACTCATCCATATAGTAACTCTCAGTATAACAACCAATTTTAACGAATTCCGATTTTATTCTATGCAAATTAGTGTGAGAACCAACATTATGCCCAATTCATCAAGCAACAACGACTCCTCCCCCTCCTTCCCTGATTTGTTCTAAAGATCAGTGGATTATGACAACAATTACAAAGCAAGTGACGCAAACGTTCGGCCCCTTTGAAATCAGTAAACTCATTCGCACACTGCCGAAGAACTTACCTCTCTAAATCAGGTCATGACGCAATGTTTTCATCGGATGTCCAAAAGTGAGCATTCATTCTTGAAGAAATGGCAAGTTAAAGGGTGGTTTTCACAAGCGGAAGAGTCGGAATCGTAAGCGGAGTAGTAAGAGCGTTTATAACCTAGTGAAAATCAAAAATCGGAGTCGTAAGCGGAGTCATAAGCTCGACGGTATCGGAGTCGGAAGAATCAGAACGTTTCCATCTTCGGAATCGATTTCGGGACCTTCAACACCTTAGGCCGTTGCGTTAACACGACGCCACGTGAAACACATTGTGGGGAGCTCGATAACATTTTATTAAAAGCCTTTTCCTTAAAACTTCCGCCAGCACGCCCTGTATAAAGTTGATCGAGCCCTGTTAAACATGAATTCAAAGATACTTCTCAAAAGAATAACTGCTGTTTTGACGGTGGAAACCTAACGTAAACGCATTTCATCACATTTAAAGAACAGATGCCCAACTAAAAGCCGATACAGTATGTACTCATCTGCGGGCAAAACGTGTTTTGTTACCCGATTTTCCCTCCTATCTTAAGGCTAATTATCCAAAATCGCTTCCATGCCATTTGCTCTTAAATGTACTTTTGCATTCGAAATTCATTGCAAAAAGCACTTACCGACTTCACCCAATCTCGAAATCTCGAAAGCGTTTCTGATAGGTCTCGAAGTCTCATTAGTCGCGCGTTTTTTTTTTTTTTTTTTTTTTTTGCATCTCGAATTTTTTGGCCGACAGGTCTGGGAGTCTCGGATTTGTTGTTTTATCGTTTGGTTTTTAGGGTTCGAATTTTTCAGAGTTCAAGAATACAAGTTATCGAACTGAGAGAGTAAACTAAGACAGTGTCGCACAACACGCATTTAAGGTTGTATTTACTCGACCATCTGTTAATGCCGAGCATGCTCATTTGTTCACCTTTCCACCAACAAGAAAGTTGTGACATTGGATCTAGAATGGAGGGGCGTACTGTTTCTAATGTAAACATCTAACAACCGTACATTATACTATGCGTTATTTGCTTACCATGTGTTTTTCCAAATGCTTTTCTTCGCCCATTGGTGAACGTATTAACGGGGTTCCAGTGTAATTAATTAAGTCTCGGGCTCAGATTTTCTAAAATTGTAAAAGTCTCGGCTCAGATTTTTAAGCAAGGATCTCGGCGTCTCGGCGAGTCTCGGATTTTGCCATTCGCCTGCCCTCTAAAACGACCGCAAAAAAAAAAAAAAAAACAAGCATTTGGGTCATTGATGGGAAATCGCTTAAAATGCGCCGTGACGTCAAACTACTGTATGACGTCATGGCGGACACCATCGGATATTATACAACTATCCCCCGAAGGAGAGGTGAATAGTGGTGGATGTATATCGACACGCAATATATTGGGGGGGGGGGGTATATCTAGTGCTACGAACCGACCCTGAGGGGGATAGTTGCTTTAATATTTACCAAATCAGTTGGATAAAATCAAAAAGGAACTGTTTGTGGATAAAAAACATCACTTAGTTAGTCTAGTTGGAGTTTGTTTATGTATCAATTGACAGTGTTTCGGGGATCATTTTTTATGATTTTGTTGCAAATTCAGTAAGAAAATTTTTTTCTACTGACCAGTAAACACCGACAAGCCAAATTTTGTCTCTTTCTTGGTCTTTGTTGGTGCAGCTGCTTCATTTATTTACTCACTTCGCTCGGAATAAATTGAGACAAACTTTGCTTTTAAAATAATGTCATTTTATTTTAATGCTTTATTATTATTATTATTATTATTATTTTAATTAATTTTTTTCCCTTCGACTTTTTCGGGTACGTTCGTGTGTACCGTACGTTTAAAAACAATACAATATTGTGTTAGCAAAACTAAGTGTTGATACACCGCTAAAAGTACTTGATTAACGCAAAATGTTAAGACAGTTTGACACAAAATGAAACAATTATAGTTTTAAAATGCAAAATGTAACAACTTTAGAAACGCGTTGAAGAGCGTAGCCTATAAGAGTGTTTCTGTACTGACTAACTTGGCATTGTCTCACTCGTAAAATAGTATGATTTTCTAGTCCAGTGCTATCAAAATATAAGAAAATTCAATACATTTAGCAGTGACTGAAGTCGTAATCACGGTTAGAGGTGAGGTCACGTCCTCGGCATGAGTTTCGCCATGCAACCCTGTGTGAAAAGGAGAAAGAAAACGTATTTTAAAGATGTAAACTGATTAACAGTCTTGGCGGTTTTGAAGACTAAAAGAACACTTCTTGTATTAGGAAAAAATGTTTTCTTCGCGGAGGGCCTAAAAAACGGGCGGGTCATTCTTAAACATACATTTGAGAATCTGTTTAAGTTTAAGACTGCTTTTAACCGACGACGTTTATTTCGTATGCCAGTCTCGTAGAAATTTAATTTAACTGGTAGCCAATCTCACTGTTTTTGATCCATTCAGGTTTTAAGGCAATATAAAACTGACTGGGTTTTTTGTACGGAGAATCCATGTTGTTTGATTAATACATTTGTCACAACAAGAGTAGCCTGTTCTAGGCTCCGAGATGGTGGTGAAAGTGAAAAGTCGTTCAAAAATAAGAAGACGCGCGGGGGCTGGGGAGAGACGGGGCGGCTCTCCCATTTTTCCCGCCGCCACCGCCCCCTTTCCCAAGTCGCGGGCGTCTTATTTTCGTTTTGCTCGTTTAATACGTCCCCACTATACTATCTGAGAGCCTGGCACAGGCTACAACAAGAGCAGAATAGAGGTACTGAGAAAACACTCGCCACTCTTAAGCACTCAAGATTATGAGTCGTAGCACTTTGTTAAAAAAATTTCTAAAAGTGCTTGTATGACTGAACATTTTTTTTTATGCACAACAACAATGTGCCACAAAAAAGACCACCTAAGATAGAAGCCCCTGCAGTTTTTACAGTACATGAGCAACTTTTCCTTGACAAAGGAAAACGTGTTGCGTGCCAGTGGGTCTCAATTTAAGGATTTACAATGAAGTTTGAACCTTTCATGTACAATCTTTACTCTGGCTCTATTCTTCCCTGTTGTAGACGGGAGTGAAAACTAGATCCTTAGTCTTGTATCAAAAAAAACTTATTTAGTGAAATCTTTAGAAATCATTTTCTTTTATTTTGCCAATAAGTGGAGGGGCCAAGACCCCCTTGAACCCCCCCCCCCCCCCCTGTTATTGTCCACTAATAAACCCACCAAGCGCTGAAGCCTCTGCACTTCCTGATTTTGACAGCACAGTCTGTGTCCCAATAGATATTTGAGTTGAGGAACGCTGCGGGCAACATAAAATAAAAAATAGTTAAATAAATAAAAGAAAGAAAACAGCTAGCAAACAAACTTTTCTTCACATGACGACTGAAACAAGGAAACTTGATGTTCATAAACAAAACGCACTAACTCGCAACTTAATAAAAGAAAAATCGACGCATAAATAAAGCGCGTGTTTTATCTGAATGGCATTTATCAATTACAATATAACTAGAGGTAATCATTGATTACGGATTTGCTTTCGTCACTTAAAGTTGATTTCCACTGTCGCGTAATTTTGACGTGCGTACTTGCGTAAAATTTACGTTCGCAAATAAAATAGAAGCAATGCATGAAAGGTCGCTCGTAAGCGTAAAAGTTGAACCTCGGTCAACTTCTCGTTTAAACTCAGCACTTTTTATCATGCCTCAATTTTATTTACGTGATTAAGATTTACGTGCTTTAACGTGCGTAGCCAAAAACGCGTCAGTGGAAATCAACCCTTACGGAAAAATTACGGTAACAACATGATCGTGTTGAAAGGAGTCCAGTTTCCCGGCCAAGATCTCCCTGATAAAATATTAATAGGGGCGGCTAATTTGTAGTCGCCCGTGATAGCTCGAAAATTTCTGCCCTAGTGCCACAGGAACACCAGATTAGGATGCGTTCTGACGAACGCGACAAGGCTCTGTTCATACTATACCAGTTTCGTCGAAATCACCGTTCTTATGTGTGAACAGAAATCCTATCCGGTGTGGTTATCGTGCCAGTACAAAAGCTATCCGGTATAGTGGCAACATAGCCTAATTATAAATGACGATGTCTTAACAGTCCCAATATATTTGGCACAAGGCTATAAATTAATCTGAAGATACCCTCCTAGTCCCAAAATTAAGGACATGGTAATCTTTTGTTTTATTTTATTATTTTTTTAGACAGAATGCTGCGCGAGCTGAAACTTTTTTATATAAATTAAAGTGAAGAAAATTTCTTTTGGATTTTGAAAAATACTGCAATCCATGAAAAGCAAATAGTTCCTTGTGAAAGTACAGCTGAAAAAGTTTTCTATGAATTGTCACATTACAGAATTTCACCCATTGGACTTAAAAGTTAGACGGAACCACCTTTGTACTGCATAAGAATAAACATGAAACAGCAGCTTTAATTGAATGGTTACACTCAAAGCAACTTTCGTTTTAATGCATGTGGCCAGCCTCTAAAGCTAAAATCGAACTAGCTATAGTCACGTACATCACAAGCTAGCGTAAATGACCATAGGCTATGGTTATTTTAGTAAACAAATTTATTTATTAATAAGAATAATTTATAAATTAGAGAATGCTTGATTCAGCGCAGAGTAGAAAGGCCCTGCTTTCTTTAAAAGATTCAGGTGTTTATTTTAGAAGCGGCACGATGAATTTGGCATTATTCAGCGTTGCCAGGGTCATCTACACTGAGTTAACTCTTACCAGAACAGGAGTAACCACAGCCATGAGTATTTATCTGCCAACATTTACTGTATTTCGTAGTTCCCTTGTCGCACCAGTAATAGCCGTTTATCTGATAAATTCCGTAATCCTTTGTCCGCGCATTGAACGCATCATATTGGAAGTTACTCTCGTGTCTTACCAAACAAAGCCCTATGGACAGCAATAGTAAAATGCTATATAAACATCCTTGTGGTTGTTCCGCTATGAACACTTAACAAAAAAATGGATTTGCGCGAATTTGCCCCTTGCAAATATGTGGTAAAAACTGACTCGGAGTTATAAATTAATCTGAGGCGAACATGATAAAAACTACATTTGCCTATTTCTTACACCCCGTGGTTTTTGGGATGCAAAAAATCTTTGCCCTAGATTTACTCCTCAGTTTTGCATTTTGCGACATAGACACCATGAGCAAATTTATGCAAATCCATTTTTTTTGTCCATTTGAACTGTTTGAGAAAGTGCCAGCACGGCTTCCAGTTACGAAAGGTTTTTTTTTCATGTTGCTGAAGGCAAGATAGTATAGTATCCAGGTCACCGTCGCCTTTTTAACTTTTAATTTGAGTTATATATCTAGACTAATTTTAACTCTACTTTCAATCTCTCATCATTTTTAAAGCCAGGGCAATGCTGGGTTCCAGTTTACTTCTGACCTTAAGGAAATTGAGTATATCTGATCCCCCTAATTTGTAAGAGCCGGTGTTGAAACCCGCCTTCCCCAGCGTTACACATTCAGTGTACTCTATTTCTCTCCCTCCTTCCCATTCATAGCATTTTACGGGGCCTTCTCTCCAGAGGCCTTCCGAGGTACTGCGATACTGACGCATTTCTAGTTGTAGACTTACAATCTCTCATTTCCGATTCCGGGACATTATAAGCCCTCAGCGACCTGACCACCTCACATTTACTCAAATAGCCTGCATTTGCCATTCCTCCAAAAGCCAAAGTTCCCATTACAAAAATAAAAACCGTCAGCGTCGTCATCTTCTTGAATAGTTTGATATGGTGTCAGAAATCTACTAAATTAAAGGCAAAACGAGATAAAATAAATAAATGTTACGTGTATTAAGAAAAGTCTAAAAAAAGCAGCCAAGGAATGAACACAAATTACTGCCTGAATTGCTTTCAAAACTATATTCTGGGGAAAAAGGCTCTTCTGATAACCGATTAGGAAAAAAAAAAGCTATTGTACTTTTTGGAATCAGTCATTTAATTAGTCTTCGATTGGTTGAGTAATGGACTTAGTAGCTAGCTAAAGAAGTTCCAACAACACAAATTTTAATTATTAATTCTTCACCGATGATTACTTTTAAACGCCGATAAAAGTGCCACCAGTTATTAAATAATTGTTGGAAACTGAAACAGTTTTACAAGGAAATGAAAGGGTGTTTTTAAAAACCACCTTGATAAGCTTCACTTAATTGACTGACTATAAATCAAGTACTTAATAGCTCTTTATACGGATCTCTTGGCTAAAGTTTTTACTGCTTTTTCGTCTCCGCCCAAATCTTAGAAGAAACCAAAAAAGCTTGCAGCAAGCAGTCTCTTTTTATTTTGAGTTATGGTAGATCACATAAGCAAGAGCAAAGAACGACGGCGAGATCAAACTCCTTTTTACCATCAATTTGCATATTTTTACTTTTTCGCCGCAGATAAAAGAAGAACAATCGCTCGCGGTCTACATCACTCTTGAAAATAAAAGAACACAGCAAACTGAAGCGTCATACCTTTTCAAGATAACTTGACGGTGATCAGCACAGATGGAGGGACCAACTGAAAGCATGCATACATAATGAACTTTATTTATCCCCGGCGCTCAAGATTCAACGGAACAATATTCATTTACAATTTTAGTTGACGTTAACGTTAAGGATTCCCTAGATGCTGAAAGGCTTCAACTCATGGAGAACTCTTACTCCACATTCTCAAAACAGGAACTGCTTAGAGCAACAAGGAAGTGAATATCCAATAGTGAAAATTGTCACATGGTTCTTGTTATACGCCCGGGGGGAGAAGGGTTCTCAAATTGTTTACGGGAGGCACCTCCCTAAGGTACAACCCCTCATCCTTTTATGTACCTACACCATTTTTGACAGAGAAAAGGTACCCCTTTTGTATACCTTATATTGAAAAATCATGGTATCCCTTTCACATACCTACTCTCAGAACTTTGCATCCCTTTCAACTGCTGTAAATGCACTGTTTTTACAATATGAATAAATCACAAAACCAGAACGTTTACTTGACTTTTTCACAGCCATTAAACGCATCTGTGAGCCCTTTTGGAGCCTTTTTACCGACCGAAATGAAAGATTTCCTGCCCTTTCATCTACTTCAACAAGTGAAATCCCTACCCTTTCATAAACCTGGAGCCTGAAAATGGTACCTTTCGGGCGGAGCCTCCCTGTGCATGCTATTATGGAGAGTACCCCCTCCCGGGGTTATACGTGACAAGAGAGGATGAGTTAAGTGGGTGTTATACGTGATCTCTTGAGCTATCAGATGGATGCTTGGAGATTCAACATGCTCAATGCTATACGGTTTTTAAAGCTGAGTTTAGTGTCGATTAGAGTGTAGAAGTCAGAGTGTTTTGTTGTAGAATACGGTGTCATTAATGGGAAATATATGCTGTCAGTGATAGTTAAGAATTACAGTTTTGAATTAAAGAAAATAACATTTGCGGTATAAAGTACGTGTCAAACTTAGGGATCGGGAGGTAAAGTTGGGGGATGTAAAAGTTCCAGTAGAACCATCACTCAAAATTTTATGTCCTAGCTTTCGATAGCACGAAAACGATAATGAAATAGCAGCCTTGTAAGCCTTGTATGCTCTTTCAGTTCCTGCTAACAAATTTTTCAAAAGCGAACTGTTTTCGTGTTTACAGAAAGTTGATCACGTGACCAACTATTAAAAATGTCAGGCCATCTTCAAAATTGTGAGAAATTTCAAAGCACAGAAACAGATTAGTTAAAAAATCTCGAACGTTGATTCGAAGGATCTCATTCGTATGAAATCTCACCAAAAGTATACTGGTGTTCCCGTCTGAAGCTCAGACTACTGACTGGATACGGATGAGTTGTTTTTTAACAGTTCGTGCCGCCATTTTATTTGGCAAAAGCTTGAAATGATACAAGAAATTGGAGATCTTTCTTCTTTAAATTTGTGGTTTTACTCGCAAAAAGGTGCGAAAATTTCCTCTCCTTGATTATTTTATTTTTTTGGATAACTTTTTCAAATTTCACTTGTTCATAACAGTTACAGTAGATTTGCGCCCTAGTGTTTTCATAGTATATCTGAAAAGCATTATAGGCACATGCATGTCACTTTCTTTAATTAAATCTCGTTTACCTTTTCTCCGGCCTGATATTACCTTTTAGTTTCTGCGTCATTAACTACTTCTAAGCATCCACCAACTCATCTTGTAAATCGTTTTTCTTGAAACACCTTGTTTGCCTGTCTTTCAGGCCTTTAGGCCACGTCTAACTCAAGCAGATCCGAGAGATCCGTTTTCTCGAAAGACCTCACGAAAATTTTGATCCCGCCAAGTTATGTTTTAAAATCAGAATTTATTTAATGATGACGTCAAGGTACACTTCGCAATGAAACGTGCACGTACTGACTGGCGTAAAAAACAACGAATCTGTCTCAGAGGCAATGGTTACGTATATGATCTGAAAACCAATAGTACATATAATTTCTTTTTTAACAGCCGTATCAATTTATTTCTTTGTTTTCGCGTTTAAATACCCCTAAAGTTTGACCATGTACGGTCATTTGGAGGGAAATTTGAATTTCTTTAATTAAATGTAACTTTACGCCTTTTTATCCGACTGAGATGGGTTTTTCACCAGAAATCATAGAATTCCATGCAGAAAACTTATATTAAATTTTTACCATTTCTTTCCTGGAGTTTCTTTCTGAAGCCAAATTTGGACATCATTTAGGACATCACAATAGCAGTCACATGAGATGAAGTAAACACCAATAAATAGGTAATTTATCAACCTACGTCCCCGCCAAGTTTCGTTACATTCGATACATTCTCGTTCTGTCAATGGCCAGTAAAAACGCTTTGTTTTGGGAGGTTTGGGAGCGAAAACCCTAGCAACCGTCCACCGTGTTATGGTCGTGCAAATTAAAGCTGCATGTATTTTTTGTTTGCTCAGTGCATTATATATAGTCACGAGAGAGCCTCCATAGACGTCCTCCTTTATTTCAGTCAAGCCAAGCCAACGGAACTACTTCTTCAAAATTTAGCCATTTGTGACTAGCCCCTTTTTACTCGAGCTTGCGTAGCGCCGGGAGGGCCAATCTGTAAGCCGTTTTTCTTCTTCGTATTTAGGACACAATTTGAAGGTTGGGCTTCCAGGTGTTTTTAGCGGAGACCGTGGAAACTGGGAATAAGAATCGTGACGACTTTCATTTTATGCAAATGAGACTCGTGATGAGCATGTGTGGTTTATTTTTGGCGATGATTGAGGTGATGAGCGTAGTTGATCACGTTCTGGCTTTTAGGCAATGATATTATTTTCTCCGAATCAAGGCCGTGTATTCATACACGCGTGTTAAAAGATGGTCCACAATAGAGTTCTCAAATCCCTCCTTCCCTCTTGCTTCTTCTTGTTAATCCCGCTACCCCGCCCTTTTTTACGTTGGAATCCCTATCCCGCCCTAATTCTTCTACCAGTTTCTTGCTTCCATTCTTGAAATAAACGTTCTTAACCATTAACTACTGTAACTTTTTTGTTTTTGCTAATTTTTTGGCCCGCACATCAGTACAAAAAGGAAGGTTTACTTCGATCTGAGTTCTGGCTATTTGGAAAACAGCCAGTTGAGTTGGGTCAGTAGATGGATGTTTCGATTGCTTCACAGCTAGATTCCATTAGGCGATGAAGCTAATTGTCTACGCTAACGGTCATGGAAAATGTACATGAACACAATAGCTGCATAGACTGAGAAATGTTCTCTCTTATGTAAACATAAACATGCTATGGAGTCGAACAACACAACCAAATGCAGACAACCCTCCACGCCGGAAAGTTTACTTTTCCACCCTTTTTGAACTTGGTCCTCGATTTCATCCTCTTTGGCATTGTTACTTGTACTCATTCCTGTTTAAAATCTCTTTATTTTCTTTCATTCTTGAATATGCGCGTGCAACCTGCAATAGTCTCCAAAATAGTTCTTTTCCCATCACAATCGGTTTTAAAAGGTGTAAAGTACCGACGAAGACTGTATAAAACCGCGTATTTTCGCGCCTCTCCCTAGTCTAACCCTTCGTTTTTCGACCTAACTGCAGACCGCTCCTTTGACCGTTTGCGCACTCCGTCTTTACCAAATACCCGAATAATACGAAAACACGCAAAGGCTATAATGGATAAATTTGACAGGCTTCATTTCCTTGGCGACTACTACAAAGACGGTCTACACAAAAGAGCCAAGAGTCATTTTTTCAGTTAGTGCTGGTTAATCAAATAAAAAAAGTGATCACGACAAAACTAAATTCTCGTATCCCGCTACTTTCCCTTTACGATTCCCACGTCCCAACCCAATAAAGACAGGAAATTTCGCCCCCGCTCGTTATCAAAATTATCGTTTCCTGCTCCCTTTTTAGCTCGCATCTCGAGTATCACCACAAAAAATAACTAAATTCCGCATCCCGCCAAACCTATTGTGGACTCCTTAAAAAGCAATATCCTGGACAATACTCGACCGTCTATAAAGTAAGACGTGAAAATATTATAACGGAGAAAATCCTGTTTCGTGGTGTATTGAGGCATTACGTTTCTGGGAATACTGACGCAATTGCTGGAACTCTACGGTTAAATAGATTCGCAGATTCACTTTATTGTATGTATTTTACACTACTACGTGAGAAATTTCTGCAATTTGATTGGCTTAGAGCAGTGGTATTTCAGCTTAATTTGAATACCTACATGTGAAAATTACAAAACTTTTGCAGGTAGTAGTATAAACAAATCATAGCATGATTTGAACGTTCTATTTGGCATATTAAATACCTAGAGTGATATTTCAAAATTGTTTCAAATTTCACTCGCCTAACGGCTCTTGAAATTACGTATAACAACTTCGAAATATCACACGTGGTATTTATGCCAAATATCACTACAAATAATCCTGTTACCATCACTAATTGGTAGATTTTTGCAGTTGTTAAGATGTGAAGTCGCTTTGGACTTTATAAATACTTGAGATATCAATGATTTAACCTTTAACTACTCGTCTGACGTTACGTATGTGTCATGGATGTGTTTATAAGGGTAGCTTTGTACTTGACAGTGTCACGCACTCTACTTGCAGCACTTCATCGGTCAATAGAAACTACTAGTCTACAAATTGAGCTAGTCTATTTATTTTCGAAGTTCTCAAGTTTGGGAAATGTGTATTTATTTTTCATACTGACGTCTTCATTGATGTCTCCTTGATGTCGTAGATAGGTTTGCAAAGTCGCGATCTTTGCCTCATGGGATTGCAGGTATTTATCTTTGCCTAGACATCATTGGAAATTTTCACTTTAGATTTATAGGCTGTAACGATTGAACTATAATCTTTTTTTTTCAGTTTAAGTTTAATCTGACTATTCTGTGCACCATAAGGCAGTCAGTATTTACTGTGCAACCTATGCCTGCACACTGGCTCCTTAAGTATTTATCTACTCCTCATTTTTTATCTAATCTCCAAGCATCCTCGAGTTAACACTTTAAGAGCGTCTTGTTTGAGGTTTATTACTGAGTACTTTCGTCCAACATTCCCTGTCCGCTTCTATCGCCTATCGAGAAGCTATATAGTTTATACTGCATGCAGTATAAACATAATTTTCAAGAAAAACCACTAAAGACGGCTTCTTGACAGCTATACACTTTTCTTTTTTTAAAGCTGTATACGATATGGGTTGGATACCGTTTACGTTAGGTTTAAGTTAAAGGTATTTATTTGCCTGTCGCTAAATGTTCTTCTCTTGCGCACATTTTTGTATCATGTCCGATTCTCTTCACTAAGGGCGCTTACATAAAGTCAGTCAGAACCTGCCGACGGGACTGGTCATTTTGAAAATAAAATCAGGGTCGTTTCTCCAAATTTTTTCTTAAAACCCATCACTGCCGAGTGTACCAATTAAGAAGAGATTGATCTGGCTGGATTTTGTATTTGTATTTATTTATTTGCCACACGATTACAATAATTACAAAAAAATACCAAAAAAATGTAAGAAGAAATTAAATGGCGAGGAGGCCTAAAGGAAACTGTGGAGCTTATATTAATTATGCCTCCTCAATTACAATTTTTCGAAGATGGCACAAAAATTACGGCAACGGATACAAAATATTATCAGGTGGAAAATTAAACTAATCAATATTACGGAAGTTTACAAATAATGTTGAATATTAAAAGGCTTTTTCGTAAGATTTCTGTTGGAGTATACTAATAATTATTACAAATAAATGCCTTAAGTGCTCTTTTAAAGGAAAAAGGTGAGGAGGAGTTGATGATATTGGTGTTAAGGTGTTGTAAAATTTAGGTCCTTGATAAAAAACGGAAAATTGTTTGGTTCGAGTACGACAGAAAGGCAGACAAAATTTACACGAGTTTCTTGTATTATACGAATGAATTTGACTTTGTAAGGTAAATTTACAGTGAAATTTCAAAGGTAGAGTATGGTTTTGATAGGAGTACATGAATAAGCCTAGTTGTATTAAGTATATATCATGAAATTTTAAGATACCAAGATTTTGAAAGACTGGATCAGTATGGTCAGCGAAAGTGGTTTTAGCTATAGTTCTGATCACTCGTTTCTGTAAAATCTCAAGACGAATAAGGTTAGTTCTGTAGGTAGAGGCCCAAACTAAGTTGCAGTGAAAAAAAGTATGGATAGACTGGAGAAAAATATAGTGTTCGTAAGGTTTTCGTAGATAAATAGAAACTGGATTTACGAATAATTCCTGTACATTTAGAAACTTTATTGGCGACATGTGAGATTTCAGATTTCCAATTTAAATTTTCATCCATGATTACTCCCAAGAAAACTGTTTCTTTTACTTGATCAATTTTTTGGCTATTAATTAAAAGTTGAATAGTTTGATTTGTACTCTTTTGGCATGGTTTAAATACAATCAATTTGGTGTTTTTCATGTTTAATGAAAGCCTGTTAGCTCTAAACCATAATGACAACTTATTTAGCTCAGCGTTCAGTATATTAGTCAGGCAGTCTTTATCCTTGTGAGACACAAAAACGTTTGTATCATCAGCAAATATCAGTTGTAATATTGTTGACGTTTTGGTTATATCGTTGATGTAGAGCAGAAAAAAACAAAGGCCCTAGTATTGAACCATAGGGAACACCACACATGATATTAGCACAAGACGAAACATAACCATTGGATTTTAGTGATTAATAGAGGTATTCTCTTTACAACTGGACCGGTCCCACGGATCAGCCAGTTCTCACAAATGAAAAATGCCCTAAGAGTTAGTACTTGAGACTTCGGCTTCTCAATCTCTCTATGGTGTCCAGCTTAACTACTTTATCACGTCAAATGTTAAAACAATTTTTTTCTATTTCAGTTTAAAGGGGCCACCAGAATTTCTTTAATATTATATCAAACCAAAACCCGGAATGGACAATTTCAAATTCCCCAAAATCCTTCGATCATCACAGTCGATCCAGAGTACGCCTACAGACAGAAAGTTGTTTTAACATTTGACGTTAAGCTGGACACCATGGAGAGATTGAGAAGCTGAAGTCTCAAGTACTAAGTCTTAGGACACTTTTCATTTGTTAGAACTGGCTGATCCGTGGGACCGGTCCAGTTGTAAAGAGAATACCTCTATTAATCACTAAAATCCAATGGTTATGTTTCGGCGTCTTGTACTAATATCATGTGTGGCGTTCCCCAAGGTTCAGTACTTTGGCCTTTGTTTTTTCTGCTCTACATCCTATGATGTATAACGGGTTTTTGGGGGGTAGGAAAATCTGGAAAGTATTATATTTTGAGGTGCCTTGATTTCAGTAGGGATTTTTTTTTAAGGACTGGCGTAGAACAAGTGGTGTAAGCCGGCCTCGTTGTAGTTCTAGACTTCCAGGCGGGGAAGGTTTGGGCTGAGTGTAATCCTCTATATATGTGCAAGAATGGCGCAGAGGTGAGAGCACTCGCCTCCCACCAACGTGGCCGGGATTCACATCCTGGCAACGACGCCATAATTATGTGGGTTGAGTTTGTTGTTGTTTCTCTCCTTTGCACCGAGAGGTTTTTCTCCGGGTACTCCAGTTTTCCCCTCTCCTCAAAAACCAACGTTTTCAAATTCCAATTCGATCAGCGTCACCCTGAAATACGTCTGCGGTTGGCAGGCTAGTAGACGAATAACCACTATGTGTATTTGCTACCTCTAAATCGTTATTTGTTTACTTATTATTTTTTTTTATTACGCCATGGTATGATAATTGCTGACAGAAGCACTCTAATGGCCAGGTGATCTGTGACGTCACTGCGGGGGCCTGGGGAAAGAAATTTTAATGCCGTATCCCATAAACCAAAGCTGACGGGAACAGATTGAATTGAATTGAATTGGTGCGCGCGTTGGTTTATGGGATATGGCATTAAAATTTCTTTCCCCAGGCCCCCGCAATGACGTCACAGATCACCTGGATTGCATGAGCCTTTATTATTTTGTAGATCATCAGTACACAATGTATCAAAAATGCCAACCAATCAGAATCTGAGCGAGTACCGACAAACCTGTTACATTCACGCACGAAAAAAAGTTCTTACAGCTTCTAAAATTTTGGTCATTAATTGTTACATTTCGGGTTATTACAGTAACTACGTTTTACGTTAAAAGCTGTTACCACATTTTGCTTGCGGCTTAAGCGTAGCCCAGAGAGTGTTCTGTTTGTTACCGAATAGCTTGACGCTGTTTTACAGATGAAATAGTATGATTTTCCAGTCCAGGCGTATAAAAATAAAAGTAAATGCATTCTAGCAGTGACTCCAGTCATAATCAGGGTTAGAGGTGAGATCTCCTTGGCAGTTGTCTTCCCATCCAACCCTGTGTGAAAAGAGAAACAAAACATATTTTAAAGATGTTAAATTCATAATTTTTTTTGTTATGATTGTTGTTTTTTTTTTTTGTTGAGGACTTGTTTTCTTTGCAGGAAGCCTAGAAACCTAAACGAGCGGTCCAGCCAAAAGGCTGGGGTAGACAATCTGGTGGAAATATAATTCATGTCAATTGAAACGGGCGCCATTTTTATTATTATTACTGCAAGTTGAACCCGCATTACAACCTATTACAGGCGAAGAGCTTGCCAGAGGGACTAACCAAGCCCCTGATGCACGCCTTGACGTCCACTGTAGGGGCTTCTGGGAGCGACAGAGGGCTGCATTTTTTGATATAAGGTGTGTCATCCCAATGCTGACTCGTATAGAGACCTTAGCCCCAAGCAAATCTACAGGATTCATGAGAATGAAAAGAAGCGAAAATATAACTCTCGCCTCACAGAAATAGAGCAAGGCACATTCACCCCACTGGTATTTACAACGACGGGAGGGATGGCTGACGAATGCCTGAGATACCACTCAAGATTAGCAGAGCTATTATCTACAAAAAAGCAAGAGAGCTACGCCACAACAATTTCATGGGTCAGGGCGAAAGTGCCATTTGCAATTTTGCGGAGCGCGCTCCTATGCTTAAGGGGATCGAGAACCCCGAGAAGGAGGAACTTGGATATTAAGGTGGCTCGACTGGATTTTTTAGGGGGGATACCTCCCAAGTTTGAGCATTAATAACGTCGCCATGAGCAAAGATATGGAAAAAAGATTACCACAACTGTATTATATAAAGATGAAAATTTCTTATGATCTGTGTTTTATTGCAATCGGAGTCGTCTTGGCAACGTAACGACGCCATTATGTTTTTTTATTTATCTTTGTGTTTCTCTGTACCAGGAGGTTTTTTAGGAAATCGCTTAAGGGAGTTTGTACCTGCCATAATTGCCTCAGTTATGGCAAAGCTTGAACAAATTCTATGAGAGAGTTTTCGAAATATTTTGAAACAAAGTTTTAAGCATCATAAAAACAGTGAAATAGCATGCTATCCACACAATTAGCTAATATTTTTAGAAAATGATAAGCTTTTGAAACGCGGCTTCATCTCATAGTAGTTTGATTCCATTGAAAACATCCTACAAAAAATGAGGGGAATTGCTCTAGGCGATCGTGAGTAAGAAGAGTTTTATTAACTTGCATTCAGCTGCCTTTGTTACAGTTTTTGCACGTAATTTGGTCCATACCTACAAATTTCGCATTTTTCAAAAAACTGCTTGATAAATGTTTTTATAAATTTGAAAATCCCCAGATCAATTGTCAGTAAATATACCCTGCAAGTTTCAAGAACATTGAAAACTGGGAAGGCTTTTAAATAGGGGCTCAAATATAACCAATTTTTCCCCCAGATTTTGTGTTTACGGAGCGTCCACATTATTCACTGGCATTGTTTTCAAGTTTCATATGCACGTGCAAATTTAGCAAAAAGATAGAATTTGCATCAGAAAGGACCCTCGGTTAAATCTCCGGAATATGCTAATAACCGGGTAAAGAAATTAGTGATATATTATAACATCACAGCAACTCTTTGTAAGAGTTTCTGTGATGTTATAACCCGAGTAAGATAAGTAAGTGTTGCATCCTACAAGATGAGCCGTGACGTTCTCCGTCTCAGCCCTCACTGTTATCTGTGACACAAGCCAATTATTAGCATATTCGGGATATTTCTTCCGAAGGTAATCGAGAGTTCTTTTTGATGCAAATTTACTACTTTTTGCTAAATGTGCACGTGCATATGAAACTTGAAAACAATGCCAGTGAATAATGAGGACGCTCGCTTGTAAACACAAAATCTGGAGGAAAAATTGGTCATATTTGAGGTCCTATTTGAAAGCCTTCCCAGTTTTCAATGTTCTTGAAACTTGCAGGGTATATTTATTGACAATTGATCTTGGGATTATCAAATTTATAAAAAAATTTATCAAGCAGTTTTTTGAAAAATGCGAAATTTGTAGGCGTGGACCAAATTACGTGCAAAAGCTGTAACAAAAGCAGCTGAATGCAAGTTAATAAAATTCTTCTTACTCGCGATCCCCCAGAGCAATTCCCCTCATTTTTTGTAGGAGGTTTTCAATGGAATCAAACTACTGTGAGATGAAGCCGCTTTTCCAAAGCTTATCATTTTCTTAAAAAATTAGCTAATTGTGTGGATAGCATGCTACTTCGCTGTTTTTATGATGCTTAAAACTTCGTTTCAAAATATTTCGAAAACGCTCTCATAGAATTTGTTCAAACTTTGCAATGATTGAGGCAATTATGGCAGGTACATACTCCCTTAAGCGATTTATCAAAAAAACTCCTGGTACAGAGAAACACAAAGATAAATAAAAAAACATAATGGCGTCGTTACGTTGCCATGGTGACTCCGATTGCGATAAAACCCAGATCATAAGAAATTTTCATCTTTATATAATACAGTTGTGGTAACCTTTTTTTTCCTATCTTTACTCATGGCGACGTAGTCAGTGCTCAAACTTGGGAGGTATCCCCCAAAAAAATCCAGTCGAGCCACCTTAAGGACAGGGATTTAGAAATAGAGAAGGGTCAAGCAGGACTTCCCTAGACTCAACCGCTATAGATGTTTTATAGATGTTTTATTAATTGTCTTTTTATTTTATTTTATTTTTCTTACACAGTTGAAGGAAAATTTTGAATTTTTAGAGGTAGACAGTTCTTTTTTATTGAGATGAAATGTTTTTAATTCGAGTAATAATAGTAATGTAATAATTAATGATTATTATTACTTTGAATTTTAGAGGCTGACATTTTTTTTTTAATTGAAATGGAATGTTTTTAATTCGAATAAATATCTTTATCAATTTTTTTTTAATCGAAATCAAATGAAATGATTTGTAAATAGTGCTTTGTCTGAATTTTTTCTTCTTCCTCAGTGAAATTAATTGTAAATAGGTTTTAATAGTAGTTTTGTTATCAATAAAAGGTTATCATATTATATGACCCACGACAATTTATAAAATTATTGAAACTAAAATATAGCCTAGATCCTCAACGTGCGTCATTCAGCCGAATGTCAAGAATAGAGGTGCTGAGAACACTCGCCACTCTTAAGCACTCATCATGAGTCGTAGCACTTTGTTACAAAAAAATTCTAAGTACTTCAGTATGACTGAACATTTTTTTTATGCACAGCAACAATCATCCACAATAGACCCACAAAAGGTAGAAGCCGTTGCAGTTCTAACACTACATGAGCAAGTTTTCCTCGATATAAAGGAAAACTTTTGTTGCGTGCCAATGGGTCCCAATGTGGGTTAACCTAAATATCGAACTTTTGTTGCTGATTCGAGTGGCCCACTAGCTCAGAGCTGCGACGAGACGCGCTTTTAATTAGTTCATCCTGATTCAACAGTGATTCAACTATATCTGTTGAATTCAGTTGATTGTCGATCTTTGCCTGCTTTTAATTCCTGAGTAAGATTTCTCACATGTGAAATGCGAAATCGCAAAAATCAGCCACTATTAACCTACCACATTAAGAAACCGTTTCCCCCGGGCACGTAAGGGGGGTCATTGCACTTCTTAATTTTGACAGCACATTCTGCATCGTTGGCGATATTGGAGTCGGTGAAGACTGAAAGTTTAGGACAGAAAATGATTAGAGAGGTTTTAAATACGCTCTCCGATTGATCAAGGACAAGAGAGAGCAAGGAGTACGTCATTTCCCACCATTTTTGTCTTTTTTGGACGTACATGGAATGTTTTCTACCTCTTTCTTAATTAGGCGTTGCCCTCACGGGCAGCCCAATTAAAAGTCGAAACAAGGAGTTGAGGTTACACATAGCAATCGAACTCAGAACCAGTCGCACAGACGCTGATCACTTAAGCGACTGCTAATTCTTCGCCCTCCAAAGACAATGGCTATTGGACAATTCTTGATTCAGAGCTGTCTTGATGAACTAAATTAACACTAAATTTTGTATTATTGGAAACAGGATCGAAGATCTCAACTCTTACCTATGGGGCAGTTAGCGGCAGTCACACCGCAGCCGTGAGTATTTATCTGCCAGCATGCTGAATATTGCGGACCCCCCTTGCACCAATACCCTTTGTTTATCTGAAATATCCCATAATCCCTTGTGACGGTGTTCACCGCATCATACTCGAACTCACTCTCATGTTCAACCAAGCAAAGCCCTAAAAGTAAAAAAAAAAAAGTACACTGTCACAACTCATTGGCTTACAAGGACAATTAACTAAGCCTACTCCACAGTGGACAACTTTAACTGGAGCTAATTTACATTTATATTTAAATCTATCATCTTGTAATATCTAGAACAGACATTCGCAAGCTCCTTACTAATAACTAAAGTGCTACTACTAGGAAATACAAAAAATCGAAAGGGGTAAAGAGCACACTGAAAAAATGTAGTGTCAGAGATGGTGGCTTTAAATTTTGCAGTTGAATCCATTGTTAAATAATCAGATGGCAGGCTATTTCAGTCAATGATAGTAGTTGTTGCGCTGTAAGGAAAACATCGTCCCTTGTACGGAAAACCAAGACAGTTTTGGATTTTGAATTCTACAATGCCGTATTCCGGGATTCCAGCCACTGGATTCCGGATCCCGGATTCCAACCGTTGGTTATTGAGAATCCGGATTCCTGGAGGTGAATTCCTAATTCCAAACCCAGGATTCCTGATTTTCACAAGCACTGAAAATTTTTGTATTCGCGAATTTGAATTACCTCACTGGTGTCGAAAACAGAATTTTCGATGATCAGAAATAGCCGAACTTCTGGCTAAAAACGTAGCGAGACGACATCTGGTATTTGAGGAGTATCTGCTAGACTGAACATCCTTTTATATACTACGAGGTCATTATTTTTCTAAGTATCAATTATTTTGAATGAATAACATAACAATTATTGGATTCAGCTTTTCTAGCTGAAGAATTATGCAGATCTCAGAATATCATAAAACCGTAACATTATAATTTTATGCTTCTAGTCGATTTTAGCTCCACTTACAATCCCTCATGTCCGATGCACGAGCACCCGCGTTAAACAGTGCATTGACAACTTGGCATTTGGTCTTCGTATTTGATGCATAAGCAATTCCCCAAATGGCCAAAAACACAACAGTAAAAACCTGCAGCCCTGCCATCTCAATTTGATACGCACGGTGTCAGAGAAGAAACTGAAAGGCAAGAAATCAATGACACGATAAGCACGGAAAGGTTTACGGCATTTGTGGAAAAAATTCCATGTGCAGAAATCTCAAATGGTTCGTGGGTTCAGGTCTTTAGGCAGGGGAAATGGCAGTCCAGTGTGAGGAGGTGGCGCGAGATTTTTCAACCCAATAAGAAATCACTGTGACAGCAATCCAAGCGCTAAACTTCCAGCCCCATGCACTCAAATTTGTCTTTCAAACAGTTTTCAAGAAGAGAAAGAAAACACAAATTTTACCGTGGAACGCAAGTCTGATTTATGGCATAAAGTAATTTTCAGCTTATATTACTAATAGTCTATGTTTTTTTTTTAACATAAACTTTTTACTTTCATCTTTATAAATCAGCTCATATTAAGTACAAGAGCTGGCGATCATTAGCGCTCAGCAGTAAGGTTGTCGTCATGGAAATGCTCTACTCATAGTAAAGAATTTGTTTTTAATTAGTGACTTTAAGGCTGGGCACGAACCATATGCGCGTTGGTTACGTTTTTTAATCGCTTCTTTCGGCAGGTAAGATTTAACCGATTTCTATTATTTTTGGCATCCATACTAAAGAATGGTAAGAAAATGTTACTTATCTTCTTGTAGGTGTAAAATGTTGAGATATTGGCATATGTTTCAAAACGCATTTTACAAAAAATGTCAGTAACCTCGAAACCCTAAGATAGATTTTTCTCTAGCTTCAGCAAATAAGCCTCGGAGCTTTTAGTTTTATTTCTGCAAGTTCGAAGTCAATCGTGACCGAAAAACTCGCTTCACAGTCAAATAGCTGGTCAAACTTAACCTTAAAACAAAAATGCAACGCTAACACCTTTGTGAAAGATGACGCACAAATAGAGGAAAACCTCCGACGGAATATCTCCTATCTGAAATGGTATTCTTGCCCAAAGCTCCAGTTGCAAGGAACTGATGAGTAATCAGAAACTTACGGTAAATACAATTTGCAATATAAGAAGAACAACGTTTTGCTGAATGCTCAAACAAACGTGCATATAAATAGGCTCGGGCCACCTTAAACCAGAACGAACTCATCTCCTCCGGCAATAAAGAAATGCCATTTTGTGCCTAAAAACCCGTAGTCCGTGAGCAAATACGGGAATGGAGGGAATTGTTACCTAAGAAATCAGGATCAACTGCTTCAATTGGTTTCAACTAGAGAAAGAAACTAAAAAAGTTACGTTTTTCAAAGATTATCTTACCTCTTCGAAGATGTCCAGTTAGTGCTCAGCAAATTAACAAGTTAAACTGGGCAGTTTTTTTAGGTTCATTTATAACCCTGAGCATGCGTATAAATATCAATATAGTTCTGGATGTTTCAGTATAGATATTCCACCATAAGAACACATAGGTTTACAATATGGGTTAATTAGTGTACCTTTTATTTTTAGCTATAGTATAAAAGAGACTTAAATTGCCCCTCTTCAATATTTCTTTTTTAAGCTTCTGGAAGCTAAATCTGCAAAGTATGTATAAAAGCTGTATACATTACAAATAACGTCTTCGAGAAAAACATTAAGCGACAGGCAAACAAATATCTTTAACTTAAGCTCAACATAAACGGTATCTATATCCATATCGTATACTGCTTAAAAAAGAAAGAAAAAAAGTGTATAGCTTTAATTTGTCATGGTTTTTCTTGAAAATGGCTACGTAACTGCATATACACACTCTAAGTCAGAAAGATCTGTTTTAGCCCTAAAAATAGGGTCGTTTCGGTGAGTAAAATACAGTCCTATTTTTGAGTCTAATTTGGCTCCCTTAAATCAGGGCCAATACAGTCCAATTAACTAGGGCTGATTTGTCGGATCCCAGGGCTGAAATGAGCCCTACCGTGGGCTGGAAGAACCTTTTGATTAAGCATATTTAGCTTAGATTGTAATCAAATGGCTCCAGGAAGGGTTGAATCCGACTTTGGCCTGCAGGGCTGAATTGACTCTTTGGGGCTGAAACAGATCTTTTTAATTTTCAGTGCAGTATAGCTTCTCGACACTGAGGCGATAAAAGACAGGGAATATTGGATGACAGTATTAATAAACATCAAACAAGGACCTAGTGACAAATGCATGCAAGAAAAATTTGATTTACACCAAATATACTCTGTGGAAATTTGGTGCAAAAAAGTGCAAATTAAGGTTAAATAAAGGGCAAAGATGGTAAATACCGCATTTGACCTCAAATTTACCACCCCAGGGATGTAAACTGGCAAGCAAATGCGGTATTTACCATCTTTGCTTTTGATTTCCCCCTAGTTTGCACTTTTTTTGCACATGATATTTGCACCAAGTAAATTTGTGTAAGTCCAATTTTTCGAGCAGCGTAAATTCCAGAGAAAGTTGTTCTAGTTTCTTGGTTTGACTCAAGAGAAGGACAGCCATGTTTCTCGTAAAAATATATAACCAGGGAGACTGAACAACAAAAACATGCAGCTTTATTTGCACGACCATAAATTTATACAGTATTGCAAAAGTGTAAAATTTAACAAAGGAAAATAAATAAAGAAAAAAAAAACATATGCGGTATTGGTTTTCAGATGTTTACAATGCTGCTGAGATGGATTTCGTTTTTTGACGCCCGAGAAAGGTTTCATTGCGAACTGTACTTTACGTCACCGTTAATAAATTCTGATTTTAAAACATGATCCCGGGATGAAAAGGTCTGTGGGGTCTTTCGAGAAAACGGGTCTTTGACCTGCTGGAGTTAGATATGGTCAAAAGGCAAGGTGCATGTTTACCGGGGTTTATTCTAAGTGGTACAATAATGAGAAGCACGAGCTGAAAGGTAATATCAGGAGATAAGATAAACCGCAAGATTTAAAGTGATATGTGCCTATATTGCTTTTCAGATATGCTATGAAAAAAGGCGCAGATCTGCTGTAGCTAAAACTAATAATTAAAAGTTCAATCTAACAACCTAATACTCCAAGGGTACAGCTTAGAATAGGTCCATCGCAGTAAAAAAAGATAAAAGGGTAAAGTTGCACACGAGCCAAAGGCCCAAAAAGATGGAGCTTATCACGGTTTCTGTAGCATAAGGCATGCCTAGGGGTATTGTTACTATACCCTCGGCCTAGACTGTATGCTAATCCATCGTAGGGTTAACACCCAGCAGTTTGTCGCCGGTACCCATTTATGCACCTGGGTGAAGAGAGACAAAGCGTAGTAAAATTTCTTGTCTAAGGAAACATTACGGAACGGGCGCGAGGCTTTAACCCGGGACCTCCAGATCTGGCGTTTGAGGTGTTAAACGTTCGGCCACAGACGCCTGAAGGTAAAGCTCCCAAGAAAAGGTAAAAATATCAAGAAACAAAGTTAAAGCTCTTTCTGTCTCAAAATTGCGGCCTTTTCGTTAGAGGCAACTAGATTGTTGCGAGGATTAAATTTTTACTGTTAGTAAAAATACAGTAGGTAGCGGAAGTCCAGAGAAGTTAACTTGTTTAGAGACTACCAGGGATTACCTAGCAGATAACTACAAACTTCAACTTATCTAGACCTTTGTAGCCCGTAAAGTGACTGAAACAAGGAAGTTTGATTGCATCACTCCCGGGGTTCAAAGGGCTTGGTTGGGTTCTGTACATATAAAAAGTCCTTTTAATTTTAAGGGATGTGACGATGATTCACCGCTAATGGCGCCCAGAGATCTTATTTTTGTTTACAGTTAAAGAGCACGACAGTGCAAAATTTAAAATCTCCCTCTTTTCCTCCATGTTTGGAACCAAAGAGTCTTTAAAAATGGTTTATAAAGTGAAAAACAAAATTTTCTTTTGTAAGACAATAAAGGAATTTAAAGACAAGCCAGAACAGAATTTTTGTACAGTGTAGAATTGATTATAGGTTAGATTTGTAAACATCTGTCTTATATTAATAGGTCTTTTATAATTAAAGTTTTCATTTTGTTTTATAATGAACTGGTCATCAAGAAATGGCATTGGAGTTGATCGAATGTTTGTGCAGAGTAAGACCTGAGGTAAAATTTTGTTCTGAGTTGGATTCGTTAAACTTCCAAAACAGAAGGAAACTTTCTTCTCTTTGATCAATCTCTTGACTTTAGGAAAAAATCCTGTCACGTGACACATCATGTGATCAAGATTTTTAAGTTAAGAAAGTGGTTCATTAGCCTCCCTCGTTTTTTTTTTTTTTTTTTTTTCGGTTTTTTTCTTTTTTGGGGTTTGGTATCGTTGTTTGGGTTTCGGTACCGTAGTCACGGTTGTAGTAAAAGGATATAGGACTGTACACGAACTGGTGAACAATTTCCAAGTGTGACGGAGCAATAATTATATTACAGGTACTCATGAGCGACATTAGCGTAGAAATGCACTGATCAATGACTGATTGCCTTTCGCACCAAAGAACTGGCCGTACTGCGTGCCAAAGAAACATTGATAGTAAAAAAAAGGTCGGCGGATCATTCGTCATCTTCCAGTTAATAACCCTAATCTTTTCTTTGGTGAAAACTACGCTAGTGTAATCTGTTCTGCATTATCCTTTGTACTTGAAAATGTTTACGTTTTGGTCTTCGAGAATCAATTGGAATGGAAAAAGAGAATCTTTTTGAACCTGGGTCATACGGCAGCACTTACAGTTACCTTTAAGAATTTATTAACAGTCTTCTAGAGTCATTTCACTTCCATGTAGAATAACGTTTGTGGCTTTATTTCACCCAGTTACAATACTCTGGCTTTTGTATGGCAAATTAACTATCACGGATTATCCATGTTAACTATTAAGCCCTTAATAGCCAGCATGCATACATCATCGGGTTCATCCTTTATGGCTATCAATTACCACGTCATTGTTTAAAAGCGATTTTTAGCCAATCTTGTGGGTGAGGCGGTGGGGGGGGGGGGGGGGGGGGTGACGGGGATGATCGAGGGGTTTTTTGGGGTTTGAAATTTTGCCTTCCTTATCCCGGCCGCATAGTTCAATTAAAAAAGTACAACCAAACTTGTTTTGTACTTGTTTAAAAAATTAAGTTTTAAAAACACACTACATTGCATCTCACAAGCGAATGATCATAATATTCCATAAAATAGGTCATGCATACTTTGCAGTGTTCAGAGGTGTATCTATCAACAGGGCTTTATTTCATTTGGCCGCTGATTTCTCATCCAACGTCGCAATCACTACGCAACAGCTTTCACAGTCACAAGAATTCCCGTTTGCTATAGTGAATTCCGAGGCTCGAAAATTCGGAATAGATTTTTTGGGGGGTTATTTTTTTGTCCAGGGATTTGTTTTTTTTTTTAGTTTTGTTGGAAGCTCTGGGAATTTTGTTTTTTCGATCGTTGCCCTGATCATCCCCTTCACTTAGAACTTCCGGAGTACCTCCTTCCCCCCCCCCCCCTCCCCCCGAGAAGCTTAATACATGAACTGAGAGCCTTAAGTAAGAAATGCTATGATTTCCTGTCAATTTCCTGGAATCAAGCAGTGTCGAAAGTTATATTCAGAATAAGCGTTTAGGTTTCGACCTTTGCAGTGCTTAATCCACCCATACCTATGAGGATGACAAAAAAAAAAAAAAAGCAAAGTTAACACGTTTGTCAAGCTCTACTAACAACAGTTCGGCTATTTAGGTTAAAATTCCCAGCCTTAACTTCTCCTTCTCAAGTACCCCGCAGATAACAAACCAGGGGCGGTTATTCTGGGAATTCTTGGTGGGATGTGCCGCCCGGTTCTCCAAATCTCCTATTTCAGGCAAAAAATGTCATTTTTCTCACCCGTTTTCAGACTAGATGGCCTTTAGGCAGAAGGTATGTCATCATTGCTTAGATTACAGAGCAAACGAAAAAAAAATTATTCAAAGATTTTGAATCCCCATATTTCCTTTTCTTTCTTACTCATTTGGAATTACACTCTCATAGTTCTTTCGAAAACAATACCCGATTCCAGCCAAAATTAGGCGAAGTGTGTACCTGTTTTCAGACTAAAAAGGCCTGAAAACCATACCCTTTGGGGCGGCACATACCTATATGGATTATATAAGGAAGTACTCCCCAGAATTTCAAAACCCTGTCATAAACAAGCCTTTCAGTTCAAGAAATCTAAAATGAAATCTAGCACAGTTTGATAACGTTAAGTGAGGCTCTGGAAAAGGGTTTATCCTCTCTTGGTTTAAGAATTGTTGAGAATTAATCTTCAGATGCGAAATTGAGTTTTTTTCTAGCCCTGGTAGAATTGCTGCCCTTCTACAAAGGCTTGTGGTCGATAATACCTCTAGCAGGATTGTCGAGGTGGAGCCACGAGTCGACCGTGACTATCGAATGTGTTTATGACCGGTCCGGACATACGCCGTACGTTTGACCATGGTCTCCTGTTATCACTTTTGAAAAACTAAAGCTCTAGGCAAATGTCGCACTAATGTTGCAAAGTCCTAATTGCTGCTAGTCCTGAGTGTGTAATATCGTTATCAGGTTGGTTAACTGTCAAAGTTGGCCACTTTACTTATTTTAGGCCCGCTTTTTACTGGACCTGAAATGAATGTTTCTAGCGCCGGTGATAGATTGTCTGGTCCTTTTCAAAGGTTGAAAAAACACTATGTATTTGGAAGGATCCCTTGAATGTCGACCAATTATATAACCTACCACTTCTTGAAGCTGTTGCATCTCTTAATTTTGACAGCACAGTCTGTATCCCACGCGATTCCTGAGTTGGTAAAGTCTGCAAGTAACATTTCTTCACATCACGTCTAGCCTGAGAATACATCCGACAGTGGTGGCCGGAAATGTCGGCTGTTTTCTTAGGCTTTCATCACGACTGAAGTGTTGACGGATATGAGAATAGAGAGAAGTGTGACGTCACGTTGACATGGCAACCAAACTTCTAGACCTCAACAATTTTTCTTGACAGTGACGGACATTTGCATTGTCGAATAATGGAAGAAACGTATGCGCTACCGTTTTGTTCCCGCATGAATTTAACCATCCACAGGAAATTCATACATGTCAATTTTGTCGGTTTTTTTTTCTTCCATATTTGCAGGACCACGGTTTGTTGAGATCCAGAAATCATGCCACCATAGCAACGTGGCGTAACGACTTTTCCTCTCTACAAGCAAACAAAACAAGGAAACGTCATATTTATAAACTGAAAATCCGCACTCGATCAAACAATTTAATGGCCGTTATTGTGCTAAAGACGAATTATCTGAGTGATAATGGTCTTCTACACGGGTAATAGGCTCCTCAGCCTATATCCTATGCCACACAACTAATAATGAATACAGCCAATTAGAAAACCAGTATAGTATTCTCCGGTATGCAACGGTCAAATTCTTGGCACTAAGGCGGTTTGCAGTGCTGGTGGCACACTCAATTGCAGTGGGTCGGAGGCACATTCCTGTAAACGGGAAGGGGGGTGGGTCCGTGCGCCATGGTAACCTTCACACACAATTAAGTCTTCTTATGTCAGCGGTCAGCAAAGATGGCGGACGTGTTTTGCTTACTGGGTGTGATAAGAGTTCCGTTCACTGTCTTACAGCTTTTCTTCTTTATTTTTTGTGTCCCCGTGTGTCCGTTATGTCTCTATTAAGGTGTTTCGATACAGTTTTTCAGAGGCCATACCGATATTTTTCAATCGCCTTAAAAGTGGTTTTTTCCTTGTCTGATCGCTGTAAAATTTTCACCAGTAATTGGCTATGGATTGAAATTTGTGAAAATGTAGTCTTAAGTAAAATCGATATTACTTTGACAACAATAAACAAAAAACTTTGAAATTGATAAAAGCCAAATTTTGTGTGATATGGACCTGCTACTGAAAATCCAACACTAGGAACTTAAAGTTTGGTGTTTAGCAAACAATCTCCGTAAGAAGTAAAAAATTCTGTATGTTTGAATTCGAACAAAACAAAAATATATTTCAAACCTTAAATTTTCAATAGCCGTGATAGATTATTTAATAAAAACGTTATAAATGGCTCACTGTATTCTTAAGTAGCGTCAGAATGCTGCTTCATATCATATTTTGATGCTGAGAACGTTTGGTGTACTTTCGTGCTTGCGATCTTGAAAACTAATCCGTTTTCTCACCACCTGTATAAATGCAACTTCATTCAGAATTTGTACTTTTAGCGCTTTCTTGAATATCTCCGAAACGACTTGAACGAATTTTTTTAAAATCTCTTCACATAATCTTCATAATGTATATAAAAATGTCTGAAACTTTCATTAAGATTCATTTACTGCAACACCTTGAAATTTCAAGACAAACCTATCCTACGAATCGGTCAAAAATGAGCGTTACAATATTCACTGTTTTGACGTTATGCTAATTTTTCTAAATTAATGCGGACAATACATACATCCATGACTAGTACATTTCAGTGTGAGTATTGTCAATGTTTTACATTCAAAAGATGCGATAAATTCAAACTAAAATGTACTAATCATGGAGGTATGTATTGTCCGCATTAATTTAGAAAAATTAGCATAACGTCAAAAAAGTGAATGTTGTAACCCTCATTTTTGACCGATTCGTAGGATAGGTTTGTCTTGAAATTTCAAGGTGTTGCAGTGAATCAATCTTAATGAAAGTCTCAGACATTTTTATATACATTATGAAGATTATGTGAAGAGATTTTAAAAAAATTCGTTCGAGTCGTTTCGGAAATATTCAAGAAAGCGCTAAAAGTACAAATTCTGAATGAAGTTGCACTTATACATGTTTTGAGAAATCGGATTAGTTTTCAAGATCGCAAGCACTAAAGTACACCAAAATTTCCTAGCATCAAAATATGATATGAAGCAGCATGATTCTGACGCTACTTAAATAAAAACGTTATAAATGACTCAAATTATTCTGAGGATAATTTGAGTCATTTATAACGTTTTTATTAAATAATCTATCACGGCTATTGAAAATTTAAGGTTTGAAATATATTTTCGTTTTGTTCGAATTCAAACATACAGAATTTTTTACTTCTTACGGAGATTGTTTGCTAAACACCAAACTTTAAGTTCCTAGTGTTGGATTTTCAGTAGCAGGTCTAGATCACACAAAATTCGGCCTTTATCAATTTCAAAGTTTTTTGTTTATTGTTGTCATAGTAATATCGATTTTACTTAAAACTACATTTTCACAAATTTCAATCCATAGCCAATTACTGGTGAAAATTTTACAGCGATCAGACAAGGAAAAAATCACTTTTAAGGCGTTTGAAAAATATCGGTGTGGCCTCTGAAAAACTGTATTGAAACACCTTAATCGTACTGATATTTTGATGCTTTATATTTATATATTTATTTTGTTTTGTATACTTTTGTACCAAGTTAATTTATGATGATTATGTGTACCAATGTATCTGTTGTGCCACCACTTTACTGACTTTCACATTTTCAATTATCATAATTACGGTCACCCAGCAAGTTTGGCTTTTTAGTTATTTTGGGTGCCCCACTACTGTATTTATTGTTTATTGCCGAGCCAACCGAGCTAAGAAGCGAGGTTGCCTCGTTGGCAGATTCAAAATCCCGCGCAAAGTAGGCAAAAACTCTAAAATTCTGCGTAACCCTCTAAAATTTGCATTTTTGACCATATTTGGGTGTACGTCAGACCCCATATTTGGGCATTGACGTCATGATCTTGTATTTACAATAACTAGTGGTTCGAAATTGGGTTATCCATGTGTAGCTGATAGTTTTCTGTTCAAGAGGCCTTAACAGGTGAGCAAGTTTTAATACGATTTCTTGTTTGAAAATGGGCTATTGGTACTCTGGTTTGCTTTATATATTGAGTTTAAAGCGGCAGCTGATCATGGAATAGGGCTTTACGCTATAATTTTTGTCAGAACCAGCTTGTTCTTCGCAGCTCGATTTACATGGAGGTAGCATGTTCGCTTTTCGACTCAGAACCAACGTTTTCAATGTTATCTTTTGCTTTAATTGTCAGTTAATGAATTTTATGCGATAGCTAATCAAACAATTGGTTGTATTCTCAAAACGTTTATCAGAACCAGCGTGATCTTCGTAGTTCGATTGACATTGAGCAGGTCCTCACCTCCCGTGAGGAATGCGAATGGAATGCTTTTAGTTTAGGATCGACCTTTTGCAGCCGGGATTTACATTGTTGACAGCACTAGACTACCTTGAGGATTGCAACAAATTTGCGGACCATTATGAATCATTTTGCCTTTCGATAGACTCTTGTCCTGTGCCAAGCGCTCATTAGATCTTTGTATTTTCTCCAAATTTATATTTTTATACCTCTTATACATTCCGTTCATTATTGTGCATTTCACACATTTTGCCCACACCAATTTTTTCATATGTATATCATAATTACCATGCGAATATTTTTTTGTTATCCCTGATGATGCCGTTGATCGGCGTCAAGCTCGAAATTTAATTTTAATTTTTAATTTTAGCAGTCAAAGGCCTCACTTGAACTATATTTACTTTCTAAAGTTTATAGTTTAGAATTTCCATATGATACAATTGTGCTAATATCATAGGTGACGAATTACTCCTTAATTTTGACGCGAAATTTCAGCACATGTGAAATTACAAAATTGCCATGGCAACCTTCCGTACGTCTCAGTGTCAAGATGGCGACGAACTTTCAAAATGTCAGGAATGAAGATGCCAGGGCAAAAAAGACGCTTTACAAAACCTGAACATCAACAAGGATTCTAACAGGCATTTTGTCGAAAAACTCTGAACTTAAGCCAAATTTAAGCTCTAAACGTTCGAGAGAGTGGAGTTCTCGATCGATACGATCCAGGATCAACCTGTCAAAAATCCAAGATTGCTAAAGTAATTCGTCACCCATGATATTAAGAGGTAATCAAATGGTATACTCGTGAAATTAGGGAATAATTCCACTTGCGTTTTGTCCAAATCCTAATAATTTCCCTTGCCTAAAGGCTCGGGAAATTATAAGGATATGGACAAAACGCAAGTGAAATTACTCCCTAATTTCCCTCGTCATCATTTGATTACACATACTAACTTCTCCAATTTACAAAGTACAAAGCTTCTCACGACTCATAACCACTATTCCGAAATAAAGAAAATACAAGAGAAAGTGATGTTTAATGAGTGTTTGGATATCAGATGAAAAACTGCTAATTTTTTTATTTCTCCTTCCAAAATCATTTTGTTTGAGAAGTACTATCACGCATCTGACACAGTGTTTCATCACCAGATAAAACACCAAGAAGTTCGTGAAAAACACTCCGCTGCGCGTTGTATTTTCAACTCCCTTGTCGATGTTTCATCCGGTGATGAAACACCGTGCTTGACGTATTACTTCAAGACATCTTGTTATTTTTTGTAGAAGTGAAATTGGCCTTGAATGTACAGAAGTTTTTTTTCCGAAGTTGAGTGCCATCCTTTTCTATAGCGGAATCCTTTGTAAACTTCTAAAATTGTGTAAAAAATCGCGAAGATCTGGGTAGGGACATTCCACCGATAAACGAATTCACCTCGTTGGTATGTTACTCTAAATTATTTTAGTTGTCGGTCTACCGTGTAGAGATAAACTGTTTTTGTTAAATTAAATTTAAACTGTTTTTGTTAAATTAAATTTGTCCTCTTACTCAAATGGCACCATAGAGTAAGCAACTAATTATTTTGTCTTCACTGATTAAAAACTTAAACAGAAGTTGCATTAATCAGTGAAGTCAGGATGATCTAATGAGTTATATTAACTTTTACCACGGCATCTGTATCCACAACCAAAGGAATTTATCTGCCAACAGCTACTGTATCGGGTCGTTCCCCGATCACACCAGTATCTGTTGTTCAGTTGATATATCCCATAATCCTTTGATCCGTCCGTGTTCGTATTGATAGCATCATATTTGAAGTTACTCTCGTGTCTTATCAAACAAAGCCCTAAGGACGAAAAAAGTACGAGGCTATTGAGTAGCGGAACTTGTAATTATGAAATAGTTGTGGCCTAAACTGAAGAACTGAAGAAGTGCACACGCAAACACACGGTTCAACATCGAGCAACATTATTTGCTCAGCGAAAAATATTCATTTGTTAAATGATATTTTATATAAGTAGGAATATTCTTTTCATATTGCTGCAGCAAGATGAGATGTTACATTTATAACGGCTTTCCCTTTTTATATAATATTTATTTTGAAATAGTGAATTTTTTAAACTTCACTTACAATCTCTGATTTCCGAGTCCTGTACATTTGCAGCTTTCAGCGACCTGACCACATCACACTTCGTCTTCCTTCCCGCATTTGTCAGTCCACCCAAAGCCATAGTTCCCAGCACAAAAATATAGACCCTCAGAGTCATCATCTAGCTATAGTTTGATATGGTATTCGAGAAAATTAATACTCTAAACGGCATAACATGAAATAGTGCAAAGCATATTAAGAAAGTTCCGGCTGAAAGGCGCTGTTTTCCACCAAGCAGCTAACAATCACAAATTGCTGCCAATTTAATACTACTTAACGAAAAAAACAAAATCAGCCAAAAATTCGATTTTCACTAACCGGAATACCAGTCGTCGTCGGTTGGTTGGTTTTCTAGGCTTTAGTACCTAATTTAGTGTGTTTATAACATTTTATCATTGCCCGATCCCAAACAAATAATAATGCAGGCGCTGAGCTCTTGAAAGACGTTCTCAATTTTCCGCATCTTAAATGTTTTTTTTTTTATTGTTGTTGTTGGTTATTGCTAAATATACTTTGAGTTATCAGGACCAGACTAAACTTTGAGACTGAAACATCTCTTACTCCTATAAAATTTGCTTACGGGAAGTTGAAAGTTTTCAAGTGATGGGTTGATAGTTTGCATGGTGGAAACGAATATTTGGAAGCGAGAACAAATTGAAATACTTTACCTTACAAATCGGAGGAACTCGAAACTAACTTATCTCTTGCGCAGATGTGTGGCCGTAGAATGCTTAGACGAGTGAAATGTCTTTGCTTACGAACCTGCCTTATATTTCAGAATAGTGGGCGTGGCTAAAGAAATACTGTACACACTAAACGGGCCTGGAAGCACGTTTTTGTTATCAATTTCAAAGACCTCAACCTCGGCAATATCAAAAGAATATTGATTACGGCCATAATAAAATCTTAAAGAAACAAGAAGCACAAATGATTTGGCCATATATTTTGTTGGCCTCCCAAAACCAAACAACCGAAGGCTTTTAAAATTATTATAGTATTCGAACCAAACTTGTTTGAGCGACTATTATCCTATCTGTTATTTGAGGCTGGTCTCTCTAAGTTACTCCTGACTGCCTGCTAGCGCTTGGAAAACGCCTTTTGTATTAAGTTATTAAGTGGTCATCAACTGCTGAGAAGATCATGGGTTCGAGGAGGTTTCAGCGTTCGATGCACAACTTAAAAATAAGCGTTCAAAGTACTTTCGATATTAGATCATGATATTAACTCATTTTTTATGTCCTCTGCTCTACTCTGCCTTTCTTCAAAATAGACGAAAACATGGGCTCCTCCTTAAATCACAGTGCAATGCCTAGTGTCAAATTCTTCAGTTGAGAATGCATTGGTACATAATAAACAGCCTTGGACTCAAATTTTTTTAAAGAGATACAAATCTTTCATTCATAACTCCTCAGCGGTCCTTGAGGCACTATTTAAAATGAAATTGTGCTTATCAGCACGCAACCTTCCTTATATAGCTTTATGCCTTTCTCTGACACAAAATAATGAAAATAAAAATCCTCTTTCATGTGATACATTCAAGCTTTCCCCTTTATGGTGTTTATTAGGGAGTATATGAACAATTTAATTGATTCAATTCTCTGCATAAAAATATCTTTAGATATAATTGTTCTAATTCTAAAACGTGATCTTTTTTATAAGAATATTGCAGCTACGAGATTTTTAGAGTGCGCTAAGGGTATTCCTATAAAGCTCAGATTTGTTAAGAACATTTTTTGCCCGTTGATGGAAAATAGATTAAAATGCTATAAAGCAACAACGTAAATGCTCTTTGAGCTTTATAAGGGGCAGAGTCCCACCTGGCCCTAACAAGGCCCAGGAACAAAACTAAAGCCCAAGCAAAAAGCAAAAAATTGGCTTAAGCGCTAAACAAACTTAAGCTTCGGTAACACGGGGCAACAAAACCGTGCAAATTGTTTTTACTTACAATAGTGCTGCAAAACGAGTTGACGAGCGATGTTGCGCGTTTTACCACTCACGTTCAAACTTTTAAACAACCCGATTTGTTGCAAAACAGGTTTAATGTAGGCGGTAAAACGACAACATCGCTCTTCAACTCGTTTTGCAACAATTTTGCTGGACAAATTGTATGTACGTTTTGTATAGCCTCAGAGATAATTGAGCGAGCGAAACGCGAGCGCGCATGAAAGTCGTCCCTTGCGAAAAAGGCGAGACGATCATGAATTTTAATTCTAACAATTGCAAAAAGCTTTCGAAAAACTTTCTTTCGGGGCGTTGAATTAATCAGGGTTGAAGTAGTGTAGTCAAGTGAAACGTGACGACATAATAATATTTAAAAAGAAATTCAAAATGGGGTAGGAATGGTTGATTACAACTAAGTTTGAGCCATGTGTAAATGTTTGTTTTACCGTACGAAATTTTCCGTGGCCGGAACAGAGAGAATTCTTAATTTCTTAAAAAGATATTAACAGGTGAAAAGTGTCACGAGACCTATTTTGCTTAATTACTAGTTAAGTAAAAACGTGAGTCAGTTATTTCGGCCAGATTCAAGCTAGCCAAAAATACTGTATTTAAAAATATATACTGTGTGGCATCTCGCCACCCATTTTTAGTTTTGTTTTCTTTCCTGGACTCGACCATTAGTGGTCACGTGACACAGATATCTGATTTCTTACGTTGAAGGAAAATTAAGGTTACCGATTTTTCTGAGGTCGCCAAATTTTGGAAGGTTTTGATAAATTTTCACAAAGTTATGATCATTATAAGTAATTATGCAAATTAGCCTCGGACCATGCCTTAGCATGCTTGAGTCTTTAATTATTGACAAATTGGTGGCGTGTCTAAGAAAAGAAATCAAACAATAACATTTTTCTCGTCACAATAAATATTTCTATTACCTCACTTTTGGAATGACTGCACTTAATAAGTAAAAAATCATGAGGGAAAACAAACGGACAAACGGTAAGGTATATTTACCCACTATCAGAAACACCAATTTATTTCTCAAAACAAAGGAAACTCGCCACCAATTACCGTAGTTAAATTTCCTTCATTTTCACTTTTTGCTCATGTGACCATGATAAACACATTTAGCAAAAAGACCTCAAGAAGTACTTTTGGGGAAGAATTAATTTTATTCTAAGAATCCTGGCGAGAGATACTAAGTTCAATTCTTTATTTAGCTTTTAAACATTACAATTGTGCTAGTAAAGCTACCCTTTTTCCACAGACTGGCTTTTTAAAAATCATGTTATATAGTACATGAAAATTGACAGATATCATAAACCTCATAAACTATCTTTACCTTGTATTATTTTATAACAATCTGAGGGTAGCGTACCCGAACGCCCACGTACTACTGTACTGTCTGACTGGTAGGAATATAATTATGATTTTCCTGTCTAGTGTTGTCAAAATTATATGGCTTGAAATGCATTTTAGCAGTGACTGAAGTCATAATCAGGGTTAGTGGTAAGATCGCCTTGGCAGTGTACTTGCCATGCACGCCTGTGTAAAAAGAAAATTAAGGAAAACACATATTAAGGACGTTGTCAAGTAATAAGTATTACGGTGTTATACTTTCTCTTTTGTTAAAGCTACAAGAAGAAAAAGAATGGTAAACGTACAAATATCGAGTTATGCACGAGGAAGATCGCTAAGCATCAGACAAGCGTAAGAGTTGCCCGAAGCGTTGCCGAGAACACCTCTAACTTCTTGAGTGCTAACAGTAAGTTTCCCAAGGTAGGAAAAAATAGTTTTCTTTGCAGCTAGGGGTCTAAGATCAAAGTGGTGATAGATTTTTGCTGACTCTGTTGTCCACTTAAACTGGATCTGGAAAGCAGGGCCCTGATCCCGCGCGCTTCCCCACTCCTTTTTCACGAGAATCACGCATCCCGAACTTCTGTCACCGCGTGATCCCGAATGTTATTTTCCTGATCGTGCATGCCCTGCTTAAATTTGGGCGAAACCCTCTTCCCCCGCACTGCACAAAAATGTGGATTTACACAAATTTGCGTAGTGCAAATTTGGTGCAAAAATAGTGCAAACGAGGAGGAAATCATCAAGGCAAAGGTGGTACTTGAAATAACGCACATACCTGGGATTGTAAACTTTGTCCTTGATTTAAACTATTTTGTTTTTGGCTTCATATTATTTGCACTGAGTAAATTTGGTGAAAATCAAATTTTTCGTGCAGTGGTGGTGTCGCAGTCTAATCCCGTATTCCGTTGATATTTCTCGAATCCCGCACTGTATTTTGGTCAAATCACGGATTCTGGGAATGGCTTCCAGACCAATAGGGGATCCTCTCTAGTACAGACCCTATACTAATTTACCTACCACTTGGAGAAGCTGTTACAGTTCTTGATTTTGACAGCACAGTCTGTGTCCGAAGCAATAGCTGAATTGATAAAATCTGCAAAAAAAATAAATGTTTTAACTGAATAACGAAACTGAGACAAGGACAAGTCAGACGAAAACAAAATTTCCTCAATACTAAGTAGTGCGCGCGCGCGTGATCACGATCTAGCTGAATTGGTAAAGACCACAGGTAAAAAAAAATTTAACTGAAAAAAAAAACTGAGTAAAAGACGACTAGACGAAAAGGATATTTTCTCAGCGCGCGTGATCATGATCCAAAGTCATTTTGGCTCGAAGCGTGATAGGCTGGAAGCGTTGATAGGCGAATTCATCGTGATGTCATTGTTTACATTTTTGCTCATTAGCATACGAAGTAACCCATAGATGACTTCGTCGTATACATGTATACGAGTTAGATTCAAAAATTAAAAGAGCTGGACAGGTCAACTTGAGCAGTTTGTGCAAGGCTTGAACGGTTTTGAACTTATTGAACTTTTTAGACATCTTTTTAGCTAGGTGGGGAGGGGGGACTGAAAAACTCCTCCGGTCTGAATAGGGTCAATGAAGCAACTCTCACCACTGCATTGGTAACCACAACCAAAGGTATTTATCTGCCAACAACTACTGTATTTCGTATCTCCCCGGTCGCACCAGTAATTGTCATTCAGCTGATATATCCCATAATCTTTTGATCCGTCACTGTTCTTGTGGACAATATCATATTGGAACCTACTTTCGTGGTTTACCAAACAAAGCCCTAAGAAAAAAAGTGTAATGCTATTAACTAGCATTACTAATAAGTTAAATTTGCAATAGTTTTGTATTAAGTGTTGTTCTATGAAATATTTTCTTATCCGTGGGAACAATTTTCTATAAGAAGAATCGGTTCTTGCATGGCTTCCGAAGGAGTAGTTCTTTAGATACTGTTGCAAATAGATAAGAAAGTAGTTAGGCAACATATTTAAAAGTCGCTTGCTTAATATTAGCCCTGGCTACCGCCTCTTTTTATAAACATTCTTTGCATTCCGCATCAGGAGAACGCACTCGGCTCAACCCGCGAGAGGCCTGGGTGCAAGCTAGCTTTTAGCAGCGCGAACGAGACTTGGTGAAGTCTCGAAACTGACATACATGTTTGCGAATTCCCTTCTACGAACTGCAGATTGGAAAGCAACTGTGGGAAATCTAAAAAAGGTTCGTTAATTACATGTTGTGCTGAAAGGAAAATTTCACTTCAGAGCAAGGATTACCAGAAGATCTATCAAAATGTGAAATTGAAAAATGTTTTGTTGTGTTCAGTTTGTTAAGGAACGTATTTCACTCGGGTTATATTTACTAAAATAGCTAAAAAATTGACTAAAAAACATTCAAGATACTACATTGATACTTCGGTCCTGATTTAAAAAAACGACCTGAGAAAGAGACTATTTCAAACCCATCTTCCTGATTAAACCCTTCGCCAATTCTCCGATCGACTTTTTGTGAAAACTGCAATTTTTGGCAAAGGTAAACATTCGATCGATCCCCGATTACTGCTAGTTTTACAGATTGAATTCACTTACAATCTCTCATGTCCGAGTTGGGTACATTCTCAACTCTCAGCGCCCTGACCACATCACATTTCGTCTTCGTTCCTGCGTCTGCCATTCACCCAATGCCAACGATCCCAGTAGAAAAACATAGATCCTCGGAGTCGTCATCTTGTTATGTAGTTTTATATGGCTAACGTTGTATCAGAAAACATGGATAAATAATAATCATAATACTTTTAATTAGTTATCCTCTCATTAGTGGGTTTTTCAGGGACAATTAAACAAATAATTTTAATTGAACATCAGAAAAATATACTAAAAGGCAAACTAGATAATAGAATTAATTGGCTAGAAAAAAAATACGGCAAATAAACTTTCTCTTACAACTTATGCTTAAAAAACTCCATTTTTTAATTCTTTAGGTTTTTTACTTGGAAAAAATTAAAGTAATTGTCAAAACTATAATTTAGGTCATCGATCACGCATGAAGCTAATTGAGTGTATTCTTATCTGTAGAAGTAGTCGTTTTAATATATAAAGAGAAAAATTTACCTTTTTCAAATGTGAGGTTTCATCAGCCGCAGCTTTATAGCATTTTCAATGACCCCATTTTTAAGACGACAGTGCCACGGTGATTACAGTAATAATCATTTTTTTTGGTCAAAACCATTCTAAATTATTACTTTCAGTTTTACTGCTATTGACTCCTCCCTTAAAAGAAGCTAAGAAGCACGGAGGATTGAAGTCTCTCTTTTCAAAGTACAAAGTTGGATACAATGACTGACTGCTTCGGCTCACAGTTAGACAAGAGCAAAGTTAACTAAATTAAATATTAATCAGTCTTTTATTAGTTCTCACTTACTTTTCAACTCGGAAGGCGCTATCGTCGAAGAGTGCCTCTTACTTTAAACCTACTTCTTAGGAAATGTGACTTGTTGTGAATAATCAATTGATGCCAATGTAGGCGTATTATTTGCAGAACCTGAATAAACAGTTGATTTGTTGATTAAACATTAAGACGTGATATGTGGCATTCACGCCGTAGTAGAGACTTAAAGTTCATAATTAACTGCGTAGAATGCATGCATGAATGCATGCATTTTTTGAATTTCTTTTAAAAACGTGCATTTTCATTCTATACCAGTGTATGCATGTATTTTCCGGTAGATAACTTAGTACATCAACGGCATATAACACCGTAATGATATACTTTGGCTAAATAGGGAAAATATTTCTCGTTTTTTAAAACATGCATGTCACAGTGAGTTTAGTAACCAACCATTATTAATAATTGTAAATAATATATTAGCTGAGGCGCTACCAACCCAACTAATAAAACTCTAACGAGAAAAGAGCTCGGCGAGTAAAAAATAACAACAACAAAGCAAAAAACCAACGTACAACAAAAGCGGAGAATTCCAGGTTTTTTTTTTTCAGGCAAATACTGAGTTGTATTAGTTTCCCCCTAAACGTAAGTAAAATTAAACCGACGGCTAAGTGACTCTTCCCTTAAAAAATTTCCTTAAAAATTCTGTACCAAAACCCAATTGAACGAAAACGTCTTTTTCTTTACTATAAAAGACACTTCCGTCAGAAAGCATTTTCAAGGACGCAGGAACTGAAAGATCATGTCTGGAGAAACTATATATAAACAAGATTTCAAGATCTGCTTTTCAGGTATGTTATGAACAAAGGCGCAAATCTGCTGTAGCTATAATTAATTATAATCTAATATGTCAAGGGCATAGCTTAGAATAGGCCCATCGTTGAAAGGTCTGCAATTTCTGGTGAGATCATGATCTTTGAAAAAAAAAATGGGCAGCACGAACGGTTGAAAATTAATTACCGCGGAGCTTAATAAATCAAAGACGTTTTAGAGTGACGCTTTACAACCGGAAGTAAGGCCTTTCCTCTTTTAATTTGCCTTAACGCCACAAAAACCGTATTGCTAGTGTCTTTACGCTTATTGAGACGGTTTGCCCAAAAGAATTTGGACAAAACCGCAACCAACAATGCGAAACGTCCACGTCCGGTTGATGTGCGTCGCTCAAGACGTTTCTTCATATTAAAGCTCTCTACTCTTTTTTGCTGTTTGGCATTCCAGTAATGCCAGTAAAGAGAGCTTCAGACTGGACAACAGCTACCAGTACATGGCGAGATTTAATACGAGTTAGACTTTCCAAATATATATCTCTTTAAAAATGATTTTCGAAATTACGACGAAAATGTAATGGCAAGGGAGTTCTCAGTCTTTTTCCTAATTACTTTGAAGTCGAAAAGTTAAAAAACACTATCGGGCTCTGAAATGAGGCTAAAGGAGCCATTTTGTAATAATAAAAAAATGTTTAAAGAGGGATAATAGTCGCTTCTTAATGTTCTCAAGAATGAGTCTGGATGACAAGTATTTATGAGGGCTTTTTTTGGTTCATGGGTACCAGATGTTTAATCGTAGGCCAGTGATTACCTGTAGACTCTACAGGTGATTAGTAATCGGCTCCCGAATCATTCAGGATAGATTAGTCTTACTAAACTGACACTCTATCATTAAGACTAGTGTTCCGTAGCATTCTTTTGTTCTTACATTATCTTCTCTTATCCTATCTGTTCTGTTCTGATCTGTGCCATTTAGTGTCCTTCGCAGCCGTTATGAGGGTGGTCATGCAAGGCTCCTCCCAAACAACGTTGCGTGACGACCCCTATGACGGAAATGAAGGAGACCAGATCTTCTTGAAGAGCGCGTTCTTTGTACGTTTATCGCAATAATTAACATCTTCAGAAGCTAACACCTTTGATGATTTTCAAGTTTTGATAAAGATGGCTGACAGTCATCGAAACTGTCAGCATTATTAAGACTTTTCTTGGCTATGTTTTGAGAACATTTAAATAGATGGAGACCAGATCTGTTCATTCGCCACACTGAAATAAAAAAAGGTAAAACTTGCAAGAAACAAACTCAACTCGTGATGTCTCAAAGTTTGCGCCTTTTCGGTAGCGTGGAACAACAAAGGACGAAGGAGATAGTTTGAGAATTTAAAAACTTACAAATATTTACTGTAAAATCTAGTGGTGTACGGCAGTTATCTTTTAAATGACTGTCAGGGATAAATAACGACAAATTTCAATTAATCCAGAACTTTATAACCCATATAGTGGTTGGAACAAGGAAGTTTGATCACATTACCCCGGTGTTAAAAGAGAATGGTTGCGGGTTCTGTACAAAAAAGTCCTTTTTGACAGATGTGTCGGCGATTCACAAAAGTTTGCATGATTATTGACGTCCAGGGCTGAGTTGCTCAAAGCATGGTTAGCTTTAACCATTGGTTAAGCAGTATCAAAACCAATACGTTGTCAAGGTATTAAACGCTGGTTAACGCTAACCATGCTTCGAGCAACTGGGCCCAGGAGCCAGTCGGCCAAAAGTAAAAATTTTTTTTGGAATGCCCGAGAAGTTATAGAGCAAGACATTATGCGAACTTAAAACCACCTTTTTTTTTACATGTTTGCAGACCAAATATCGGTCTATTGGCTTAATTATGTCGCTATAGTGTTTTTTAGTCGTCAGCTGGAAGTTGAGATGTGGAAATCGCTTTTTAAATAAGACAACCAGCAGTTGCAAAAATACTTGCCGGACACTGTTATCTTATTTTGGCTTAACTGACCTGCTTACTGATGATCGTGGGCTCAGTGTGATCCCTTCACCTCCCCCTATCAAATTTGCTAGCAATACATACAAGACCATGCTCACAAACTTGGAGGAACAACTTTGAATGGAGGGGTCGAAGGGGTTGGGTATTATATTAATCTCGTACCCAGATCTCCCACGGCCAAGGGAAAGAGAGATTTCAGCGTAAAACAGAGTGAGATCTGGGTACGAGATTAGTATTATATTTCACAGATCTAGACACATGACTTGTAGCAGCGATTTGAAGTAAGAAAGCTGCCGGTACTTCGTCGGAGTACCTCAACATTTTTTTTTTTAATTATGAGCTCCTTCTTAAATCATAGTATAAAAAATGATGCCCATAAAATTCTTTAATTGAAAACGTTATATTTGTTGGACTTAAACTTTCAAAGAGATACAAATCTCTGATTCATCTCCTCAGAAGCCCCTAAAGTACAATTAAAAGGCGTTCAGTCTGTGTATTGTGATTTCTGCCTACCAGCACCCAAAACCATCCCTATGCTAAAATTGTACTCCTTCAGTCGGGAAAAATGGTGAAAACCTGCCTTTGTTGGTATTAATTGGAGAGTGCAACAATGCCAATGTAAGCCGTATCGACACAAAAATTATCAAGTTAGATAAACTCTTTTTTTAGTTGAGAGCATTTTTACCTGTCGATGGTAAATGAAATACAATAAAACAATTATGATTTTCATAAAACTTTAATTTCAATTGTTGACGAAAAGTACGTTTAACATTATCCTTTACATAACAAAACTTTAGCTCGTTACAAAAAAAAATATAAGAAAAAAGTTGCAATAAAAGGAAACGAAAAGTCTAATACAGTCAACTATCGCACCCTGCGGATACCCCGCTATAACGGACACCCCAATAAAACGGACAGTAGCTAAATCCCCGGCAACAGATGTTTGACTAAAATAAACTCCCGCTATTACGGAGTCTCGCTAATGAGGACACTAACTCAAGTTCCCCACAGTGTCCACTATAAAGGCAGTTAACGTTACACTGTATTTTGAAGGTCATCCATCGAAGGACTATCATCCATCGGGTAGGTCATCCATCGAAGGACTATCATCCATCGGGTAGGTCATCCATCGAAGGACTATCATCCATCGGGTAGGTCATCCATCCAAGGACTACCATCCATCGGGTAGGTTTACCCGACAAACTTAATGTCCGGGAACAAACATGTCTCTCGTTTATGGTACAAAGAAAATAAGAATCAGTAACGTTGGGACGAAACGAAACCAAGGTGAATTTAAATGTTAATTTCATATCCATCCAACTTCGCTCCTCGGAAAAATATTAAACCGTTGAAGAAATATTGCAACTCCCAATCAGTAACACAGGTTTTGTTCCAGACCAATCATCTTAGAATCCAATTGGTCTCAAGACCTCTCAATCTTTTCGAAAATGAGATATGATAACGATCGAGTTACGAGTCTGAGTTGAGTTAGAGTTGAGTTTGAATTAACATTGAGTTAGGTTTGAGTTACCGTTTTCGGTGTTATTTTTTTAATTTTTAAACCCTGTGAATGCAAATAATGACAAGGAATATCAGCGTTAGGGTTTATTTCCACTATCGCATATTTTTACGTGCGAACACACGTAAATTTTACGCACGTAAATGAAATAGAGGCAATATATCAAAGGGTTGCGTAAACCTAAAAGTTGAGCAAGTTTCAGCTTTTACGTTTATACGTTACCCCCCCACCCTCCCATACATTTTATATATGTGTTCGCACGTAAAAATTATGCGGCAGTAGAAATCCACCTTTACCCTTATTAAGTTGGTAAATTTAATAAAACTCATTTTTTAAATTCTACAAAAGGAACAGGGTGTAGACAGCCACATCCCCCTCCCCTGCCTTGGAATCCACACCCTAGACCACATTCTGAATGCGTGGAAAAGGCTTTCAATATTAAGAAAATCATTTCAATACTAAAAGAACGTATAATTACCATTGCTTGAATCCTGTCATCATTTTCCTCGATTTCAATATGAAGATCGAAAGACTACAGCAGAAAGCAATCTGCCCTAATGCACGCTAAATCAAGTTTCCTATAGTTTTAATGACAAATTATGAAGAAGGCTGGAGCATCTTGACAAAACAACCTTTTCGTCAATATCCAAAAGACTGTGTGTACGGTAGTTCTACATTTAACGCCATGACTCTAATGCTACCTGGATCGCAAAGTATATAAAGTGTACTGTGAATTTTGGAATACGGTGTTCGGACATAACAATAATTTAATAAAAGAACGTGATAAAATTGCCAGTACGAAGTAAACTCTAACTAAACGTGCAGCAGACACATTTTGGTAGATTTCTTTGCCGTCATCACTTTAACAACAGGACGGGAGAGGAAGAAGACGGCGAACCTTGTGTGTGACAAGAGTGACAATACTTTTGTTTGAAAACACGTTCCGCCGAACTTCACTTTCTGTTTTTTCTTTCCTAAAGACCAGTCACGTTTGTTACACACAAATGTCTTGCCGTCCTCTTCTTCCTGCCGTCCTGTTGCGTAAACTCACTAATGAGTTTAAGCAACAGGACTTCACATTAATGTTTTCGGGTCATTTACTAAGAGATCAGTTTTTAAAAAGGAGGCAAAGTTTGATGAGACGTTTTTTCAAAGAAAATTATTAATTTCACGCTTGTCACACAAGGTTTGCCGTCTTCCATCCTGTTGCGAGAGCGTAATCTGAAAAACTGAATTCACGCTGTTTCAAAATTCAACGCTATTATTCCATGTCCTTCAATTTGTAAAATGTTGGTGGACTGTATCTAAAGAAAGAAACAAAAAATAGTTGTACGGTGTTCACGTCCACCTGAAAACGTGAAGTTAGGCAGTTTCATGTCATGGTCGTACAACGACGGCACGAAAAATACCTGACTCTACTCTTACTCAACTCAAGCTCGTAACTCGATAAATGATCCCTTCGAAAATACTTAGCGGTACTAGCGCGTGTGGTGAAGAAAAACAAAGACGGGTGTTCGATGACATTTTTCCGCTTTGCGGTTTCCTGTGGTTCCGGAATGTAATTTTACTGTGCCTCGTGAACCCCGATCAAAACCCTATAAATGGGTCAAAAAAAAAAAAGCGCATGTCACAACTTTGAGCCTCGGCGTGTGCACTTCCGGTCGCGTTCACAATGGCATCAATGTCGCCTGTATTGACTGAAAGAGCTTTAAAAGCATCTTTAGCTAGTTTAACAAACCAATCAAACGTTTTCTTATCCATCTCTGCTCTGGTAGAATGAGAACGCCAATTTCTCAGAAGTCTTAACTGATCAATAGCGAGAGCATACGTTTCATCAATGTTTCCGTTTGCGCTAATCACAGAGGTGTGAAACTGTCCAGAAGGATTCGGTCCACGGGGCTTAATGTACAGCTCATCGAGTGTTTTAAGGTCGCCTTTGCTGTCTCGTGTAGCAAAAGACTTTGCGTAGAGGGTGAATTTACACAGCGCTGTAGTGTCCCACGTTTCGTATGACTTGTTTGTGAGAAGTTTGATGCTTTGTTTGCCACCTTCTTTGTTACAAAGTAATTTTCTCACAGCATTAGAGTCGTCCCACTGATGCAATAGCCCAAATTTCTTGTTCCATATTCGTTTGAACAATTGACGTAAGGCTTTAGGAATTTCCACGACCACAATTTTATCAAACTTGCAATAGTTTAACCACTGGTCATCAAGTAGAACCATGCTAAGTTCTTATTCAGCGATCAAGTTGGCCAGTTCCTAGCGGCTGAAATTAGATTCAAAACTCCAAGTCAGTTAAAGCACGGCTTCTTACTCAGTAACTTAGTTAAACCAACCTACTGCTCCACTGAAAAAAACTTGCGAAAACTCTTGCAAGCTAAGACCAGTTATGATCTACAACAGTAGCATTAGGCGCTGGTTACAGAATAAGCTCTTCAGATACCTTTGTTGAATCATGCAACAACAATGATGTATACGTACCTTACTATGCAAAAGCGACTTATACTGGACAAATTCAAGTTCCTCTTAAAACCGATCGCTGAGCTAACAGTCTATAAAATTGCACTGTGATAAAGGAACCAAGAAAGTCGCTTCTTCAGTCCTAGTGCTGAACAGCTCGAGTCTAGTCCGGCTCTCGAAATTGAAAGCAGTTGCGGGAAAAATCCCACATTCCTCTCAGCAAAGATCACATCCGGTTCGAAAGTGCTGAGAAAGCAGAAACTGGATCATCAACGAAAGACGACTCTCTTAACGATGCTTTTCTTTTGTACACTGGTTGTATTTCCCTAAATTGTAAGTAACACGTCGAGGTAGACCATAGGCCAGCAGTCCACCTTCGTTCTTCTCGCCTCCAATATATTTTTTTTAGCGGAAATAACCGAATTTTGATTCAATAATACTTTATTTCAAAACTGAAAGTAAAATAGGGAAAAACCCTCTATGTGCCTGACTGGCTCCCAAACCAAGACACACTATTCATCATATTCGATGTACAAGTTGTTTACATCTGTAGACCGCTGACCACTTTCGAGACAGAGCGAACAACTACAAATAACAATGATGCTGACTCGTCCCCAGCCGTCTTCGCGTAACGCGCGCGGCGGGAGCAGGGGGTGATGGGAAGGGAAAAGGGAGGAAGACACAGGATTTCCCAGTCGTCTCTCTCCCTCGCTTTCGTCCTTCCCATCACACCCCTCGCGCCACTAAGGAGAGACAGAGAGAGACGACTGGGGACGAGTCAGACAATGATGGATGTCAGGGACTAATGTTTTAAAAACAAATCCGCGAAATGCGAACGTCACTCATAGTATTTATAGTATTTTAGATTATATAGATTTAACAGTTTTTAAGTGGATTATGTAAATAGTGAATGATTCATTTGAATCAGACACTATGTAAGTCGTTAATTAGTTTTTAGTTAATGACGGATGTTGCTAGAGCTACAATGTAGAAATACTGTCAATAAATCGTTATTATTATTATTATTACGTGCATTGGTTCACTGCGATATGATTCATTTGTTTTTATTGTTCCACCTAGGTGGGCCAAACGATTTGCATTGAAGTGCACAATTCAACTAAGAAAATTTGAAAATACCCCACCTTGGGGAAAGAAATAAATCTCGCAACCTCGTTCCCAGGGTTCTCTCCTAGAGACAGGTAGGGGGGAGAACCTGGGAACGAGGTTGTTAATCTCGAGAAAGCTAATGACCAAAAGTCCTTAAGCGATCACCTCCCGAAATGCCTAAATTTGCCGACATTTGACAAATTAAATGAAATTGAATAAGATCGATATGCAAATTTACTTTAATTTAGATGGACTTCGGTTTGTTGTCATCCAAAAATTTGCTACCATTTTTTTTTATTATTATTATTCAAGACACTTATTACTGTAATTACAAAGAACTAATTAAAAAGAAACTAATAACAATGTTCTAAACAACCGCAATAACAGACATACTTACAATTATCTACATTTCACAATTATTACCCTGCTAGCAGAGGCTTTTCCCTTGTGTTTCTCAGCGTTGTACTGCCATTCTCTTCGCGGTTTTGGCTTCTCGCGTTTTGTTTTGGTTGTTCCAGATAATTTGGATCTTCGAGAAGAGAGACATTCATTTTCCAGAAGCCGGGCCCCTTTAAGTTTTGATTGGAATCGGTTAGATTTAACTCAATTGCTGCATGATCCGTTTTTATAGCTGGAATGATATCGGTTGTATTTACAAAATCCCGTAAGTTGTTTGATATCAGCCAGTAATCTAAACGACAGAAAATTGGTGGAGATTTTTGGCTCCAAGTATAACTTCTAGATTGTGGATTTTTAATTCTCCAGACGTCGACAAGGTCCAATTCATTTTGTAAACATTCAATATTATCTATAACCACTTTTCTAGGAACCATAACGCCACCTTTCTTATCCAGCTTAGGGCCTAGAGGACAGTTAAAAATTTGCTACCATGGCAACGTGACGTAACGACTTCTCCTTTCTGATTAGCACAGTGATAATAAGATTTTTCGATTTGTTGGTGACACTTGCATGTATTTTTGAGGGTATCACTTAAAAGTAATTACTATCAGTGACTAAAGGAAGAAAAATAAAAGGACATTCCTTTTTGCTGTGTCCACTTTTAGGAGCTTTGAAACAAAATGAAAGAAAATCATTCGGCCTTCAAACACTTCCATGAGAATTTAGGCCACGGTGTTTGCATCAGCACTTAAGTTGGGGTTTTATCAAACAAGCCATACCTAGAGCTGCCTGTTTACAAGGCGGGGTATCCCATTATGAATACTCTGTATATTATAATTCATTATTTGTTTGTCCTTTCTTCTGTAGAGGGTGGTAAAGGGGGTCTAGATCACGTTTCACGGAAATAAAACGGTCCTTTCACAATTCACGAAAAACAAAGACATAATGAAAATCACGGTTCACGGCGAATTAAACATTTATTTCTCGTTTCACGGAAAATAATTTTGCAAAATCACGCTTCACGGCTACTATGGAAATCACGATTCACGAGGAAAAATTATCCATTTCACATTTTACGGGAAAAAAAGGGCCGATCACGAATCACGAAAATACCCTTTACCACCTTCTCTGTAGACACAGTGCAGAAATAATCTAATCCCAGTTAGTAACGTCTGCGAAGCAGAGCCAACATCCTTATTCTGACCCCATACAGACTTAAAAAATTACTGATTTATCTCCTCAGAGGCCCTAAGGTACAACAATTAAAAGACATTCAGTCTGTGTATTGTGAGTTCCGCCTACCAGCACCCAAAACCATCCCTATGCTAAAATTGTACTCCTTCAGTCGAGGAAAAAATGGTGAAAACCTTCCTTCGTTGGTATTAATTAGAGAGTACATGATGAACAATGCCATTGCCAATGTATGCCGTATCGACGCAAAAAATACCTTTAGACTGAAACTCTTTCTTATTTGAAGCTTAGGAGAGTTTAAAGTCCGTCGCGGATATACGTAAAGTTGAGTTAAGAGCATCTTTGCCTGTCGATGGTAAATAAAAACTAAAACAACGGTGCTTTTCACGAAACTTTAATTTTATAACGAAGTACGTTTAACATTATCCTTCACACAACAAAACTATAGCTCGTTCCAAAAAAAAAAAACAAAACAAAACAAAAGTTGCAATAAAAGGAAACCAAAAGTCTAATACAGTCAACTCCCACCTTGCGGATACCCCGCTATAACGGACACCCCAATAAAACGGACAGAAGCTAAATCCCAGGGAACAGACGTTTGACTGCAATAAACTCCCGCTATTATGGACTCTCGCTAGTGATAGTCCAGGCATTTTAGGAATTAAAATTGGCTAACCTACCACTAATTGCAACAGAAATGATTTTTGCCGTTTTATAACAAATAGCGTTCCCTCTGTAACATTTTAAAAGTCTAGAGCAAGAAGATAATGGGAAAGTGATAAAAATCAACAAGAAATATGGGCTTATTGACTTTCAACATGAAAGCGAGGCTAAGAATAAAAAAACTACCTTTCGTTCTTTTAACGGTAAAAACTAAACAAAAGAAGACGTTTGTTTCATGAGGAAGTTTGTTTAGGTTAATCAACACTCTTTAAATGTATACCTCTGGTAGGCTGCATTGCTTGCGGCTGTATTTTCATTTTAAATATGGCGGCCTCCATCCTGGATTCGTTCTGAACAGGTCACAATAAAATTTAACCTTCTTTGTTCAAATTGTGTTTTAAAAAAAACATAAAATAATACAGAAACATGTTGTAATGAAGCAAAGTTAATTAGAATAATTTTAGGGAGTGGAATTTTTGTTGTTTTCTCTTTCACTATTGTACATGTAAGTCTTCTGAGTAACAAAGAAACTAAGCATGTTTTTTCTTTTAGGGAGCTGATTTATAACGTTCAAAATTGAAAAATAATAATAATAATAGTACAGAATTTTAGAATAGGAAATAATAAGCCTTAGTATAATTACATCGATGATTATCGAAAATAGAGCGCTGTGATTGGCTAGGAGCTTCGCTCTATCCCGCTATAATCACCGCGCGGTGATTATAGCATTGAAGGCTTGCAGTTTTCAAAATGGCAGCCAGATTTTCTGATGTTTCGGGGTCGGAAATTGATCAATAATTTTATTTTCTCGAATAATCATCGATGTAATTATACTAAAACAATTAGTCGCCTCAGGCGACGTGAATATTGGCGAATAGTCACCTCGACTTCGTCTCGGTGACCATTCGCCGATATTCACGTCGCCTTCGGCGACTAATTGTTAATTATTCAAACAGCTGCTAAGCTAATAAGGAATATGACATTAAATCAGTAGAAACCTAGAATGAGTATAATCCACCATCCTACGAAATTAAAACTCAAGAGAAGTGTTACAATTTTCCTTCAACATCTGTCAAGGTGTTTTTAGAGGGAATCATCACGGGAAAAGATGTGCCGGACCTAAAGTGAGCATCAATCGGACAGGCTATCATGCAAGCAGCTCACCAGGGGGGGGAGGGGGGAAGAGACGAGGTCTGGGACCGAGAAACGATGTTCTCACAACTTGCAAAGCGATCACTCTGCGTGATGGCCAGCGGATAATTGCAGCATTTTTCCACGGTAAATATTTTTAGACTTTTTAGAAACAAGAAGCGAGCCGGTTGAGGAAATCTGAAATGCTTAAAAAATTGAAAAAAATAATATCATGCATCTTTGTTCTTCTTGCATATCGTATTTGTCTTTCGGTATTGAAATTGCGGGGGAAACTAAAACGCAACCGCGTTAGATCTTAACCAACAACAACGCGCTCGATCGATTTATAGGTTACATCGTTTTTGCCGAGCAAGGATAACTTGATGCTGATAAAAATTACTGGAGAAAGTGTCAAATTTATCGGAAGCAAGAATATTCAGAAAGCTTTATAAATATGAACTTACAGCTCTACATATCATAACTGAATTAACACCAGATAAACATTCACACTTCATAACATTTCACTTCGTTTATTACGATCAGTCAACACCTTAAATCCAAAGTTAAAATTCAAAACGATACTAATAAACAAATCAGAACTACTACTGAACGCTCTGTACCTTGAAGCGACTTTAACTTTCCTAAGGTTTGCAGGAAAACACTGCTCGATAGCTCAACTCTTCGGCGGTTCTTATCAGTACGGAGCTATATGTTGCATATTCCAAACTCTGCAGAGGGAAATTGTTTAACAGAAAAAGAAAACCACACACTATGTCTGAAAAGCGACATCAAATCAATAACTTTGCGAATTACCAAAATATAATAGTTAGAAACAGTCCCGCCTTCGACCGCCATGTTTTTGTTTCTTCTCAAGACCGTTGATCTATGGATTTTGACGTAATGCGCATGATCAGTACCAAATCCGCTGGCAAGACCCTTGCTGATCGCTTTGCAAGTTGTGAGAACATCGTTTGGATTTCATTTAAGAGAATGTATGGGAAGTAGCTTCTCCCCCCCCCCCCCCCCCCCTGCAGCTCACCCTCGAGTTTACTTGAACCGCTGCAGATTGGATTGGGTGTACAACTTCATCACCACTTTGCCTCCCAAATCCTCATTGACTTGCGACATTGTCATTGGATTATGCTGTTCTTACGGGGAAGTTTAAAGGTTTCGAAAAATGCAGCTAACTCAAGAAACTGGCATACCTCATTACACTTCCGAATTTGTTCAATATGTGGCAGACTATGTTGATCATAATCTAAGAACATTGGACGGAAATGACACATTTGACGGGATGGGGTTAAAAGCTACTGTTTCCTCTGGTACAAAATAAAGGCAAGTTTTCTTAAAAGAAAAACGGTTAATCCAACAGAGGTATCAGCATCTGGACAAATTCAAATTCAGTACCAAAGGTTAGAAGACAATGCAGAAGTAAAAATCAGGTACAGAAACGTCTGTATTAGAAAAGCCACTGATCCAGCAAATAATCTAGATGTACTTCGGAAAACATCGTTCCTGTTTGGTGTATCGAGACCGGCTTGGTCTGGCATGAGGCAGTCATCCTGGTCAATCATCGGTAGTCTTGTCTCCAATGATGGACATAAGTTCAAGTAACTCCACACGCATCTGCTCCACCCTGAAGTTTGTTTCAGAACACACTCGACGTCATAAAGTGACATCAATTATTACCTTTGATCAGCCACTGTGGTGGAAGGCGTTGATGATCATAGAGTCTGAGCCTGCGAATAGCGACCTCCGTCAGGTAGTTCTCTGTCTTCGAAATTTTCACACGGAGATGGCTTTCATTGGTAGCAACGGGCACCTAATGGCAGAATCTGGGTTAAAGGAACTTCTGGAATTGATTTATGCACCAACCGCAGTTGGTGTATAAAGCTATAGCAAGACCCAAATGAGCTTATCTCGTCATTGATGCAGCTCCTTATACCCTTATCCTTTCTAAAGCCCTAGGAGTGTCCATTCCTGATCTTGAAGTTGAAGCTAATGCCCCTGACGTGAATGATGCAACAGCTGAAGAGGAGGCAATACCAGGTAAACCTGGTTTTGAGCTTCGAGACGCTCGTGCTCTGTACGAAGATTAAATAAATGTAATAGCTAGAAAGAAATCAGCAGATGAAGTCAGCTCGGCCAGTGCAATCAGTAAGATCAGACATCAGCTCCAACAGCACAATGGATCCCTGCTAAACTCTGGTTGCAGTACATGGACATGGTCGACATTCTAAGAAAATTTATCGAAGCAGAACGTACTGGGCATTGGGTACAGCATGTTGAAATGCTTCGCTATATGACAGCTTCTGCTCACAACCTTTACAGTTCTCAGTTGTATCTGTAGTCCATGGTCCGTCTAGTGAGTGAACATCCTGTTATGCACCAGAAAATAATTAATGGATTCCATGTAGTATGAAGAAGTGATCGAAAATGGACGGGGATGTCCACAGACCGTGTTATAGAGCAGATGATAATGAGAAGCATGAAGACGAGTGGTGGGTTAACGAGAAGAAGAGGGATGACAGAGCAACAGCGGCTGATATTGCTCCTTTCGATGCCAATTTACCGGTTCTGGATGGTGGTGCGCTCATTCAATGAATCCCTTGGCCGCGACGGTCTACCTATCGGAATATCTGTACATTTTACTGCAATTATGGGGACCAGAAGTATGAAAAAGTGATCACTGTCTTTGATGGATACACAAGTACATCCACAAAGAGCATGACACAGCAGAGACGTGCAGGAGGGAAAGTAGGTGCAACCGTCACATTTGCTGACGACATAAACTTATAATTAAGAAGGATCACTTTCTGGCAAACAAAAGCAATAAACATTCCCTCATTAATAAATATGCTTAGTCGTTATCTTCAGCAGACCAATTGCCAAATCTACCACTCGACAGCTGATGTCGATTTGTTCATAGTAAACAAAGCTGTGGAAAGTTCGAGAACAATGGACAATCTGCTGGTAGGGGATGACACTGATCTTCTTGTTCTGCTCTGTTATCATGACTAGTTAGATGCAATCAACTTTTTTTCCAACCGGAACCAAAAGCAAATTCCACTAAGCGTCAATTCTGGAATATAAAGCCAGTGAAGGAAAAGCTTGGGCCAAGAGATTTGTCACATTCTTTTTATCAATACTATCAGTGGATGCAACACTACCTCTGGATTGTACGAAATCGACAAAGGTCTTCCACTAAAGAGGTTTGTCAGCGACACCCACTTTCGTGAACACGTAAAGGTGTTTGACAGTCTTCCAGCGTCAAAAGAAAAAATTGTTAAGGCTGGAGAGCAAGTCACTGTTTGTCTTTACAATGGGGAGCCTGAAGAAGTACTTTGTGGATTGCGATTTCGTCGCTATTATGAAAAGTTGTCCACTGGTACTTCCCAGATTCAGTCAAAAAAGCCTGCCTGCTACTTCTGCTGCTGCATCATACCACAGCATGAAAGTCTATCACCAACTTATCCAGTGGAAGGGCGAAGAGCAACAAGTACCCGCTAAAGAATGGGGTTGGAGATAGAATGATGGCCAACTGGTACCTATTATGGCCCACCTCCAGGCGGAACCAGAAGCTTTGTTGAGCGTTGTGAGGGGCAATGACTTGTCTGATTGTAGTAGCATGCAATGCACATGTAAAAACATGATCTTAAGTGTTCAGTTGCCTGTGGACACTGTAGAGGCACTAGTTGCACCAATGCTGCAGCACTTCAACTCGATTTTGATGAAGATGTAGATGAAGATGAAGATAATTGAAGGCCTGAAGTCACTGACACGTTTTTTAAACTTTTGCAAGTTTGCTTATCAAAGTTCCGATCAGAAAAATCTAATTCATATCTCAAAATATATTTTTTCTATCGCAAATAGAATTCAGCCTCGTTTTCATGTGACTATTCAGGCTGTTAAAATTGAACTGAATTTAAGTGTCTTCCATTGCATAGATTTTCCTAGACTTTTAATATGTATATTTAAGGCTCTTTGTTATTTCAGAACTGAAGAAAAAACTTCTGTTGCAATTAGTGACAGGTCTATCAGTACGTTGACTGGACTATGAGGACACTGACCCAAGGTCCCACAGTGTCCTCTATAAAGGTAGTCTGCTACACAGCCGTTTTTAGTGTCACGCAATGCTCCTAAAAACGGCGTGTGTAGCAGACTACTTTAAAGGGAGTTGACTGTATTTTGAAGGTCATCCATTCAAGGACTAAACCTACCCGACAAACTTATGTCGGGGAACAAACACGTCTCTCATTTATGGTGGAAAGAAAATAAGAATCAGTAAGTTGGGACGAAACGAAAGCAGGCTGAATTTAAATGTTGATTTCAAATCCATCCAAGTTCGCTCCTCGGAAAATAAAACAGTTGCGGTGATAAATAATGTACTTTTGAAACATTGGCAAATCAGCCGGCGCAACATTAGTAATGGAGTCTAATCAGTAATTAAAACAGGTTTTCTTCCAGACCAGACATCTTAGAATCCATTTGGTTTCAAGACCTTTCAATCTTTTCGAAAATACTAGCGGTCCTAGCGAATGTGGTAAAGATAAACACAGGCGGGTGTTCGATGACATTTTGTCCGCTTTGCGGTTTCCTGTGGTCTGCGGAATTTGTTATTATGGTGCGGCAATCTCGTACCTTGGGTCTTCGTCCCTTACTGCGCATGCTGGCTTGACTGTTACCCGACCGCTGGTCAAGGGGAACGAAGACGCTGGGTACGAGGGTTTTGCATCGAAGTTTCACGATCAAAACCCTCATTCTCGACCCCAGTGCTTACGGGTTTGGGAATGCGCCCGTAAGCTCTGGGAAACTCTGCGCCGGAGTAGCCAAAATCTGGCTATTTGGGCCTCACAGCGCATGCTCTTGGAAAATACCGTTAAACGTTCCCAATCACAGATTGAGACTTGAAGTTTGCGTATGCTTGACAGTTGATTAATATTTCTGTGGACTACTTCACGAGGTGGTAAGTGAAACCCGAATGGCTTGTTAAAATAAACGTATGGAAATTCCAATAAAACTTTCCAAAATATGAATTTAGCGTCCTTTCATTTATGTTTGTTCATGAACATTAACACTTCAGCGAAGCTTCTTTGAAATGTGATATCGTGGGAAAAGAAGAGAACTATAAATATCTAGTCGCATTGTACACGTATCACTTTTAGTTTTTCTGTTTTTTTTCTTGCAAGTCTGTTTTTGTGCAATTTACGACAAGAAGCTGAAGTTTTCATTCATACTCGGCTACTTCGTGTGAACAAGATAACGTGGAAGTCGAAGGAAAATCAGCAATGTGTCACGCGTCTTAACTTATAGCTGGCAAAGATGTCGGTGTATTTTTATTTTATTTTTTTTGCATTCAAATCTTTTTCTGGTTCACGGTTCAATTTTCGATATGTAGCTAAGCTATTTTATTTGAAAATTGGAAAATCCAGTAATTCTGCCTAATTAGTCGTTCAAATGTTGTTTTCAAGAATCGGCCGGCCGTGTTTACTTCAACATTTCTAGGGAAAAAACCCGCTCACACGCCAGACACGCCGCACGTTCAACCGCTCTCGTGCAAACTTGAATAGACCAATCAGAAACACTTTTATTGTTTTTTGCTGAAACCAATCAGAGACAAATCTTGCTGCAGGGTTCCCCAGAGCTCTTGATCCCTCTCCTTTACATGCGCAGAAGAGCTCTGGGTCGAGGTTGTCAAAACCCTATAAATGGGTCAAAAAAAAGAAACGCATATCACAACTTTGAGCCTTGACGTGTGCACTTCCGGTCGCGTTCACAATGGCATCAATTTCGTCTGTATTGACTGAAAGAGCTTTAAATGCATCTTTAGCCAGTTTAACAAACCGATCAACGTTTTCTTATCCATCTCTGCTCTGGTAGAATGAGAACGCCAATTTCTCAGAAGTCTTAGCTGATCAATAGCGAGAGCATACGTTTCATCAATGTTACCGTTTGCGCTAATCACAGAGGAATGAAACTGACCAGAAGGATTCGGTCCACGGGGCTTAATGTACAGTTCATCAAGTGTTTTAAGGTCGCCTTTGCTGTCTCGTGTAGCAAAAGACTTTGCGTAGAAGGTGAATTTACACAGCGCTGTAGTGTCCCACGTTTCGTATGACTTGTTTGTGAGAAGTTTGAGGGGGTGTTTGCCACCTTCTTTGTTACAAAGTAATTTTCTCACAGCATTAGAGTCGTCCCACTGATGCAGTAGCCCGTATTTCTTGCAACCTCGTTCCCAGGGTTCTCTCCTACCCGCCCCATGGAGCGAGAGAGACATGGGGCGGGTAGGAGAGAACCCTGGGAACGAGGTTGTATTTCTTGTTCCACATGCGTTTGAATGTTTGACGCAAGGCTTTGGAGATTTCCACGACCACAATGGTATCAAACTTGCAATAGTTCAACCACTCATCATCAAGTAGAATCATGCTTCTTTAATTTCCAGAGATCAAAATGGCTTTCCTCGCTGAAACTAGGTTCAAAACTCCTTACTCGGTAACTTTGTTAAACCAGCGTACAGCTGCAAAAGACTTGCGAAAACTCTTGCGTGCTAAGACCAGCATGTTTTACAATGGTAGCGAGGCGCTGGTTACTCAATAAGCTTTTATTTATACCTTAGATTGTTCTTGAATCATATGACACTGATGTATACCTTATTGTCTAAAAGCGACCTATAGTGGACAAATTCAAGTTCGATTCCCTTTAAACTGATCGCTGAGCTCACTGTGATGAAGGAACCAACAATGTCGCAGTTCGTCCTCGTGATGAACACCTCGAGTAATCGCTCGAAACTGAAAGCAGTTGCGGCAAATACCCCACATTCCTCTCAGCAAAGATCACATCCGGTTCGAAAGTGCCGAGCAAGCACAAAGTTGATCAACCTACGACGAGAGTCTCTTAACGACGTTTTTTACGTCATCGAGTTACACAAAGGCCAGCAGTCCACCTTCGTTCTGATCAAGAATAACTTTTTGTTTAGCGGAAATAACCGAATTCGAATTCAATGTAACTGAAATGTGCCCCTGACTCGTTCCCAAAAGCAAACACACTATTGATCCTATTCGACGTGTCAGTTGTTTACATCTGTAGTCCGCTGACAATTTTCGGGGAAGAGAGGACAAAAAAAGCGATGGAAGGGACTGATGTCCCAAATAAAACTGAAGTCCACGAAATGCGAACGTTCATTGGTTTAGTGCGATATAATAATAATAATAATAATAATAATGATAATAATAATAATAATAATAATAAATAATAATAATAATAATAATAATAATAATAATAATAATCCCCGGCCAATTAAGCATCAGTGAACTACAAAAGATAACCTTGCTAGGTACAGCACACATTCTGAGGAGGGTGTTATCAATCTAAAAACTGGCTATCCCCTAGTGCCCCAGGATCATGGTTTGATCACGGCCCTAGAGACTCTAAGCAAACATTATGTGAGGACAATAGTAATAATAATAAATAAATAATAAATAATAAATACATAAGGCGCATTTACAAAACAGAAAATAAAATCGCAATCGCTATCTAAATAAGTTCACCATAACGTTTACTAAGATAAAAAAAGCTTTCCTAAAAAGATGAGTTTTCAACTTGTTTTTAAAACAGATCACAGTTTTGGCATTCTTATGTCCTCCGAAAGGGAGTTCCACAATTTCGGTGCCACAAAAGAAAAAGCTCTACACCAGTCCCGTAGTTTTCAGTTTTAGCTTTTTGAAGACAGAGTAGTGAACGTGACGCTGATCTTAAATTTCGTGACGGTTGATACATTTCAATTACAGGCTTCAGGTAGTCTACAGACTGGCCATGTATAGTCTTATACGTTATGAGGAGAATCTTAAGTTTAATCCTCTTTTCAACACTGGAAGCCAGTGCACCGTTTTGCAGGGGCACTGTACAGTACCGCAAATGATCCCGAGACCGCAAATGATCCCCAAAATGGACCGCAAATGGTCCTCGACCGCAAGTGATCCCCAAAGTCGACCGTAAATGATCCCGAAAAAAAAAAAAAAAGGAATGACTTGGACTCAAGTTAGCGGATTATTGTGTCGATTTTATCATTATTATTATTACAAAAAGTCACTTAAAATTGCATTGTTAAACGCCTGTTTTAGTATTTAAACGGTAGATATTATAGGCATATTTTTATCCCCTAAAAATTTTTCATCTGTTCGGATTTCCTAACTCAAAGTTTAGTGATCCGAAAATTATAGGGATCAAGACTTACCTTTTCCAATCGAAAATTTCAGCCAGAAAAAAGGCTTCCGAAAATCCTACGTGACCTTTTTACGATAAAAATCCGTTTAAAATGGGCAATTATACCACTTTTAGATGTTCGAAAATCCTATGAGAGGTAGGCAAGCAAAGAATTTTACAAAAAATGTTCCGAAAATTCTAGATCTCAATTCGTCTTCCGAACAGATAGTTTCCGAAAATAGAGCGTTTTCACATGACGTCACGGCGGCCATATTGGTGTTCCAAAACAATGAAACGGCGGCCATGTTGGTGTACCAACAAAATCCTCTGGGAGTTGAACTCTTTTCTCATGTAAATGATTTCTTTTGTTCCAATAAATTAGCATAGCTGCTGGCCACGTGAGTGAAAACGCTCTATTGACATTGGGTGCCCCTGGTTTTCGAGGGCCCATCACAAGACGCGCCGTGGTATTGATATTTAGGAATACCGTACAAAAGACAATTACAATAGTTGAATCGCGAGATGACAAGGGCATTAACTAACATTTTGAGTCCGTCTAACGAGAGATATTTCCGAATGCGTCCTATTGATCTTATGGCTAGAGTAGATTTCTTACAAATTTCATTGAAGTGACTTCTAAATGACAAATTATTATTCATAATAACACCTAGATTCTTGCTTTCTTTGTGATGATAATTTCAGTCCCTGCAAATGTGATGCTGTCATCAAAGGATGGTTGCTTCATAAAACGTGATGTAAACTGCAACACCTCGGTCTTTCCAGGATTGCTTTTAAGCATGTTTCTGGTGTTCCATGAGAAAATATGCTCAACACACTGCCGCAAGGTAGTAAGGGCGTCGCTCAGATGGTTAGGGTTAACAGCAATATATACTTGACTGTCATCAGTATAGAACATGCAGTTAAGATTGTAGGCTTGTATCACCATCCTGTAGAGGTATAATATAAAGAGTAAATAATAAGGGCCCAAGTATGGATCCTTGTGGGACACCAAACTCAAGATATCTCGGCGAAGATATAGTATCGCCAATGATTACTCTCTGGGTGCGGACATGTAAATATGATGAAAACCATTGCAGGGTAGTGCCAGAAAAGCCGAAATATGATCTTAGACTTTCAACAAGAAGGGTGTGGTCAAGTGTATCGAACGCCGCCGACAGATCAAGCATTACAAGTACGACTTCATTGTGAGAATCAGGGTTTTCAAGATGTCATCAGTAAACTTGAGCAATGCAGTTTTTGTAGAATGATGTTGCCTATATGCCGATTGAAGACTGGGAAAAAGGCCATGTTGTCTAAGATAGTTATGTATTGGAATAGATGCAAATTTCTCAGTTACTTTACTCAGGAGAGAGATGTTTGCAACTGGTCTATAACTTGAAAACGAATCACTTTCAAGTTTAATATTCTTCAGCCGCGGGTGAACATGGGATTCCTTTAAGATAGTTGGAAACATTCCCTGAGTTAGAGATCGTCGCACAATTTCGCTTAACACAGGTACAACGGAATCAATATTGTCTTTGACCACTGAAATTGGAATTGGATCAAGAAAACACGTTTTATTGGAAAGTGAAGTCATTACTTCTTGTCTGACATTTGTTATTGTTCCAAGATGGTGGACCAAACGATTTTAACACTAAAGTGCTCGATTTGGCTAAAAAAGTTTGAAAATGCCCCATGCTGGGAAAAGGCGATAAATCTTGTGAAAGCTAAAAAATGACAAAAAACGCCCTTAAGCGCAGACCTCCCGAAATGCCAAAATTTGGCGGTCGGCTTGTTAATGCTTTGACTGGCGATAAACTTATGAATCTGGTGATGGGTTGAATAATAAGGCCCAAGCCCCGGAGTCAAGTATGAATTTTAAAATATCAAAAATGGTCTGTCTATTGCAACACCGGCCGTATTAACTCAAATGAACACCGCAGCGCTTATTTACGATTTGACTTTGTCCTCTATGTGTACGTGGAACTATTTGCGGGTCGCGCTTGAATAGATTTTCTCATTTGTGAACACCACGGCACCACGTAAAAGCAAAACCTTTCATAAGACATCGTTTTCCTATAAATGGCTTTGTACTTAGCTTCTCTTTAATCCTTTAAAACAAAGGCTAAAGGCAACCCAGAAATGGCCTGATATGGTGTTGAAGATACTATTGTTTACACTGGGAGGATGCGGCGCCTGTTCGAGTGAAAGCGAAATATCTTTTGCAGAGTTTTAGCCTGCGAGCAAGCTCTCCATTTGGGCGAGTGAAGCGAGCCACGAGAGCGCTATACGCGCGAGCGACTGCCCCCGTTGTCGCGTCTCCCCTCGCGCGTGTACTTTTCATGATATTCCCCAAATGAAGACTTTGCTCGCAGAAGTAGTCTTCGTTAATTTTTCTGTTAACTATGTACAACACAATCTAACAGGACTCACACCACCAACCCAGATTAATGTTTTTTTACTTTAAAATAAGCAGCTACAAAATCTTTTTAGCTCTAACAAAATCAATTACAAAGTTATTGCTGTTGTGTGGCGAGCCTCAGTGAAAGATTGCTTAAAAAGAGACGAGCTTTGATGGTTCTTCTTGCACTTTAGCTTTGCCAGCTACAATGCCTGATTCAATGCCACACTCATCTTGCCCTCGGAGAATCTTGAAGTAACCTTGCAATGAAAAAAAAAGGGAGAGGTTAAGCTTGCATTTTCGCGTTTGTTTTTTCGGAGAGTGAAGGCAAGCGTGAAGCAAGCGAGGAGCTCCAGACACGCGCGACGAGAAATTAGCCCTGGCTAAATCTATATATTAACATGATAAATCGATAAAAATAGATATTTAACAATTATTCCTCTCGCCCTCAGGGCTTCTGAATCAATAGCCCATGCGGCCGAAATCCAGCTAGTTGGTAAAAAATATCGAGAATAAAAAAAATGTAGCCAGTTAAAGCTAGACTTTAATCCTTTATTGCCGCCAAAAAGCCCGCGCTATTCGCTACTAGTATAGTGGGCTATAACATATAGCCTTGTAGTAACGCAGCATTGATAATAGACCACTAGTTGGATTTTACCAAAGTGCATTAACTCGACAATTACCTTTATCTCCCCAGTCTGTGTTCCACGAATTTGCGACGAGCCTACAAGAAACAGGTAAGTTTATCTAACCAAGCTTATATTACTAATACTAAAAATATCATGTCAAAAAGTTTCTTACAGAATGACATGTTCCAGATTTCCTTCTTCTTAAGAGAACAAGTCAAAAATACATGTACTACACGGTCAAGTTAAATGGTGACGTTGACTTGCATTAAGTCGAAATAAAAAAGTTACTGCTTTTTTTATACAACACCATTTCGCCAAACTCATATCAAAGATCGAAAATTTCCGTATTGATCCCGACTCTCAAATAAGCCAGATGCTGGACCCAAAAAACCTCTCTAGGGAGCTAGTGGTTCCCGAAATTTAAAAATTTTGCGATAGCGACCCCCTTAAATCTATTGCTGCCCTGCTTTTTGTTTTCCTCCTTCTACTTATCCTCTCACCCGTCCCCCTTGCCCTTTCATGGCCCTGGGCCCCGTTTCTCGGAAACTTTTCGGGCCCAAAGGCAAATTTTAAAATCAAAACTTGCTGCATAGTAGCAGAGTTCCTAGCTTACAACCAGTAAATTTTTGCTTCGTTAACTGATAGTTTCATTGTATTATTTTAAAAATTATTGAAACTTTGATCTTGAATGTAAAACCACACACAAAACAGCCTTCGGGGCCCAAAACGTTACCGGGACTTTTGAGAAACAGGCCCCTGGGCAGAAGTTCAGTTGGTGCACTTATGAGACTGCAAAACAGCTCGTATTATAGCCTTAGTTAAGAAAGCGCGCGTGTGTGGTCAAGGGAAACGCCTGGAGTGAGGGCGAAAACAGAAAGTGAGACTGTGCCCCACATTGACACTCACCTGAAGCCCATGCGCTGTGTGCCCGCCAAAAAAAAAAAAACAACAACAACCAGGTGATCTGTGACGTCATTGCGGGGGCCTGGGCAAAGAAACTTTAATGCCGTATCCCATAAACCAACGCGCGCACCAATTCAATTCAATTCAATCTGTTCCCGTCAGCTTTGGTTTATGGGATGCGGCATTAAAATTTCTTTCCCAGGCCCCCGCAATGGAGTCACAGATCACCTGGAAAGACAGCAACTGTTTTGTAGTGCACACCCTCCTCCCCTTCCTTCTGTGATTTTTCCCGAGGGGAGTGGAGGGAGTTCTGTACATAGGCTACTGTATTGCAATCTCTGCACTTACCAATATGGTTCACTACCCTCTACTCCCCAGCCAAGGATCTTAATAGCATGTCCTCCGAGAGCACCTCCACTAGTGTGTCGATACACACCTACAGTGACAAGAAAAGAAAATTAAAGAAAATGACAAAAAAATTCACATCTATAACAAGCAATATTATAATTATTACTTAAAAATGAAGGCAAGGCTGATTGGACAGCTAAGGGTTGGTAATGCACAAAGTTATTTGCCCAATATTTCAACTAGACAAAACTAGTCTTCATCAGGGGCTAGCAAAGCTACCGTAAGTGAGAATAGAATAAACGGTTACAGTATTTAAAATAATATAAATATTATATACCATTGGCAAATTTATCTGAGGAGTGCCGTACATGTAGTGCGGTATGAAACTTAGTAGTAATAAAATGCATGTCAAATCTCAAGTTGACACCAGACAAACTAGATTATACTATGCTCTAGTCCTTAAAAAGCTATTGAGCACTCTGCCGATAGGCGTGCGTACGCATCAACTGGTAAATATCTTATATACGGCAGTATTTGTTTTGAATTCAAGGAGAATCCCTTTGGGAGAGTGATCTACGTTAACCCCTTTAAGACCCAATATCCACTGACAGATTCTCCAAAACTGGTCTCTAGGCATTTCCATAGACACTAAGTTGAGAGAATTTGATCACAGATCAAGGCTGTGCACTAAGGAAAACTGAAGGGAGCCCAATGCTCTGAACCTAGCATATGATTTGCATGGAAAATCTGAGATGTTCTACCTGCCTAAGAGCAAAAGTTAGGCGCCAGAGGCCACTGGACTCTGCAAGAGCACAGCCACATTTCTTCTTAGGTGATTATTTCAGTAATTCTCACAACCTATTCTCTTGATTGTGTACTGATATTGTTTTAGGAGAGAATAATAATTGATGTTTAAAACCCTTGGGACTCAAATTGAGTTAAATGCCAATTAGCACTGTTGTTATAAAAGTTTTCGATTTTTTGGTGACACTAGCATGTATTTTTGAGGGTATTCTTGAAAGTAAGTACTATGAGTGACTACGGGAAGAAAGATTAAAGGACATTAATTCCTTTTCGCTATGTCCACTTTTCGGAGCTTTGAAACAAAAGAAAAGAAAATCATTCCCTTCCAAAATTTCCATGGGAATTTAGGCCACCGCGTTTGCATCAGCACTTTTAAAAGTTGGGGGTTTTATCAAACAAGCCATACCTAGAGCTGCTACAAGGCTACACATTATGAATACTCTGACTAGTTATTATAATTCATTATTTGTTTGTCTTTCCTTCTCTAGCCTATATTGCAGAGGTAACCTAATCCCAGTTAGTAACGTCTGCAAAGCAGAGCCAACATCCTTATTTTGGACCCCCTACAGATTCAACGAATTACTGGAAGTGCGTTCGAAATTTCCTTTTAACCTGATTGGAAAGTACCAAGTGCAATTCAACCCGTGCTAACCAACCGTATAAGCTATACATTAAGCCAGCAAAGTGTAATCCATTACAAATATTCTTTTCCTATCCGTATTGTTGAGGCTGGGAGCCTGAGCCGTTTTAAGAGTACGCTGAAGTGCTTCCTAAATATCCATTAGTTGTTAATTGTCTTGTTCATCTACAATGTATTGTTATTATTGTTCTTTAGGAATCTAATTTATTTCTTGTAAATAGTTTTTAAATGTCTAGTATTCTATATTCTATATTGTGCATATATCTATTTTTATCTTTCTATTTAGGGAAACATCATAGGGTCAACCTCCAATTTTCCTTTTCAAGATGTTTTAGAATTTTTAGTTCATCATCTTGAATAAACACGTTATGTTATGTTACTGTTATGAAAACTGACAATGGCTTTCTCAACAGGCCAGTTATAGCATGTACTCAAATCCACAGGTGGCAGTCCAGACCAGGGATTTTGGCAGTTTTTCCCAGGTGTCTTAAGCCATTTGCCCCTGAGCTGGCCTTAACTGCCTGTGCAGATCCATGTCCTGATGTCATCAGTTTTTATTAATGGTCACCAGAGACAAAGGCAAAAAACCATGTAACATTGACCTGAAAATTTTGCATCTGGACCAGATGGTCTTGAATTGTACAACCTGTAAAGAGCTTTGTGGTAAGTTTTAGCTCTTTATAGCATGACAATGACCAGAAAACCGCTTGACTGGCTTAAAACACGTTTCTCGGCAAAGTTTCTGCAGGAAAGGGGGGAAATGAAAGGGGGAAAATGGGTTTTGTTTTGTCTGTGGCACAGGCTATCCTTCTCCTACCAGTTAATGGATGGCTCATACATTTACTAAAAATTTAATATAAACAAAAAAGAGGGGTCAACAAGAATACATAATTTACCACTCTTGTAGCTTGGGAAGTCAGCGTACACAGTGAAGGCACCTTCCACTGGTCCATAGGTCATGATCTCAGTTTGAATCTTTTCAACCTCAGAGCTAACAGCATAACCACTTTGTCCGTATCTCTTGTCAGCCGAGTAAGTAATATTGTATCCTAAAAGGCAAAAGAAAAAACACATGGACATGTTGAGTGATTAACATGTCTTGAATGATTGAAATGACAATTAGAACAAGTTGAAAACATAGAAAGTTCATGGCTAGTCAATGCAAAAACTAACAATATGGGGGTGAGTCAAAGAATTTGCCACTAAAAGGTCTGTGTTGTGGTTTGCACAGGCAAGCAAAGAATCAGTTTGTGGGTAGTGGGTAGGGGGTGGGGGAAAGGATTGGGATACTCCCTATGATGGTCTATAGGAGGAGGCTTAGGCACATTTTATGATTGTGAAAAAGGACAAGAAAACTTCAGGTTAACCCTTAAAGCCCTAAGAGTGATCAGCATCAAATTTCTCCTTAATATCAATGCTTTGTAAAACAGAGTGATCATGAGAATTACGGACATGATCACACAAGATGAATTTGCTTGATATTTTATCAACTTCTCCCCACTACTTCTGTAGGAAATGAATAGGGGCAACAATGAGAATTCAAATTTTCATCTTTGGGTTTAAAGGCTTAAGTGATGTATTCGCCTATTTTTTTTTAAAAATAGTGTGTTTGCAGCTATTAAAAGGGATGCAGTGTTCTCAACTATTATGTGAAAGGGGTGCCATTATATCAGTGGAAGATATATCATGATAGGGGTACCTTTCCCATCAAAAATGGTATATAAAAAGGAAGGGATAGGAACTCGGGGCGGAGCCTCCCCGCATATAATTGTTTGAGACCCGCCCCCAGGGTAAAGAATCCCATCAACAGCTACACATACCTGCTTCACATTTTTTTGTGCATGGAGGGGTAGGAACAATGCCACCACATGGTTTAAGATGGCCTTTCACATGGTGGTCACAAGCTTTGACCTCATATGGTTCACAACCTTTGTGTGAATCATATTGGCCTCCTGTAACAATACCACTTTCTACCCAGTAATTCCTGAGGAAAAAAGAAAATAAACTTAAAACGGAAGCATAAAGAACCCAAGGGTTGTCCAACACATATTGGGGCCATTTATACGAGGAAAAATAAGACGCGAACTGTACCATTTATAAGAAAATGTCTTATCCAAGACAAAAACAGCTTGTATAAATGGATCGCAGCTTATTCCTGTTCTTGACTCGAAAATGAAAACAAAATGAAAACGCATTGTAATTTGTAAACAACTTTTCCCTGCCAGTAGCCTGCCAGTCTGCCAAGGGGTAAGCAAAAAATTTCCCGCCAAAAATTGACACATGCACAACATGTGTTTGCTTCTTATGTAGGACATGAAGGTCATTTATACGAAGTTTTTCTCATCTTAGCTAAGATGCATCTTATCTAAGAACAGGTGTTAAGGGCTGTTCTAAAATAAGACGCCTCTTAGCTTAGTCGCCTCTTATATTTTAGATGAAATGTGCCATTTCTACGGAAAGTTCGTGTCTTACGTAAGATGCGTCTTATTTTTCCTCGTATAAATGGCCCTATTATGACCTGAGTCAGGTATTCTAATTAACCTCCAAATCAAATCAATTCAAGTTGGGGTCACACTTTTTTTACGGTTCCTTTCAGTCACACAGAAACTCTTCTCTATCAACAGTTCTGTGCTTTGCTGCTGTTTACCACCTTCGCCCAATGTGTCTGGCACTATCTGTGGCTTGACTCACTTGATTCAGATCCATTTTGTTTGTTTTTCTTTTAAAAGCTTCATTGGCTGTTCAAAACTGCAATATTTAGTAGGGCTTTGAGCTATTTGAGATTGTGCGTTACTGAAATGTGTGGCACAGGGAAAGTGCTCTTCATGTGAAGTCAAGTTTACTGACATTTACTTATTATAATGAACCATCATAACAGTAGTCAACCTGACTTCCCATTACTAAGTTTGCAGTAAACTGGTGGACTGGTGCACTTGGATAATGACTGATCCAAATCATCTAACAGCCCGACTTGGGAGTATTAATTACACATAAAAGGAACAAAAAATCTTGAGTGTATTTTCAGCTTGTATTTTAGAGACATATCAAGAAAGGCATCAAGAAAAAGAGCCTTAAATCAACTTACAAGCTGTTTTGAACATCAGCAATATTATTTTTCTATACAAAGAAAAATAAGATGCATCTTATATGATATGACATTAAGTTTAGTAATGTTTATATCACTGAGGCTTCATAATCTTGGCTACATAATTAAAATCTGGTGTTATAAGCTGATCTAAGGGTAAAATTAATTGACATGTGTTTTAAGGAAAAGTTTGCATCAAAATTAATGTGTAATAAACCTCTAATAATATTATGTAAGAGGCAATGATCGTTAAATTTTCTATTATGGCCTGATCATGATTATGACTCACCAAGCAGCCTCTGGAAATCCACCATTACATCTGTTAAACAAGAAAGGATACTAATGACTTTGGTAAAATACTGCCACTTACACTGAAAACAATGTTATGTTTTTGTAATCCCCCTTCATCTGATATTTATGCAAATTACGAAGTCCTTTCTATGATAATATCCTTATTTTAATATTACTTCATGTCCCAAATCTTTGTGTACATGTCTTTGGAAGCCAGCACCCACAAATCCCTACCCATCAGCTCCAAAACAATAATTGTCATTTCCTGACTATAAGCCTGCCGTGTTCCAGGCGCCTGGCATTCAGAATGTGAAGATGAGCGAGGAGATCTAGATGTGAGCACCGGAAAAAAACTGTGAGGGGGGTTTTTCTTGCCCGCAGTCTGACTTCATATACACTCCACTCATAATCTGAATGCCTATAGAACAGGATATTGCATGACTTCATTCAATCTAGGTTTTTGGCCACTGAGGGAAGCTAATTCAAGATATTAAAATACGCATGTGGAAGGGGACAGTTTTCATTCAGGCCGGTGATGAGCAAGCTTATAGAGCCATGTTAGAGGAATAAAACAATAATAATCATTAAACAATTATCCTTTGGGAAAACATTTCATTTTCATGCAAATATTTTTTTTTGTTTACTCCTCCAACATCGCCTACTGCACACAGGTTCTACAGTTGTCTGCTCTGCAATTGACAATTATTGATGATGATTAAGATGTACAAATAATTATGTCTGGGCTCTGCAGGGTCTCTTGTTTGAAAAGGGCTTAATTAAGATGATTCTAGCTTATGGGACTGGTGTATACATTAGTGGAGGTATATATACATAGTATTATTAACTATTTACTGACCCCATTCCACATGAAGAGCAGCACGAAAGCAAATCCTCAGCAGAAATATGGGGTGTCAGTTTGCCACCAGATGCTATGCAGATCCTGTCTGTCATTGCTTCTACAGCTCCAAATGCCTGGTAAAATGCAATACATAATGTGCAATATTGATATGTTACTGCTAGTACTATATAGGACCATGCGTGTTTACCCCGTTAGACTTACAAATAAGACAAGTAACCTAATCTTCTCACAGTTTGAGGGGAAATCAAATGTTATGCATGGGAAACATTCACAGTCTACGGAGTGCTGTTTCCTTCAGATGAAAATTTTCTTGAGCTAAACTGACAAATTTCTGCAACATTCCTTTGTCTATTATGGAAATTTTGTTCCTAAAACTGATTCCAGACAAGTGTCCTCATGGCTGTGCTCTAGTGGCACTGCTGGACCCTGGCAACTGGTGGACTTCCTGGCTCCTGCCAATGACCAGAAAATCTCAGTTTTTTTTTTTCAAGAAATCAACTGCTGGGTACCCTAAATTTCACAGATGCAGAGCACTGGGCTCCCTTCAATTTCTCTTACTGCATGGCCTTAGTCCACTAATTGGTTGGAGTCTTCTTCCATGGTTTGCAGTCTCCCTTCAGGGCTCGAAATTAATTTTTTGGATAACTAACCCTTTGGGTTAGTGGGCATAAATTTTACTAACCAAATTATAAAGTTTATTATCCAAAAATTTGTTCTTGAAATAACAACATTTTAAATATTAAAAGGAGTGCTAATAAATGGGGCAAACTAAAGTATGGTTCAAATTACATGATCTACAAAACGAAATAATATAGAAGATGTAATGCTCATTTTCATTTTGCTTTCAATTACGTTACGCGGGGCGGGAAATTCACCATAAACACTGCAAAATGTTGTTTGTTTACACTCATCAAACTGCAGGCAGGTGAATGCCTTTCTCGATTCTAATTGGTGGAAAGTTCTTTCTTCCTTCATACGCCCTTCGCATGGGAGCCTTCTGTAGGGTTTGAAACTATAATTATACTTCTTCTTTGTCGTTATTCTTTTGGGCAGCGCACTTTTTCTAAAAAAACTATAATCCATCCAAGAATCTCTGTATCTGATCTGTATAATATATAGGTTGCATGATGCGAACGAGCCACTTGCAAAAGATATATTAAGGCTGTGTCCAGATCTCCCCATCCAACAAAAGCCTGGTTACATACCCTGCTGAGTTCTGTACGTGGCTTTTTTAAAAATGCAGTTGCCAACTGCAGCAAACATAATAACTTACCCAGCAGCTTCCACAGGAACCCTGATCACGAATTTCATTGAGGGATTTGCACTCTGACCACTGCTGTCTTGAATCAAATTCAGTTGGGATTTTGACAGATTCATACTCTGTCTTTTCTAAATAAAACAAAGCAAAAAGTGATAAGTATATTCACTATAGTAGCCTGCGAATGGCAGATGTTTCTCCTTGCTCATTGCCGCTGAGGGACATTTCGCGAAGAGGAACATCTGTGACTAAGCGATAGAAATTCCATACCGATGATGCAAAATCTGTCCAGAGTCCGGTCAGAAGCGCTAATTGGTCAATGTAGTAGTTTCGTTGTTTTAGCTATTGTTTACGAATGAGACAAAAGGCCGCAAAAGTCAAATGTAAACGCAATGAATCTCTAACAAAACAGCCAATATTTGTGGAATATAGTCTTCTCTAGAAGAAGCATGTTAGTTTCATGCTGGAGTTCATTTGCAGATGAACACAACACTTTACCAAAATTGACCAGCAGAAGAAACGTAAAATTGAACAAGTTTGCATTTGGAAACCCATGACTACCAGATTTATTATGTAAACATTGATTACTACGTCATCAGTGTGGAATTTCTGTCGCTGAGTTGCAGACGTTCCTCCTCATGAAACGTCCCTCAGCGGCAATGAGCGAGGAGAAACGTCTCCCATTCGCAGGCTAATTCTATAGTTCAGACATGATCAAAACAAAAAGTGTAATTGAGGTCCAGCATTTCAGTCAGAAAAAAAGGGTTTGGACCAGTCAAAAAAGAGGTCGGTCCCATATATGGTTCTGATGGTTTGCGAAAACTCCGGTAACATTATTTTCTTGGGAAAAATGTATCATTTTGTGACGACAGCTATTGATCAGAGGAGAAAGAAACTAAAAGTTGTTTTATCTCTAAAATTAGTAGTGCCACTGAGGTCATGCTCAAATTCTGAAGGCCACTAAATTTTCTTTTTCTCATTTGTTAAAAATTAAGGAAGTGGTTGTGACTCAAGGACTTAAAAAGTAACTTTCTTCGAGTGTGATGTGAATTGATCAAGGGTTAATTCTCAGATGAGTCCCAGTGTTTATACCCTGGAGAAAAGACTTTAGGTTTTTCAAGTGAGGGAATTAGAAGGTAAGCGCGAGGTGGGCCATCCTCGGAGACCCAGGGGCAGATAGTGGGGGCGAGGGAAAGTCTAAACGGGCGGAAAAATATGGCGCGAAGGAAAGTAAAGAACGGCGAAAAGAGCCCCTGGGGACAATGTCTTACCAGACTAGTTCCAAACTGTCGCCGCTGTTCTGCCTTCTGATTGGGCAGAAAAACACAAAAGTTTTCTGGCACCAATCAGAAGCCACAACGGCGGCGACAGTTTGGTCAGTTTGGAACTGGTCTGGTAAGACATTGTCCCCAGGGGCTCTTTTCGCCGTTCTTTACTTTTCTTGGTGCCATATTTTTCCGCCCGTTTAGACTTTCCCTCACCCCACTATCTGCCCCTGGGTCTCTGAGGATGGAGGTGGGCACGAAGCGGGAGACACCCGACAGGGAAAGGCTGACTTTCTTAAGAAGAAGCTCTAATTATGATAGTTATACAGATTTCTCTACAGAAACCGGAAACCGCGCTAAAAATTAAAAGTCTCTGGCTTCAGCGATATCACATGACGTTTAATCGTCAGAAAATCACATGACTTCATTCCACGACAATGACTATGCGGAAATCATTTTATCATGCATGCATGCAAGCTATGATCGGCATCGGAGATCAAACGTTTACACTTATATCCCTACAACTAGCTAACCTTTCGTCCGGTCCATATTTTGTTGAGGCCTTCATGCAATATTTCTATACACCATGAACGTAATTTGTACAACCGGTGCACAAAAAAAGTTACCTCTGACAAAAACGATCCAGTGATGATCGGACCGGAGGTGCTGAAAATGCCGAATTATTTCAACTGGTCTTCAAAGTAGATGCAAAATGTAAGCTTACTTAACCCTTGCTAAACTTTTAAATACACCAACCTTTTAACAGCCCTAGCTTTTTAGGTCTTGGGGGAATTTTATCGTCGAGTGGAACGCCGCAAAGGCCCTTGAAATGCTCAACATTGTAGCCGACGTAATCTGGGTCAGCTTTCCACGAAGTGAAGGAGTTGATGTAATCAATGGCTTCCTTCGTTAGCGGCTCATGCAGATATTTAGCTTGGGAAGATGCGAAAAGAAGCGCCAACGAAACAAACAAGAACGCCATAATTCTCGAAGATCACTGCGTTCCGTGTTCCTTGAGAACTGTCAGAAGATTGTAACCTCAAGTCACAAGACTTTGGCATTTTATCCTCGGAAGTCACGAGGTCTGTATTGTGTGGAATCGGATTTCTATTTCCTAAATTTGGAACAAGCAAACTAAATAAGTCTTTGTTACACCTCGTCAAAAGAAAGAAAAAGCATATAAAGCATGAACTCAACTGAAAGTTTCTGAAAGAAACCAAAACTTGCCTTGGCTATACGCCAGTTTTCTGGTAATCATCCCTTGCAGAATAAGCACAGGAATACCAATCCTAACCCCAGTCATGCCCCATGTCATGATGTCATGAACTTTTGTCCAGCGGATGAGATTGCCCTTGGATGGGTTATGTAAAAGGCAAAAAGTACCATATTTAGAGTGGGAAGGGAGGGAAGAGTTCCGAATGCAGCCTCACCACCCTTGAATGTATCACTATGCACTCGACCGGCACCCAATAAGATCATAAATAAAATGTTTTTATTGGGTGGATATGTGCTTTGAAACCAAAAGGATCACATACAACAGTAGCCTGCGAAGCGCAGACGTATTTCCGGTCGTCGCTTCTCTCCCTCCGAAAATAACGGGCGCTTTCCATTCAATAAAAATTCCGGTTTGAAATTCCGGAAATTTTCCGTGTTCAATGGAACGGTACATTCCGGTTCTACAGACCCGACCCAAGCCACCGCGCGCTTGGTTATTGTTCTTGCAAGCAGGATACAAAAGAGCGGTACTGGGGACAACAATTTTGTCAAATGGAAGGAACATTTCGGTCCGACCGACCGAAATGACCAGACCGGTCAAAGAGGACCACCTTCAAAGCTGGTCCCGAATATTCCGGTCGGACCAAACCGAAATGGTCCGTTCCATTTGATGTACCAACCGAAATTACCGGAATTTTGGGTTGAATGGAAAGCGCCCAACGTCTGCGAACCCGAGCAGCAAAACGATTTCCGTGACGTAAAACCTTTTTAGCCAATCACAATTTAGCTCTTAAAATCAAGGCACTAACTCGCGAGACCTCTCGCAAGATCGTGAGATCGTGCGCGGTGTTGTTGGATATGTTTACAAGTCGAAATTGAAAGGACGACGTAGCCTGTGTATAGCTGCCCTTTTTCCTCAGAACGACGTTTATGAAAGTTTGTTTGCCTGGATTGTGGGGCTGATTGATGAAATAAGCACCGAGAGGATTCATATTGAAGAAAAGATCAGAGGAAATTTTTTCATCTATTTGCCCACGGAGACCATGATTTATCACACCTTGTTGTTTTGATCACATTCGAAGCGATAATTGTTCTAACGACAGTAGACGCATCATGCCGTTTGTTGCTTCTGTTCCTTTCTGGTTCCTCGCAGGAAAGTATGCTTTGGAGAACTCTTCGAAATTTTTTCGTGTGCCGCTATAGATATTTTTTAGAAATTTTCTTACCTATTTGCCTACGGAGACGATAATTTATCACATCTTCTTGTTTTGATCACATTCGAAACGATAATTGTCCTAACGACAGTAGACGCATTCATGCCGTTTGTTGCTTCTGTTCCTTTCTGGTTCCTCGCAGGAAAGTATGCTTTGGAGAACTCTTCGATATTTTTTCGTGTACCGCTATAGATATTTTTTAGTATCTTTCGTTATCTGTGGAAGCTAGGACATGTGGTAATTGATTCCCATGCGTGATTGCTTCTTGGTTCGGACAAGACAGAACTTTGATCAGATCGAAAGCAGTTTATATTTGTTCTTATATTTCATTAAATACATGTTCTTTTCAAAGTTTTAATTTCCATAGTTTTTATAAGATGAGTCGAAGCGTCATAGCTGAAATGTCATCTTGACTATGATCAATTGATTGTAAATGTTTATTTCACGCTGGGTCCGGCCCTCAGATCATTGTTTTGTGGCGATGCTATTGGGATTTTGAATTTTTACCGAGCGATTATCAGAGATTTCTGAACCAGTCAAGGATGTGTCTGTACAATCGATTCACCACCTTTTGTCAGCGCTGGTTAAATTGAAATAAATCGCGAGTCTGAGCGCGATGTCATTAAGCTATTTTAATTTCCTTTCGCTGTAGCGATTGTTTTGTCCATGTTTTGTTTATGTCACGTACTACCATATTTTATAAAGTGAAATTATACCAAAAGCCCACATCACATACGTAGCTTGAGAAGCCTTCGCTTCATAAAGAAGTCAGCATTCAACGTCGCAGGAAACCTTGTTATAGATCGTAAAATTCACGTTCCAAAGTGTATTTGGTATCTCTCGCCAAAATCCAAGACACACCAGTGCGCGAGGTCGCGAGGGGGCACTCGAGCCGTATTCTATCCTTTGATCTGATTGGCCAACATCATAACAAAAAGTTTACGTCACGGAAATCGTTTTGCTGCTCGGGTTCGCAGACGTTAATTTTCGGAGGGAGAGAAGCGACGACCGGAAATACGTCTGCGCTTCGCAGGCTAATACAACAGTTAACCAAGAAGATTAAAATATTTCTTCTCTCAACCATAAAATATGTTACCAGAAACCCATGGGTTTCTGATGTTACCTAATCAAGGTTACCCCTCACGAAGTCAACTAAACAATATGAATGACGTAGAAAGTATGAATTATTACCTGGGTATATAAACATTTCAGACTGGGACAAGATAGGGCCCTTCACTCCAAAATTTCTAGAAATAATTTCCCTTCTTTCCCCTCCATTTTTCTATTTTCAATATTCTTCATTTTTGCCAGCGGTATAACTTGAAACTCATGCGCCCTTGATGACGTACGCTGTACCCAGACTCTCTCTGCTCTGTCAGACTGTGAAGTCTGGGTTCCAGACAGAACGACACCGAACGTTTTGATGGCGGCGAAAGCATGTGCAGTTGGAGACCATGGATTTCCAAGTTTAAAAGTGCTAATTCCCGAACTAAGCAACGTTTCCTAGGATAAAAACTGCGTTAGCTCATTCCTCTAAAGCAATTGATGGAAAATTTTTGCGGACTTTGCAAGGCTAAAGGCTTGAAAAAGCAGCTGATTTTGTTCCAGTTGAATTTAGAGGAAGCCATCTTGCTTTGTGAAAACAAGGAGGTGAGCTCCTTTTCTGGTCATCTTTTAGCTTTGCAACTTTCCTTACTTCATTTTATTGCACTAAATTATTGGAGTGATATTCTTTCAGCTTAACTTAACCTCGTGTTTCGTTTCTTTTTTTTTTTTGCAGTGTGTCTACCCCCTTGGTGTGTCAAGCAATACCACCTTAATCGTAAAACGCCGAGCTTCTGAGGTTGTAAACTTTAAGCGAAAACGGAAAAAGGACTACAAACAAGGACAAAATGAGGTAAGATATGCATTAATGATTTACCTTTCTCTGCTTATGGAGAAAAAAGCCTACAAACTAATTAACTTGGACGTAAAAAAATACAACTTACGAGCGCAAAGTTGTTATTATATATGGAGCAGCTGAAAACAGCTTTAATTGAAAGTCAAACTTATCATTGATGTGCTATTCAAAAGACTCGGTTGTATGATTTTTTTCTTTTTTCTACTTCTAGAGAAAGCTTTTGTCTTATTGTCAATATATTATATGGGATTTTATTTTTTTGCTTAATTCATTAGAAGAATTTTTGTAAAATTTATGAACATCTTGCATACTCTGCATACTCTGGTTGAACTTCTTTCAGCTGTTCTGGAACTTATTATCTGCCAAAACAATTTAAGCAATTATTGGATGTGTCTTTTTTGATGTCTGCGATAATCAAGCGGCCTCCGCTGATAACTCTTGCCTTGTCCTTGATTATTCTGGATGTCTCTAGAAAAAAGTGTTTGTTTTATTATGCATTATTTTAAAAAATTACAGGGGAAATGCAACAGTGTACAGAGAACAATTTCACTGTTATTCAAAGAGGTATCAAAGTTATAGGAGTCGTGGTAGGATTTCTGTTTTTATTATGCAGACATGTTTGAACTTTATTCATATTATACTTTTTGTGAGAAAAGGTATGAAATTGCGGCATGCATATTAATGTATGGGGTTATATGGAAATATTGCCGGAATTGCTATTGATAATTGTGTTGTGCGCACTGCATGCATCAGCTCAGATACAAAAGGCTGGGAAATATTTTTCCTTTGTTATTCATTACAACAAGTTTACTTTTTGTGAATATTGTTGAGCAAAACAAAACATTTAAGAGGTATCAGCCTTGGGTGCTGCCATAAATTATGTTTATTTAGAACCATTTTTGTATGCCAGAAACTAGGAGATAAATAATTTGGAAACTCTTTGTAAAAAGAAGAGTCTTGTCGTCCTTATATTAAGAAGAATGAAGAAAGAATCGCTAAAGAATTTTCACTTTTTTACCCACACTCTGCTAAAGGTACATGTACAGGGATGTCGCTAAGATTTCAAGTTGCAGGGTAAATACAACAAGTAGTTAGGGAATCAAACAGCTAGGGATTTCTTTTGATTCTATTTTTCTGCTGTTTTCCTATGAAAGCAGCGGGGGGCCACGTTCATAGCAGCCAGGGGAATCCTGCCCCCCGGCTCTTAATGACTGCCCTGCAAGAACTACAAAGTTTGTGCTCACCATAAAGTTTTAATCTTTTAATTTATGGCATATATGAACCTTGCACCAGTTCTAAATTGCTTGTAATTCCACAAATGATCATCCAGGCTGAAGTGTTTGGGAAACAACCTCATAGAAAACACGGTCAATACTGTTGTTCATACTTCACTTTTTTAATGAACATTTCTTTCACTTACTTGTGGTTGTTTGTACCTCAAGAACTACCCACAGTTTGTGAAGTTTAAAATTAATAATAATACTGGTAGGTTAACATAATGTTTATTATTATTATTGTCTGTGTTTATTCAGGAAACAGAAACTACTGCTTTGAAATTCAGATGTCTGGACAGTTACCTTCACTGGAAAAACATCAATTCCCTTTGCTGGTTACACTCTCTTCTGTCTTTAATTGTTCACAATGTTACTCTGTCCACTCTCGCTCACAATGTAGACTCGTTATTAAGAACACTGAGTGAGTCATTCAACCAAGCACAGGAACTTTCTTCAGTTAACAGAGAGCAGGCAGAGAAAGGCTTGGAAGGTGCCAGGGAAAAAGTGTGGAAATATTTACAGCCCAAAATGAAGTGTGAGCATGGAGTGAATGACAGTCCTGTTACCGCATTGCCTCTTTTGTTGCGGGAAAATTGTACATTGTTGGAGAAAACTCTGCAGAGTTATCAGTGGAAATTTCATTGCTGTGCCTGTGGGTATCATCAAGTTGACAAGTAAGGTTTAAGCATTATCAATAGATCATTAATAGTATCCAGGTACACAGGGATGTCTCTAAGAGCTGGCTGCTGGCTAATTTCACTGGCTGAAAAAGAGCTTACCAGCGGCTTAAATTGCTCTGGAAAATAAAGACATGGGGTGGGTGGTGTAGAAGGGTAAGAAAGCCAGCTTGATTAATAAAACAGGCTTTTGTAGCTTTTCCTTAGCTACATCCCTGCAGGAACATATTGTACTGTATTTTTCATTTAGAACTAGGGTAGCAAACTGTCTGTTGTTGTACGACCCAATGTGCAGCCATATATAGCTAATTTTTTCCCATTAAGACTATGACCATACAGTGTTATTATCATATTTCTAGTCTTAACAAGTCATTTTCAACATTTTTCTTAAACTGTGTGTAATGCTCTTAACTGAACCCTAGGAGTCAAGATTTTGTTTTTTCCTAAATCATGTTGAATTGAGCTGCAAGCATTAGCGGGGATTCTGTGACAGTGAAGTGCAATGTTCACACAATTTGGCAATGTTGAGTTGGGCTCGAAGGGTACAAGGTCATGTGATGGCCTCATCTCCCCCACCACTCACAGCGTCAGAAACAGTGGAAAAGTCTATTTGCTTTGTTCAGCTTTTTTCTTCTTGTGAGTGGGTTATCTAATATCCCATTAACATGATTACTATTTTATGTAGTGTGGAGTTATAATCTTTTCCTGTCTTCAATACAAAGCCCACAACACAAGGCTATACCGTGGGCCCATTTGTTTGAAGGCTGATTAGCATGAAATCAGGGTTAAATTGTATCTGGGCTTCTCTCTCTTTTTGTTTAAAAGCATTTTCTTCTATAATGTTCTCTATCCTTTTTAGAGCATACAATCGTCAAATTGTATACAGAAAGACTTAAACTGGATTTGGTTATTAAACTTTCATATCTGAATTCTAATTTAGTGCCTACCCTGAGTTATTTTGGGCTGCTTTGAGCAGCCTGGCCCTGATCTGTATTGAATAATCACATTGCATGAATGCTTTCTCTTACAGAAGGAGGAAACACTTAGTAACTTTCCCGAATGTAGCAGATGGCTTTGATCTTGAGGATCCAACATTTTTACGTCCTTGCTTCAAATGTGGTGCCCCCAAGCAGAGAAGCATGCTTGTGTATGATAGGTCAGTGAATTTTAATGCATGCAATAATTATTATTGCACTGTGATCTGTTTATTTCAAGTCTCTCTTTCTTAAAAATAATTATAAAATATTATTTTTAGAGGTTACCAACATGTATGCGACCTTCATAACATCTGGATGTGCAAGGTGTAATGCATTATTGACCCGGTGTGAGGTCAAGACTGGCCAAGTTCTTTTTTGCGTTTTTATTATAATGGGAAAAAAGAGATCTTTTTCTCGCGGGATCAGTTGGAGAAATCTTGGGCAGGCAAGATGGGTAGCAGAATGCAGGATTCTCTTCATCTTGCCTGCTCATGGATTCAGCCATATTTGAGCCAATGAACCTTGACGACTGCAGTTTATTTGAGATTCTGATGATGATGATGATAGAATAAGTGGGGTATTTCTGCTCTCCCCGGATATCCTAAGGGACGACCATTTATTGCAGCTCATTAAATAATATTGTGTGCATGTGGGATTAGGTTTTCTGACATCATGATTTTTCAATCTAATAGTTTTGTTTATTTCAAATGTGTCTTTTTTAGTTTGATCTGGGTTTGTGCTGGTCTTTAAATGGCATTGTTTTCTGTAAGACAAAGGAACTGTAAGATTTCATTGTCACTTAGTTAAATGCAGTAGTTAAACATGAATAGATTGCAAACTACTGTAAGACCACAGCAAAGTATAAAATAATGCCAGTTTAGTTTCACTCTGATGTGCTAGTCATAAGTTAAAAAAGGATTCTGATCATACAATGTAGTAGTAAAGTGATGCCATCATGCAAATGGCCTATTTAAAAAAAGGTGAAAAAAATTAGAACAGTAGAACCTCGATATAACAAATCCCTATATAATGAAGTCCTCGGTATAAACAAACAATAATTCTCTTCTCTTTACCCAAGTGATAGTAAAATAGTATAACAATATTATGAAAGAGGACCTTAATACAATGAAACCTTGTTATAGCAAACAAATTTTGCCATTCCCTCGGCCCTTTGTTATAATTTATCGAGGTTCCACTGTAAATGAAATTCTGTTCAATAAAATCTTTAGGAAAGCTTATATCTTGAAAGAAATGTTGATCATGGATTTACGTTTCCTTGGCAGGATGCCCAATTGTATTTTCTTACATTTCGAACAAGGATTGCAACATCCAGGATTTGAGGACCTGGAATTGGATGCAGAAGATGGTCACTATGTGATGACGCAGTTTATTCAGTACAAAAAGAATCCTGATCACTTTGTCTGCTGGACAAAAGAACCTCAAGGTATTAATTAGCGCAGGGTAAAATAAATATTGGCAGTCTGAAGATTGCTAATGCAATCTTTAAACGGGCTAGGGAACTGGGAAGACTTTGGACACTAAAGGCCAGGACCCAGTTGCATAAAACACCTGTAACAACTATGGGTATACGTACGTGTACTCGTAACTTAAGTGAGTTGCATTAAATCACTTAAGTGGTCCACTAATGGAATTCACTTAAGTGGCTGCATTTACTTACTTCCTTTAACATCCGTGAAGAGTTTCATGGTTGGGGAGAAACTAGGGACGGCGCAGTGGATAAAGCACTCATCTCCCACCAATGTGGCCCGGGTTCAAAACCCAGCGTCAACACCATATCATATGGGTTGAGTTTGTTGTTGGTTCCCAGAGGTTTTTCTCCGGGTACTCCAGTTTTCCCCTCTCCTCAAAAGCCAACACTTCCAAGTTCCACTTCGACCAGGAATCAGGTAGACGAAGAACCACTTTGTGGATGTGCTACCTCGAAATCATTATTTATTTAGTTATTTATAATTGCGGCAAAAAAAGACAAACAAGTAAATAATGTACATGTACATTGCATATCTGACTGGATAGTAAAACTTGATAACTGTACTTCATTTTTCTCTTGTCAGGAAAAAGGTGGATGGAAGTGGACGACTTGAAGTCACCTGTCTGTAGATGGAGTTCTGTACTTCCTGTTATCTCTCCATCTGAAGTACACATTGCAGTATGGGAGAGGCAAAATGCATTTGTTCAATCTCCGCAGTACTCTGCAATCAGGACAATAAGGACAAAAAACATTCCAAATGAGCCTGCTAATGAGGCAAAACAAAATTTTCCGACATCAAGGACATTATTTACGCCCTCATCAAGAACTGACAGTAACATGAACTTAATGTCTCACGGCAATGATGAGCGAATACTTTTTTCACTGTCTCAACGGAGTGCACTGTCAAGACTACCTCCGATATTGTTAAGAAGTCGATCGCTGTTCCATGAGTCAACTCACAAACTGGCCGTTGGGAAGTTTGAACCTTACATTCCAAGGAAGAAGAGGCTAGTCAGCTATAGTTGTCCAAATTCTCCTCTTTGTGCAAAGTCAGATGCGGAAACGAGTGCAACGCCTCTTTCTAGTCCATTGTTACCAGCACCCTTCTTAACATGGCAGGACATTAAAGAACAAAGTAAGAAATTAAAAAGTGGTGATTTGCAAAGTGACAGTGGTTATTCGAGTCCAGCGTCTGTTAGCTCATGCAGTAGTCTTCCTTCTTGCTCATCCAGTAATGGTGATGCGGTTGTGGATTGTTCAGAAGCTCTTAATGTGCATTCTGATGAAAAGCAAGGCTTTGGACATTGTGTTGATGCAAAATCATTCTCAAAGGATACTTTGTTGTGTAGTTGTCATTCAAACACAGACTTGTCACAGGGAGTTTCAAATTGCACCATCAGTCATTCAGACTCTTGTCGTTCTGCTGATTTGGCAAACAGACTTGAGGAGTTGTTACCTGACTGCCTACTTGAGAATCCAGAGAGTTCTCTACAAAGCAGTGCAATAAGGGATGATCAGAAATTAAAACTTACAGACTTTGAGAAATTGTCTGAGGAGCAGGATAAATTTATTCGTGATTTATTGGCAGCTTGAATGCAAAATGATAAAAGTTATTCATACACCGTACCATTGTATGTATTATTCTTTTTTTGTAGACAATGTAATAGTATTTTTCCTACAATAAATTTCCCATTGACACTTTCTCATGAATTTTTGTAATAAAGAATTTCAGTGGCCGTTGTACTTTGGTGTCACATTGCTCTGTTTACTGGTCCCGAGTTACCCGAGTACTACAGTCGAAACTCCATGTGCGACCACCTCTCGAAAGCAACCTCCTCCCAGAATCGACCGCTTATCCAATACACCAAAACTTTCCCAGTCAAAGCCTTATAGTTAGAACCTGTAGTAAACGACCACCTCCTGTAAGCGACCGCGACAACTTTTTGGGCCTGAAAGTTTTCTGATTTTCTCTTGTTTTTAACCCCTTGTGAGCGACCACTTGATGCACTCTCTGATCTCTATTTTCACTGTGTGCACTGTGCTACCTAGAATATACGAAGAACTTTAGTAACAACATGGACCTACACATGGCGTAACTTGGAAATTGCATGCAATAAATTATCTTCCATGAGGTAGATGTGCCTGGACTTCTTCTTCTTCTCCTGACTCGTGCCCAGTCGTCTCTCTCTCTGTCTCTCCTTTGTGGCGCAAGGGGTGTGATGGGAAGGAGGAAAACGACCCTCTGCTCCCGCCGCGCGCTTCAGGCGAAGACGACTGGGGACAAGTCAGCCTCTTCTCGGAAAAGGCGCCCTGTGGTTTGATTCTTGTAAACTACCACCGCCCATAAGCGATCACTCGGTCTTTGCAATTTTGGGTGGTCGCCTGTATAATTATTTCATAAGGGGTTTGGGAAGGCTGATAAACGGGGAGGCTTCTAACCAGAGCAGAAAAGGCACTTTGGAAATAAGCTACAATATAGCAGTGCTGGTCAAAATACATTTTGCATCTTCTCGTTTTAATGAAGCTTCAGAATGCCACAGTAACAGGCCATTTCGGAGTACGCCCGGGCCTCTGTATCAAAACGAGGTGAAATTCTCAGCCGGATTTTTCATTCTCATGCAAATAAACTCATTTTCACGAGAAAGGTTGTGCACTTCCACCATACACTTCCCCTCATTTTGAAAGTGAGGGTTTTCGGAACTCGGAAATGGCCTATTATACAGTGACGCTGTGATTGGTCGTTTCCCACGATCTATCAGAGTCCAGATACATGGATGACGTCACGCGAAACTTGTTTTCTTTGTTTTGTTCAACGTGGCGCGTAGTTTTGAAAATGTTTGTGAGATTACTTCGGATGAAAGCAAGTGAAATCCTTGAAAAAAGTTCAACAGGAGCTATTTAGAAGAAAGGAAAATAGAGAAACGGTGACAATAAGAGCTCTTGACTACTTTTGAATGCCTAAATTACAAGAAAATATTCTCAACAGCTGCCATCGTGTGTCATCGTTATGAGAGACTCGCCGTTTTGCAAAATGTTTTCGCCATTATTCTGGTTTGAGCAAGAAAAGGCGTTGGAAATTTTTTCGAAGAAATTGTATACAATTAAGATAAAGAAAAAAGAAGAAGCAGAGACGAAAAGTAGCGCTTGGGACTTAAAAAATGCCTAAAATACCACAAATCCTCGAACAGTCAAGCGGTCAGGTATGTGTATCGGTCTTTTTCTTTTCTGATCATTGTATAAAACAAATAGATTCCATGTTGCCGTGTGTCTGTTCAGTAATACATCACAGAGACGTCAAAATGTGGTAAAAACATAGGTGACATACTCGTAGCCTCCCACTCCGACGTTCTTTGGGTTTCGTCACCACGTGGGGCAGGAACACGTGACATGGAATCTTATTTGTTAAATTATCGAATATTTATTTCAATTGTTGGTTTTCACATGACGTCACTAAAATTCAAACTAAAAAACTATCGATCGTACCGAGATTTTACTTTCACGATGCGTTAGAGCAGTTGAAAACTAATTTTCATACAAATTATCGCTTTAAAAGGGTTCTTGGTTTTGTGATAGAGTACGCTTGAATTTCTAAGCTTTTGCGTGACGCGGCACTTACATGACGGCCAAGAGAGCCGTGATATAGGTTAAAAAATGACTTCTTTCATGAAATTTGGCTATCTAAACAGCTCATGTATTAGAAAAAGTATTACTTTAATGTTCATGAGTTTCTCCAAGTATAATTCACACTTTTGTAGCAAAACTCGGTAACAGATGTTTCTGTTGGTTTCCGTCCGCCATGTTGGAGCTCATCTAGGTGAGCACCAGCATGGCGTCTCCATACAAATCTCTATAAGTTTGGGTAAAACATTTCTTCGGATATCTCGTATGCGAAACATTCCTCTGACCTGAATGTTGGCGAGGGTCTTTGTATATGTACCTCCTCTCATTTCCCACATTCTAGACATTATCTATTGAACGGTTTTCATTTTTTATTTTGATCTATTTTGAATGGCGTGACACTGAAAACCAGCAATACATTTTGGAACACTACAGGAAGAAAGGAAGGGGGAGGGGGAGAAAGGGAAAAGTGTCTCCCCACCCCCCTCCTTTTTCCCTTTCTCCCTATCCCTTACCCCTTGTGATTTCCAGGCATTAAATTTGTTTGGACTGAGAAGGAAATATAGTGGAAATATGGGAAAAAAACTGTTAATTCCATTTTTGCCTTGATGCCTTAATGCATTTTACAGAGATGCGCACTATCTCAATTAGCCTGCGAACAGCAGACGCATTTCCGGTCGTCGCCTCTTTCGGAGGGAGAGAAGCAACAACCGGAAATGCGTCTGCTGTTCGCAGGCTATATCTTAATAGACCTTTCCATGTTTTTTCAGGCAAGTTTGAAAGTGATTTGTGAAAAAACTATTAAAAGAAGAAATGGCTCCTCGAAGTTGTGAGATTTTACAGACATTGGTGTGGTTGGGGGGCATATACAAACATTAGTAAATTGTCACAACTTTAATGGTAGCAGAGTCATATCTTTGTTTGCTTAATAAGACGTATTACTTTCAAACTTGGCAGTATTACTTATTTTAAGGTGTTCTTTTCAGTGGTGATGACAGAATTTCCTTGACTGCTCCAGGTCAAAAGTTAAAATAAAAATGTGGAAGGGTCTTTGCTTGGATAAGGCTAGTCTGTTGAATGGGTCACTTTACGTTTCTGGGAAACTGCCCACTAACCCCTCCCCTAAGCCAACATCTTGCCGTAAGTGATAACTAAGTGTTAACGTTGATTAGTTGGGGGAGGGGCCGGCAGTGATGGGCAGTTTCCCAGAAACCTAAGCTGATTCAGTTACACCCACAGAAAAGGGTAACACAATGAAAAACATTGCAAAGCAAAAAAACATTGTGACCACAGTTCAACTGCCATCAAGCTGCCTGAGCCACCCTCTATCAAGCAGCCAGTAATCAGAGTCGTGAAATAATATTGTAGTGAAGAATGGGAAATTAAACCTCTATTAAGTGGCTGCAACCAACTTTGCCTATCCTTGTCACCTCCATTAAGCAGCCAGACAAATGTTTGATACACTTAGTTTGGCTTTATTTCAAGAGTATTATGAAGGACGTCATTACAGTCTAAGACAAAAGGTGAAGCCAATTGTGGACCAGTAATGCTTCTCCCATTGTGCATTTGTTTTAAAATAAAGTGATCTTTCTGCTGAAGATTAGGCATATTTAGGACAATCCTCTATATTTGAGGTCTTTGACTGGCCATCCTCCATTAAGCTGCCACTTGCTGGTACACAACCGTGGCCACTAGAGTGGAGGTTTAACTGTAATACATCACATAATTAGGTAAATATTGCTTAGGTTGAGTTACTTGTGCATCTTTTTGGTACAGTCTTTCAGTTTCCCCCTGCGCAACTGTGTCATAAATCTTCTAATGCAAGTTTGTGCAAAGGGTGTGAGCACTGGCCAAAAAGTACTTAAACTTGCTGGAATCATGCTGAAATGGCCAGATGCTAAGAACACAGCATGACAGAAAACAAGGAGACAAGGTAAGCCATTATTCTGTATTTTTTGGCTATTTTGAGATAATGTGTAGTTCCAGAAAATGTCCATACTCCCCCCACAGAAGGGATTGGAAATTCCTGGGGGGTGGGGGGTTCTCAAAGGCCCAAAACTGTAAGTAACTGTATGAAGCTTGACTGGAATTTCCAGAGAGATGGAGGGGGGGGGGGGGGGGGGGGGCGGTTCTAAGGAAAAATCACTTCCATGGGGGAGGTATGGATAATTTTTGGGACCTTTATAATATTTCAATATGTTAAGAAAAGTACCAGGTTTTTTAGAATATCCACTTTTCAACATGAAACAAACGAATCTGGCCATTTAATGCATAATTGGGTGAAAGGATCACTCATGAGCTTGGGATACCTGTGGCTTCACTTTAATCATTCAGATTCCTATTCACATGGATTGGTACTTGGAACAATATCCAAGAATCAGCACCCAACTCAATACGCAACTCCATTCATTGAAATGTAATGATAAAATGCCAGGGATTAGGGGTGACAAGACAAGCATGCAGCACGACATGGACATAATTTAAAAAAAAAAATTAATAGAGGGGAGAAAACTGGTAAATTACTTAAAGCCTCATTCTGCATGCATATGGACTAATGTATTTCAGGTAACATGGTCCATTTTTTTTTTTGGATATGGCACCAAAATGCATTGACCAAGTAGGCCTGGGAAGATGCCGTACAGGGCCTAGGAAATAAAAATGCTATTTCCATGCATTTATCCACTGACCATATCTGAAATGGGATCTGCCAGTTCTTTTACCACCCACTAGAAAGAACATTGGCAGTTTCATGGTGTTGTAGATGGGTGCATCACCAAATGATGCAAATACACCCAGAAACACCCAAAATTAATACACATAAAACAAACACAAGATGGTTTATGACAAAAGTACAAGGTCACCTTGAGCCTTGCTTCTATTCAAAGATCTGGATACTGAGCACACAAAATGGTCTATTGCATGCAGTGTTTACATAGCATGGTTTGTGTGGCTAGGTAATGCAAAACACTTGCATGTTCTGAGGTTGTGGTCTAACAGAGACCCAGTGGGCCCTGGCACTAACCTTTGCTCCCAGGCAAGTAAAAAAAACTTAGTATTTTCAGGAAATTATATGCTGCAAACCCTGGAATGGGATGCCACAGGTCTAGGGCACTACAGGGCTCCCTTCAATTCTTCTTAGCCTGTGAGCAGGCTCACTTGACTGCGAATTCGGGGAAAATTTCCATCAAATTTGCAACAGTGAGCCTACTCTCAGGCTAAATTTTACTTAGAGCGTAGACTTGATGCTCTGTTCCATGTGTTTCCTATAAAAAACAAGCTTGTAGACTGTAGTAGTAATTCTGAATATTCATTGTTTTCACAAATGGCCTTCATCAATACTGTCTTTCCTAGCTATGTCCCCCATTCCCTGCTACACAATTATCGACCACTGACAACAGGTGGTGTACAACTGGTTGAAATATGATTTGCAAACAGTATAATAATACTTGAATTATCTTCATCTCCATGGCGGCTTACTATCAATTATTTTATCTAAACGTCCAGCGCTTTGTGTCCGTGAGCTTCTTCGTGACGAACTGCGACTCGAACTTTGTGGAGTCCTTGAACGTGCAGATGCTGTCGGGGTGTTTGCGTTGTTTACATCAGAATTGTCAAAAACAAGTCTTTCGTTGAAATCAAACAATAGCGGTCGAACTGGTCTCTTTTCACTCTCTTTGACCCACGGAGGTTCAAATTCGCTCGGTGGCGGTGAATCCGAGCGTTTTGTCTTTCTTTTTCCGAATAAACTGTCGTCGACATATGAAGGAGAAAATTTGACTGGTTTATAACTTCGTACAGCTGGCGAAGCTTGGCTTGTCTGTGAACGTGAAGACGTTGGTCGAGATGGCGAAGTCGGGCAATAAAATAACAAAGGTTTTGAAGGGGATGCTTTAGCTTTTCCATTGTCTTCCCAAGGTGGATCGAACGTTCTAATATCAACAGGTTCGTGTACAGCTGTGACGCGTTCCCCAAAAAGAGATTCGTCGACCGATGACTGAACAAATTTTACTCGGTTGGCTTTAGTTGCTCGCATATTTCTTAAGCATAGAGATAAAGAGGAATATTAAACACATTACTTTCGCTGATAAGAGATATCGAGGTCAATAGAAAGGGTTATTTCCCACCACAAGTTGAGAGAAGGTATAACATCTCAAAATGGCGTCTGTTGTGTTTTCCTTTTGGTATGACAACTCGCGTGTTACGCGCAGTTCGTGAGCGCGTGCGCGCGGTATCTCGAACCTATGACTTCTTGTTCTTCACTCTAATTATTATTATTGTTATTATTATTATTATTATTTTATTATTCTTATTTGAGTCTGCCCTACCCTGGAACACGTTAGTGTCAAGAAAGGGCCGTATTTCTTGACCCTCGTATGGCCAGCCGAAATATTGTTATGAAAAAACAGTACACGTTGTTCTGAATCAGCTTTGCAGTAGTTTTTGGGCTTCTCGTTTTTGGTTCTTAATATTCTGGCTGACTGGATCTCTTTTCTAGAGATCCAACGAGCTCCAACGCTTACAACTAACAGGATCTTCGTCCACGGTTTTTGCAGTTAATTTAATTCCTTTATAATAGAATACAATCTACTCTCTCTAAGACGGACACCTTTAGGGCCAGCACTAAGTGTCCGTCTTACAGAGATGTCTGTCTTATATATAGACAGTCAAATAAAGGGAATAACGAAAGGCACGGACCCGGTCTAGGTGTCCCCTTTAGAGAGGTGTCTGTCTTATGAAGGTGTCTTCTAAGAGAGAGCCAACTGTAACCAAATAGAATCAGGAGCCCAGTAGCCCATATGAGATAAATTTTGATTTCTACACAGTATTTCCATCAGTATTAATATGGTAGCTAACTACCTAGCTGTCTTCCATGAACTACAGTATAAAAAGTACAAAATGCTAAAAAATTTTAAAAACACTCTACTTTTTATGAGGCTGCGTTCAAAAAATATAATAGATTCCCGTCAGTACAGCAAACGATGTAATCAATTAAGTATTAACTCTTCTTTCTATTGCTTTTATCCTAAACGGCTTACAATCAAGTAAAATCCCGTAATCAATCAGGTCTTCCTCTTCGGGCAGGATTTCACCATGCGGACACTCAAATCTAAATCTGTGCAGCAATCGCGCAACGAACAAGAAAACCACTCTTTTGGAAAACTTTTCTGCGATACACGAACGTATTCCTGTCGAGAAAGGCATGATTCCTTCCACATGCAGTCGCCCCTGTTCATCCAAGAATCGGTCCGGCCGAAAACTAAATGGCTCCCGCCAGTAATCAGGATCGTGGTGAATTCCCCAAAGATTAACAAACACTGTGGTATCTCGAGGGATAAAGAATCCCGCAAGGGATGTATCCCGCGTTGTCGAATGAGGAATTGCCAAAGGATTCTCACTTGCAGAACGATGTAGTTCAGCAATAAACGCATCCAAATATGGCAAGTTAGGTCGGTCTGAGAACTCTGGAAGTCGTGCATTTTTGCCAATGACTTCATCTAGTTCGCAATGTAACCTTGCCTGTACATCCGGGTGTTTGGTGACGTAATAAAGGCTCCAAAGGATCACAACTGAGAGCGTTCCTGTGCCAGCTACAAACAGCTCCGAGGCGCTAAAAGTAAAGTAAAAAGGGAATTTGTAGTCGACCTGCGTTTATTACTCGCTGGACCAAAGATCTATCTTTCATCTTTAATCCTGTTTCATGTACAACAAGACGCTGTGGGAGAGTACATTAAGGCGTCGATGCACTACGCGTGTGTGATGTTTTTTTAATGTGTGTTAGGGATGTGTGAGAAGTGCAGTGGCGTATATTTTAGAGGTTGGTTGAGATGTTATATTTGACGTCGTTGACTGGTACGATAAAGGCTGTAGTTTGTTAATCACTGAAACTGGTTTCTTATAGAATTTAATTTGAAGTAACAAAAAATGATTTTTTTGGAAGGTAAAAGAGATTTTAGTGTTGCAGTGAGGTAGTTGTGGGAGTGGTAATTTGGTTATGAAGGGATAGTTTAGTTATAGTCTGATGTGAAGTGGTGGTTGTGAAAGATCTTGTAAATAGTAGAAAACATCCTTATACTTATTTTAAACATTGCTAGGCTTTCTGTTTGGGATTGTTTTTCGGTTATTTTTGATGTTTGTATGGAGAGAGCGTGGACAAGGAAAAGTTCATTTAATATAGAGAAGCGGGTACGAAGGTAATGAGGGGGTGGGCCTGAAAGTTTGTGTGTTTGGGGGCTTTAAATTGAAAAATCGGTTACGTCAAGTTGGAGGGTGTAAAATCTCGCTGTAGAACTAAGGGCCTGCGCTCTCGTTTCATTTCTCGCGCCGTCAAAACCGAAAATCTCCTTCCTCGGTCTTTCTTTGCTCCGAAACCAAACGGAAACGCTTCTTACGCAGGCTATTATGGTCCGGGGTAGAAACACTCACGCCGTGTGCTGCAAGGAGAATTATTTTCCAAAGGAAAATTTTAAATCATTTAATAGTTTGTATCACTCGGTGTACCTTGTTTTTGTTTTCTGTGTACCTACGGACGGAAAAGTAAAAAATAAAAACCGAAATCTCAACCGAAAAGCAAAATGGCCAAGTGAAAACCAAAACGTTGAAAACAAAAACATACAAGTGAAAAATATAAACGAAATTACTATGTGGCCCCCCTGGGCTTCCGTACCCTATCTACAGGATTTGGCAAAATCCTTATTTAACAGATGTTTGTTCATGCAAAGAGTTCTTCAAGTTCCGTGCAACGGCCGACCGTCATTGTTATCTCGCCTGTGTAAAAAAGGGTGATCGGTAGACAACCCAAGACTTTTACCTCATGCCAAAATACTGCTTGTTCCGATGAATTTTTTTCTCTGTCGGGTAGTATGCTTTAGAGGAAAACGTTTTGACTGAGCAAATGTGAATTTTTGTGAATTTTCTTTACTGAACATATTTCATACCGAGAGATCGTGACACGCATATTGATTTTCTCTGGTCGGCACGATTTGCCCTCTGATAGAAGAGCATTTTCTTTTTTGGCTTCTTTAGAGATGTAAAGCTCTTCATTGCGGCTGATTAAGTGTTTTGGGTTGTTTAATTTTTCCAAAGCGCCTCCTGGATTTGAATAATTCTAAGCGATTTTCCTTGTGTCAATGAATGTGACTTGTTCCTCCAATGTTTTGTCACGCTGGGCTCAGCTCGTTAACACTTTTAGCAGGATGTTTAACTTACGGAAAGTGATTTACAGAGCCAATCACGAAGAGGTGGATTGGAATAAGGGGATTTACTCATTCTTTTCAATCGCACTAATTGTTCATTGTCAGTTGGCGGGTTCAGTTTTTCTCTAATTTGCGAAAGCATCCCAGCGCAGTTTCTAACCTTCGTTCCCCACGGAGAGCAAACTCTCGTGGAGCTAAGAAGTATTCTCCTTCCTCGAGGACAACGAAAAGTTCGTTTTCAGGAGGTCGGCCAACTTTGGTAACGTTTCTCCTTGTCTGGTAGGCACAACAAACACATTTTCCGAGCTTATCCATCCACCCTTAAAATTGCCGAACTGTGTTTTGAAATTCTACAATTTATCCGAAGCGCCGCTCTTTCGGCTTACTCCCTCGTCGAGGAGCTGTTGGCGTACTGCCACTTCCACTCATTTTTTTTCCTTACTATATATACTACATTTCACTATATACACTACATTTCGCAGAGAAGCAATGCTAAAAACTGCTTTTAGAATTACTGGATACAGCGTCAAGATTCGAAGCCAAGTGCAGACAATAACACGCGCTATTCTCCCTCGCAATCAATCACCGAGTGTATCAAATTCACAGAAACGAACTCATTGTATGAAAATGGACAATCGGTTTTTTTCTTTCGCCTCACACGCCCTACGGGCGAGGCTCGCGCGCTTTGCGCGCGCCTAGGACTCTTACGCCTCACTTAACCTTTTTTTTTTTTACTGATTTTGAGAAAAAAAACCCGACTGTTTTGCAGTCTAAAGTGGTCCTAGTCAAGAAAACTAAATGATTTAACCTTGAGTTAACCGGGCCCAGTTTAAGCACAGTTGTAATAGCACCTCCTCACCTTGAAATCAAATTCTCTTCCGTCAGTAAATTGCAACCATTACTCCAAAAGTCTTTCAACATAGCGTCAATCGTAGACCGAATGTTGCTTTTTTCGAAAGTTGAGACATGCTGTCGGATTCCTCTGTTGAAAATTTCGTCCCTATCTTCTCCTACACGCCTTGCTCGTTTTTATAATCTCAAAGGAATGTATTTTAAAAAGGGAAACGTATCAATTGCATTAGCTGCTCCTAACGACATTCGAAAGACGTGTACAGCTTCGATTAGAGTGTCAACCTCGCGGTCATCAAGTTTGCATTCTTGTCCAAAGATCATAGAAGACACACAGTTCCCAAATGACTTGTAAACGTTATCTCTTGGACAAAATGGTTCAGCGTGCGATGAAAGAAATAGCTCGCATAGTTCTTCGATATGCAACGACATGTTAGCTTTGTCTTCCGTTGAGCGCAAAGCTGCAGTTAACATCTTATGTTATATTTTCCATCGCTCGGAGAAAGTGAGAAACGCGATTCCGGAGTTGTTTCGGCCGAAAATGCTTCCCAAAAAATGCGGCGGCCGCCCAGCGAAGTCTTTTGCTTTCGTCAAAAGCGCTTCTCTGGCAATTTCATAGCTGTTAATGACGACCGCTCTCTTACTGCCCATCTGGATTCGGAAAAGTTTTCCGTACTTTTTCGCCATGTTCGCGAAATCACGATAAGGCTTATCTTGGCTAATCGACAGCAAGTTTCCCAGTACTGGAAACGGAAAAGGACCCGGTGGAAGATGGCGGTTTTGCCATACCGTAGAAGCGATATATACTGCCTCAAATGGTAGGTATGTTTCCCGCTCAGCTAGCCGTACACGTCAACATAATCTTAACGTAACTAATACTTCTAACCGTCCACAATCATCAGCCGCTACACACATTCCACATAATCACGATAACGACAATGTTGCTGATACCAGTGTCAATCACTCTACTACCAACACACGTACACGCAACCGAAGACGCCGACGCAACGTTCTAACAGAAACAGGTACTGGAGATACAACAACCACAACATTCATTTAGACACTAACGCAGTCATCAACTTAAGCAACATCAGCCTTACTGACGACGAAACCCAGTTAGTTGCTAGGGATCTCTCATTTTGCCCCACTCCCCGCCATATAAACTGTACTGAAGTCAAAGCTGACTTCAGTGAATTTAGCCGTCGCATGCGTCTCCTTGAATATTTTCATGACTACCCTCCCCAAGCCAATCCTCACCCATTTCGTCCTAAAGGCACTTGGACTCTTCCTCCCCACCGCTAAATCGCTCTGGACACTTTCTTAGACGCAGTCTTCTCTTTGTTATCATTTATTTTTCTATTTTTTTATTTTAAATTTCTTTCAATCACTACTTCAACGGTTTTTTTCAACGTTCACTTGCAATCATAGTATCATATTGCACGCTATTTCTTATTTTCAAATTGTAACGTCTCATTATATTTAAGACCCTGAATAAGGAAGGCCTTGCCTTCCGAAATATTGGTTAAAAGATAATATATTCCCGACTGTAAAATCAGCCTTGCTTTTTTGTCTTATATTTTCACTTATTGCTGATTAGATCCTTTATTAGGATCCGGTCCTTCTTTTTTGTAAGCTGGTCCTTGTTCCGTTTAGACCAAATAAGGGGGTATCCCCCACCCCCAAATTTTCAGATGAGAGGTAATATGGCTGGGCTGGATGGCGGGAAAAATCACGATTTTTTTTTTACTTCGAAGGGATTTAAACATGTTTGTGTAAACACAATTTTGACCTCGGTAAATTTCTTTGATCCCAAGACCGGTTTCTGAAAGGAGAGGATAAGGGTTAGTCGAGGATTAACATTTTAATCCATGAACTGGTATTTAATTACGTAACCTTGCCATAGATTTTATGAGAATATAATTTTGTGTTAAGTGCCCTCCCACAAGAACACTTTGCCTACAATGTGTCAAACTTCAACATCTCTCGAGGATTCAGGGCCTAATTTAAGGATAGTCTTCTAGCACCTTCTCACCTTGAAATTAAATTCTCTTCCGTCAGTAAATTGCAACCATTACTCCAAAGGTCTTTCAACATAGCGTCAATCGTAGACCGAATGTTGCCTTTCTCGAACGTCGTGACATGCTGTCGGAATCTTCTGTTGAAAATTTCGTCCCTATTTTCTCCTACACGCCTTGCACGTTTTATGATCTCAAAAGGAATGTATTTCAAAAAGGGAAACGTATCAATTGCATTAGCTGCTCCTAAAGACATTCGAAAGACGTGTACGGCTTCGATTAGGATGTCGACTTCTTGGTCGTCAAGTTTACATTCTTGTCCAAAGATCATAGAAGACACACAGTTCCCAAATGACTTGTAAACGTTATCCCGTGGGCAAAATGGTTTAGCGTGCAATGAAAGAAATAGCCCGCATAGTTCTTCGATATGTAACGACATGTTAGCTTTGTCTTCCGTTGAGCGCAAAGCTGCAGTTAACATCTTATGTTGCATTTTCCATCGCTCGGAGAAAGTCTGAAACCCGATGGCGGAGTTGTTTCGGCCGAAAATGCTTCCCAAAAAATGCGGCGGCCGCCCAGCGAAGTCTTTTGCTTTCGTCAAAAGCGCTTCTCTGGCAATTTCATAGCTGTTAATGACGACCGCTCTCTTACTGCCCATCTGGATTCGAAAAAGTTTTCCGTACTTTTTCGCTATGTTCGCGAAATCACGATAAGGCTTATCTTGGCTAATCGACAGCAAGTTTCCCAGTACTGGAAACGGAAAAGGACCCGGTGGAAGATGGCGGTTTTGCCATATCGTAGAAGCGATGTATACTGCCAAATAAAGTGCTAGAAGAGTGAGAATTTCGACAAACATGATTGGAGGTTGTAGACTGGAGTATCAACAAAATCTGTGTAGCCTTCGTTGCAGACATAAATGCTTAAGGTAGACGGCTAGGTCCGCGCGGGGTCAAGGCTTAACGTCGTTGAGTCGATGCGCACTGAGTTCACTTTACAGTGTCAGTATCTGTCAAATTCCGTCAAATCGAGATTAATATCCGATGCAAAAGATCTGTAGCAACCCCCGAAATGCACCCGACCCTGAAATGATTTAGCTATGTTTTTTTCGCATCGACCCCGAAATTATCCTCAACTAACTTTTGGAATGGAATGGTATCCTACGACTATGGATCGGCCAAAATGCACAACATTAATAAAAGTTTCACTTATAATCTTCACTCGCTCGCATTCTCAACAATTGTTTAATGACATAAATTTGGAATTACACTTACTATTTAAGTAGTTAATACTATATATTTAATAATACACAAATTCATGTCCCAAAAGTAAGTCATGAGTATATCTTAAATAGTACCATGAACAATTAAGAGATTGAAAACATTCCAGTACATAACCTTTGTTATCTTACATTATTATATCTTATTGGCTAAGACAGTTAGTTATCATCGGCTAGCAAATTAGTGACTATTAGATCCCATCGGCCGTAGCCCCTTTCTTCCCTCATGAAATTTACACGAGGTAGAACTGTTTTCTGCTTTTATGTCACACTTAAATGATATCTCAAGCTGAGATTCTAGGTTTGTGCTAAATGCTGATATTGAAATGATGCCGGGTCTGTGCAAATAATAACAAATAATCGTGACTTCGACAAAAGAGACAGACTGTTAGCGATTAGGTATATCAAATTGCCTTAATCCGCAAGGGGTGATATGTTAAATCTGTTATATCCTTGTAAATACCGACTCTTAAAACAATGGAAGTTTTCCTTTGGATTGACAACCTTAGTGTACGGTCGTATATTATGTCGGCCGTTTCTAAGGATTGCGGCTTGTCATGAATGTTCATGAAAGTGCAAGTGTCTTCAATTTGAAAGAAGAAAAATTGCAATGAAAGACAGTAGGATTCAAACCCATGACCCACGCTAACTACTAGACCAAGGATTTGCTGGATGGAAGTGAAAGTGAATTTCAGCAAAGGCAGTGCTTAAGCCTAATCTGTCTAAAAGGCACCACTTAACCCTAGTTAAGAGGAAAACTACTTTGTGTAAATTTCCTGAGGTGTCCGAAGGAGCTAGGTTGGGCGCGCAATGCATGATTTTCAAGAGCCATGTCAAACTGTGTTCCATATATAAAAAAACAGTCATCAGATTAGGTTTTGTGATATCCGGAATAATCAAGGGTATATAAATACGGTCAGACTGTAATCACCCTTATGGCTCTACAACTATTACTAAAATACTAAAATCCTTAAATGCTAAATACTTAAGTAATAAGATATTAAATAATTGGAATATCAAGTGAAAAAACGTTCTATCAATTCTAAGGCTCTCAGGCGTGAATTTACTCGATTTTATACGCAAATACTAAAGTATTAAGATAATAAAGTGGTAAGTGTTTTTATTTTAGTCTTCAGTAATTATTGAATGTACAAGTATAAATACATACCTATGTTTACGTGTTTAATAATATATAGATTTACCCAGGGCTAAAAGCGAAGCTCTGGTTAATAATACTTATAAACAACAATAACAAAAAAAGAATTCTTGTGATGCTAAATGGGGACGGCAATGAAAATGGCGTCAAGATCAATAGATCTTATTAGCAAAAGACAAATTTACACGTGTAGCACACTTTTTTTTAATTAGCAAAAGACTAAATTTTTGCACGTGCAGCACGCTTTTTTGTCTTTCTTTAACGTTGTTTTGCACGACTGATGAAGTTTTCACGACCAAAACGTCAAACTTCCTGGTTACACATTACAACCGAGCTAAGAAGCGAGGTTGCCTCGGCGGCAGATTCATAATCCCGCGAACAGGGGTCTTTTTTGCATGAGCATGCGCGACCGCTGACTTGACAAAGAGCACGCGACCAGTGACAGCGACCGCGGTGCATAGTCGTAGGAGCCAAATTGTTCACTTTGAAAGCTTGCTTGACATTGAAATGGTAGCAGGAACTTAGGAAAGAGCTTCGTTGTACAAGATAAGTAAAGATCTGGTGATTTAAAGTGGAGACTGATGCGCTGAACGAGGTGAAAGAGCAAGTTTCTCAAGGATGTCTGACACGAACATGGCTGCTTGTTATTGTTTGGCGCTCGACTCGTGTCTTGATTCCCGTTCGAGAACCGCAAAGTTTGGCATAGAATGCATTGCTGATGCGTAGTTATTGAGCAAAATGTTCTTTATTCAGTGTTTGTCTATAAATCGGATGTAAATTAGTTTCTCGATACCGTAGAGGATTTCTGTCAATAATTTGTTCATAGCTGATTTAGCTATATTTCGGGAGTGGATTAATAACGATCAGCGGGGGACTACCAGGCCGTTATCAGTTGGAATAGAAAGTTGTTCCCTTAAGTATTTTAGCGATACAAAGTTTGTTTATCGGAAAATTGTAGAACGTCTTGTGTTTGCGTGGACTAACATTGTAACGCATTATTAACAGGAATATTCATTTAGCCAGAACTTAAGTGCTGTAAAAATTGTTAACTTTTGGTGGGCATCACATGTTTACTGTACTTCTTGGGAAACCTAGCCGTTTGTTTCATCGAAATCGGTCACAAGATTCGACTTTAATTTCGGTCCTATTGAATACAGTTTTGACTGTGTCTCATTGATATTCATTTTTTTTTATTTTTCGGGACATACAGAGTGACTACCACCAACATCTCACCAGGTGACTAATCTACTTCTCGTGTGCTGTTAATTTTGTAGCTTTTAAGTGCTGAGAAAATTGTAGAACATATATTAATTCACTGCTGAACTCAACACCGGCTTTTGCGCACTTCGAGCCCGCTCGCTGAAATTTGCTGTTTTTTTTTTTAATATTTCTGTTCCTTCCTCATTTCAAAACGAAGAAAATTGAAAGTGTTTACTTGCATGAACAAACGTTTCGGCACTTTGTTTAGACTTTGATGAGGTTAGCGCAATCCTACAGGCACTACATATACGCGCAATGTTGTCCAGGTAAAGTGGGGAGGTAAAATTTGATGGTAGCTCGTGTATGTTAAAGCCGGTCTACTTCGCTTTTGTTAAGGCCATGTTACAGTTTTTTTGCAAACTACAAATTTTGTTAAATCACGAGCACATTCGCCAAGACCAACGAGAAAAATAATCGCGACGATGGCTTTGAGACGCGCCATTTTGATGAAGGCAGACCCTGTGGTGAGCCTCCATGCACATCGCTTGTTCAGCGGTCGCGCATGCTCATGCAGAAAAAACCCCTGTTAATCCCGCGCAATGTAGGCAAAATCTCTCAAATTCTGCGTAACCCTCTAAAATTTGCATTTTTGACCATATTTGAGTGTAAGTAAGACCCCATACTTGGGCAGTGGCGTCATGATCTTGTATTTACAAGTCGTGGTTCGAAATTGGGTGATTCAGTGTGCAGCTGTTCGTTTTCAGTTCAAATGGCCCTAACAGGTGATCAAGCTTTAAACAATTTCTATAGATTTGAAAGGGCTATTAGTGTTCTGGTTCGCTTTGTAAATTACGTTTAAAGCATCAACTCATTAAGGAATAGGGTTTTACGCTCCAATTTTTTTATATGTATATTACCATGCGGAATATTTTTCTTATCCCTGATGATGCCGTTGATCATCGAAAGCTCAGAATTTAATTTTAATTTTGAATTTCAGCAGTCAAAGACCTCACTTGAACTATATCTTACTTTCTAACGTTTGTAGTTTTGATTTCCACATAATATAAGTAGCTATAAGTGCTGACTTGCTCCAATTTACCAACAAAGCTTCAAGCCATGTTGTCATTTTTCAATAGAATTGGAAACCTAGATGATGTACCAAGTTTTTTTTCTAAAGTTGAGTGCCATCCTTTTCTATAGTGGAATACATTGTAAACCTCTAAAATTGTGTAACAAATCGTGAAGATCTGGATAAGCACATTCCACGAACGATAAGCGAATTCGCCTCGTTGGCACTTGTCAGAAGGTACCCCTAGTTTTTAACGAGTAATTGTCGTATGTGCTTACCGAATATTTTGTTTCGCTTTTATTTTTTTTTACTGCCTCTCAATTTCACCTTTCTCATCGCCGTTATGAAATCTTCATGTGTTTCTTCCATTGAAATTCGTCTCCTTTGCTCTCAATCACTCGCTCTAGCTCTTTCTCTGTTATCCGCGTGAGTGTAAACATAAAAAATAACGTCGAAAAAGGCACAACTTTGTTGTTTTTCTTTCTCTCTAAAAGTCCGTGCGGTCATGCGATTTCCTTCCATACCTGTTGGTTGAGTTATTTTATATTGGTGTGTCTGTGGTGTGGACGGACGGGCAGTCGGGCGCACGTACGGTTACGTGACTACCAAAATTTCTCGGATGCATAGGTTACCAAATTTTCTTTCTCATGGTGCTCCGCTGCGCGTGCGACCTTTCAAAACAAGAATCGTGTGTTTTTAAGAGGAAACCGAAGGTTTGTTTATAAACCCGGCCAAGGTGGCGACCAAAAGGAAGATATTACGGGCAAATTTAAAATTGGATTTACAAAGTGACAGCTACTGCTCTATCCTTGCTATCACGCATTTTTGCGATGCTTATTAATCAGCGATTAAGATTATACAAGTTTTGTTTGTTTTCCTTAAGTGAGCCATACAGCTCCCCCTAGCTGACGAAATATAAACACTAATCGTTGTTTACGATTTTGTAAAAAACTAAGATACCAGTTAGTTGTCATCAACCTCGGTCTTCGGCTCGACTGATAACACTTACTTCGACTTTGCTAATTCCGGATGTCGCAAAAACCTCACCCAATAATTGTGTACTAATCATCTGAATGTTTGCTCAACATCGCAAAACCTTTCTTTTTTAAAAGAAAAACAATAATTGCCTGCAATCAAGCTCGATGAACTTCCATGAATCAATTAAACTGGTAGCACTTTGAGCTGTAATAAGTGCTACTGTTGGACAGATTTATCAAGTTTTTCAGTCTTTCTTTCAAAATCTCATTAGCCAAAAAGGTTAAAAAAAGGGAAAATTAATAAAGCATTAACATTGATTAATAATGCATTAAATGACAATAAAACATCAGTAGCTTTCGCAGAAACCTTATTTTGTGAGCTTCTTGATCGTGTATATCGGCATTCAATTCATAAGGTATAATATATGAAAATCGTCCATGTAGTTAAATCACTTAAATGTAAAAGTTCTTCCAAACTCGTACTACAGACAGCGAAGACAAAGATCAGACCATTGTATCAGATGCTCGTTTAGAAGAGGTTAAAAACAATGGAAAATTCTAAAACCGTCTAAACAGTGGTTGGCGTCGCTTAGAGGACGTGGTCGAATGCGAGAGGTTCCATCCAACTGTAAGGTTTCTGACTGCGAAACTTTTGGTGGTGTTTTGGCTATAGGTGGTCGGTTACGGGAGGTTGTTTCACTGTTAATGTACTGTTTATTCTTGTAATAGCACGTATTTAAAACGGTTTTCAATTACGCAGAATTCCAAGATCACTATCTTCTTCGGCGGGCAATTCTTCACCTTCTGGACATTCAAATTTAAACCTATGAAGTAATCGTGAAAGAAAAAGAGGAAACTGCTTTTTTGCCAAACTTTTCTCCAGGGCACGTACGTATAACGGCTGAAAAAGGTAAAATTGCATGTACACCAAGCCGTCCTTACAATAAACGATCAGGCCGAAAGGTGAACGGATCTCCCCAGTATTCCGGAGGTCGTGGTAAATAGCCCAGAGATTAACAATCACGGTCATATCCCGCGGGATGAAAAAGCCTGCAAGGGACGCGTCCCACATGGTCAAGTGTGGAATCGCCAGGGGGTTCGTACTTATAATGCGCATCGTTTCAGTAAGGAATGCATTAAAGTAGGGCAGCTTAGATCTGTCTGATAGTTCTGGCAAACGTTGAGGACCAATCACATCATCCAACTCACGATGTAACCCAGCCTGCACATCCGTACTGACGGCGTAAAAAAAACCACTGGATCTGAGTTAAAGGAGTTTCAAGTGCCAGCAGCGAACAAATCAGCGACGTTACAATAATGTACTAGGAACGGAACCGATGACTTCTGGGTGCCAGGGAATTTACCGTTGCTCTGCCGACTGAGGTGCCAGGCAAATTGAGGGTGATTGTAACGATGAATCGCGAAGAGACAACTAGCACTTACGGTGTGTGGCGCTACTTAATTATTCATACCACAGGCCAACCGCCTTCTGTTCTTGTTGCACTTGTTTCTACTGAAATGTGAGATCGATCTTTTGTACTCAATAGAAGAAATACATTACGGTGGCTTCAATTTACCGCCAAATCTATCTTTTTGGTAGAAGTAATTAACAGTAAAGGAAGAGGGAAACTTGGTCACGTAGTACAAATTCACGTTTGCGTTTGCCGCATACGTGACTCTACCGTCCCTTTTTTACACCCAGTGGCGGATCTGGGGGAAGGGCCCACCCCTCCCTCCCAACGTCCCTTATTTTTAGACCAAACTGAGGCCCGAAGGGCCGAAAAACTATTTTTGGAGATCGGCCCTCCCTTATCTCGGGCTCTGGATGACCGGAACCACCCCCCCCCCCCCCCCCCCCCTTCCCGCCTTATCTCGAGGTCTGGATCCGGCACTGTTTACACTAACTGGTTGTGCTGATATTTCGCTTGTCCAATGTGGAACAATCACCGTATTGGACAAAGAATAACAGGTCAAATTCCATCCCTCCAAAAAGAAAAGAAAATGGGCGGGAAATTCTCCGTATTGTCTCAATATTAAGAAATATGTTATTAATTTCTCGTGACGGCGCAGATTTTAAACGGTTTACAATTACGAAGAATTCCAAGATCACTATCTTCTTCGGCGGGCAATTCTTCACCTTTCGGACACTCAAATGTAAACCTGTGAAACAATCTTGCTACAAATAAGAAAACTACTTTTTTGCCAAACTTTTCTCCAGGGCACGTGCGTATTCCAGCTGAGAAGGGCAACATTCCATCTACTCGAAGTTGTCTGTCTTCATCCAAGAAACGCTCCGGCCGAAAAGTGAACGGTTCTACCCAGTATTCAATGTCGTGATGAATAGCCCAGAGATTAACAAACACAGTAACATCCCGCGGGATGAAAAAGCCCGCAAGGCTCGTGTCCCTCGTGGTCGAGTGAGGAATCGCCAGGGGGGTCTCGCTTACAATGCGTACCATCTCAGTTAAGAACGCGTCCAAATAAGGCAAGTTTGGCCTGTCTGATAACTCTGGCAATCGTTCGGGACCAATCACATCGTCCAACTCGCGATGCAACCTAGCCTGCACATCCGGGTACTTTATGGCATAAAACAGACTCCAGAGAATTTCAGTTGAAGGGGTCTCCGTTCCGGCAGAGAACAAGTCAGAGGCGCTACAAGAAAATGCGAGAGTTAGTCTTAATTAATTTGAAGTCTGTAAACTCTCGGAGGTACAGATTCATACCTCCACCGTGGAATAAGTGGGGTGGGGTTAGTTAGACCCCCCCCCCCGATCCCTTGGGTTTTTGCTACAGTAGACATGGTACAACCCCCGGTAACTCGAGCTAACCACTAATTCAAATTACGCCCCATTTCTCTTGGATTTGACCCAATTCCTTTTTAAAAAAATTGCTTAACTTTTTATTGAGAAACGTTCTTCAATAGTTACTGAACCTTTTTATTGTAAGATTTTTTAAAGTTTTGCTCCTGAAATTTTATTTATTGATGGTTTTCAAATGACGTCACTAAAATTCTAACTAAAAAAACTATAGATCCTACTGAGATTTTACTTTTATCACGTATTAGAGCAACCGAAAACTAATTGTCATACAAATTTTCGCTTCAAAAGGGGTCTTGGTTTTGTGATAGAGCACGCTTGAATTTCTAAGCTTTTGAGTGACGCGGCATTTATATACCAGCCGAGAGAGCTGAGTTATTTCAGGGAATTTTCCTATCTAAACAGTTCATGTATTAGAAGGAGTATTACTTTAATGTTAATGAGTTCCTCGAGGAATAAATTCGCGCTTTTGTAGCAAAACTCAGTAACAGATGTTTCTGTTGGTTTCCGTCCGCCATGTTGGTACCCATCCGGATGGGCACCAGCATGGCGTCTCCATAGAAATCTTTATAAATTTGGGCAAAAAATTTCTTCGGATATCTCGAATACGAAATATTCCTCACATCTGAATCTAGGCGAGAGTATTTGTATATTAACCTCCTTTCATTTCCCAGATTTGATTTTTATTTTGATCTATTTTGAATGGCGTGACACTGAAAACACCGGCAATATGGATTTGCAATGTCTACTTTACTGAGTATGAAAACTGCCGTACCTGCTGCAGCCGGCAAAGAATACACGCCACAAAGTACAAAATTCGGGAAAATCGAGAACTTAAACTGATTTTGATGGACAATTTGGGTTTCGGCGAATGTGTGGCTATTTCATCACTGACTCAAATTTTGTTAATTGGCAGGTAAGTGTTTGGACCTCCCTCCTTTCTTTTCTTTCTTTTTTTTACCCGTTTTTTAGTGGGACATTTTGTTTATGCTCAGCTAAAATTCTGTTGCAGTAACCAAAAGAAACAAAAGAGGCCCAGACTGTTAGCGAATATACTGCTGAGTATTATATATCATGGGAAAATATGATGGACCGAAGAATCATGATCAGGACCAACCAGTGTAGCCTGCGAAGCCGTAGCCCGAGAACGCAGACGTATTTCCGGTCGTCGCTTCTCTCTACCCAAGTGCGTGAGCTTCTCTTGGGTGAAGAGACGAGACGACCGGAAATCTGCAACCTAGCCCAGCTGGTGTCTTTTTTTCTTTTTCCGAGCGTGCATAGAAGCCCTCGTCGTTTTCCCATTTTTTTCCTCTCGCTAAACAAACCGCCTGCTAAGCAGGCTATAACCAGCGGGGAGTCGGTACTGTGCTTAGTTAAGGTATCGGGCAATTGGGTCGGGAATCTAAACCCAACCTAGTTCTCACTGCTTTCATGCACCCAAAACATTTTACTTCCGGTTCTTTTGCCGGTCACGCAATCCTCTCTCAGAAACGCGTGACGAAGTCCTCAGAATGTCTGCGTGGGAGGCAATTGAATAGACCTCTTTAGCTTGTATGTTTTGTTTTCCCAATATTACTCCAGAGAAGTGTTTCTTTCAAATGTCGTCTTCTTCACGTGCATATGTACGCATATCGTATAAAAAGACAAAGGAGTTGTTTTCATGAGAAAACTCACACCGGTACGAGCTTCATACCGGGATGACTTTTTGATTTCGAATCGCGTTTACATGATGTCGACTTGGTCATTTCTTATCGCGTTATTTGAAGGTACACTTCATGTTGATAAAATACACGTGTGATTCAAAATCGCAAACATTACGCACGCGCTACCCGTTCAAGTCTACCGGCTGACCGATTTCACACCGAAACGGGTGGTCGTTTTGGGTTTACATGATACCGCTGTGAGATTTCGTACCGGAGTGAAAATCTCGCCCCAGTACAAGAACCGGGGTGACTCAGACAGGCATGGCATTTTGTGGTGGTATCCTGTAAACAAATATAGAGCCATGAGAGGGAACCGGAGTGAACTCGCTCCGGGGCAATAGTCGCCCCTGTGTCATGTAACCACCCCCAAAGGGTAAAGCTCCCCTAGGAGCTCAATCAAACAAAACACACAAGCTAAAGAGGTCTATTACTGGTTAGACTGTTCACAGTTCTCTATTTTTTCGTGAGATCGTCGAGATATAGCGCGTCTCACTGTTAATGGCGGCCATCTTGGTTTTTGAATGTACCGAAGGGGTGGGCGTCAGGGATTATACCTCTAAACCACCCCCATCCCCTAAAATAGTTTTGACACTCATGCAGCATGGCAACCCGTAATGCAAAGCGCTCGATCTCGACGATCTTACGAAAAAATAGAGGACCGTAAACAACCTAATTGCTGGTTTCCACGTCACGTCACGGCAGCCATGTTGGTGGTCAAGAACAAAAGCATTTCTATCCTATGGGAATTAAACTCCATTTTCATGTAAATTCTTTGAGAAAAAATTGCCTTGTCATGTCGCAGTCCACAAACATGGCCGCCTTGTCACGTGGTTGCGAACCGCTTACGCAAAAGCAACAGAGAATGAGCACTCGTCGAAAAAAATGTGTTTTTGATTTTTTAAGTCACGCTCGTAATATATTCTGACTATAGGACTTAAGTTGCGCTTACCTTGAAATTAAATTATTTTCTGTGAGTCCATCGCTGTCAATTTCTCTGAATTCCTTGTACATAGCTTCCAGCACGGAGCTAAAATGTTTCGTCTTGGAAGTAGAAGCTTGTTCTTGAAACTTCTTTACAAAAATTTGATCTCGAATTTTTGCAGAATGTCTTGCATTCTCGATGCTGCGGAAAGGGATGTACTTGAAAACTGGAAATGTATTAATGAAATTAGCTGCCCCGATTGAGAGATTAAACACATGGATAGCTTGTAATAGCGCGTCTAATTCCCAGTCATTACATTTATAATCGCCAAAAATCCACGATGAAACACAGCCTCCTATGGATTTGTAAACAGAATCTCGAGGGTTGAATGGCTTTCTATCGTGCGAACAAAACGCCCCACACAGCTCTTCAATATAGAAAGGGATACTGACTTTGTCCTCGGTCATACGCATCGCTGTCATGGCGATTTTGTGTTGCAATTTCCATCTAGGAGAGAAAGATTGAAATGCAATGTCTGTGTTGTCTCGGCCAAAAATTGCTCCAAAGA
>JBBMOI010000001.1:37345000-37397500 GCA_038088405.1 Porites divaricata | reverse complement strand
TTTTGTTTTATTTCTTTTTTTCCCCTTTTTTAAGTGAGGCATTTTTCTTTATGCTCAGCTGAAATTCTGTTGCAAGCTGATTAACGAAAAACCAAAACAAACAAAAAAAGACCAAGATGTAAATACACTAACTTGTGCTGTATTTTGTTGTCCTTGTGTGTTTCTGAGGCGATTTGGGCTGGGTTTGCCATTCTGTCTTAACCCTCATTGTCCTGTCATGCCTGTTAATGAACGTTAAGGACAATGAATGTGTAGACAGAATGGCAAAACCAGCCCTGAAATCGCCTCAGAAATACACATGGACAAGTAAGTGTATTATATTTTCGTTTCTTTACAATAAGCTAAGATATAGCAAATTTTTTCGAATCCTCACTGTTCAACCGTATAAATCGCTTTACTAAGCAACTCATTTTTTAGCAAGCGCTCACTTGATGAGCTTGGGATGCCTGTGGCTAAACGAACCGCCAGTTGCGGGGAGTCGGGCCGAGAATCTGAACCGGACCCAGTGTCCCAGTCCCTACTGCTCTCGTAAAAATATTCAACTTCCGGTGAATCAGTCGTAGCCTTGGAGAAGAAAAGCGTGTGAAAGCCCTAAGAAGATGGGAGCCTGGTGAATTCGTAATTTACTCATACACCAGAAAAAGTTATATATTTGATATCATCTGACAATAGAACTGTTACAGTAGTTGCGCTTACCTTGAAATTAAATTATTTTCTGTGAGTCCATCGCCGCCAATTTCTTTGAATTCCTTGTACATAGCTTCCAGCACGGAACTAAAATTTTTCGTCTTGGAAGAAGAAACTTGTTCTTGAAATTTCCTCACGAAAATTTGATCTCTAATTTTTGCAGAATGTTTTACTTTCTCGATGCTTCGGGAAGGGATGTACTTGAAAACTGGAAATGTATTAATGAAATTAGCTGCCCCGATTGAGAGATTAAACACATGGATAGCTTGTAATAGCGCGTCTAATTCCCAGTCATTACATTTATAATCGCCAAAAATCCACGATGAAACACAGCCTCCTATGGATTTGTAAACAGAATCTCGAGGGTTGAATGGCTTTCTATCATGCGAACAAAACGCCCCACACAGCTCTTCAATATAGAAAGGGATACTGACTTTGTCCTCGGTCATACGCATCGCTGTCATGGCGATTTTGTGTTGCAATTTCCATCTAGGAGAGAAAGATTGAAATGCAATGTCTGTGTTGTCTCGGCCAAAAATTGCTCCAAAGAAATGAGGGGATCGCCCAGCGAAATCTTTTGCTTTTGTCACAAGTGCTTCTTTGGCGATTTCATAGCTGTTGATGACAATTACTTTTGTGCTTCCCATTTGCACACGGAAAAGCTTCCCGTACTTCCGCGCCATGTTCGCAAAATCACGATATGGCTGATCTAGGCTAACCCACAGCAAGTTTCCCAGCACGGGAAACGGAAACGGTCCCGGGGGAAGATGGCGATTTTGCCAAATTGTGCACGCCACATAAACGGCAACGAGGAAAACGAACAGCCCGACAGCTTCGGCAAACATCGTTAATAGAGTCTGAATGATTTGGACTTGTTTCTGTCCCCAACAATAGCCAAAGTGAAGGACTCCCACGCAGACTTTCTTAGGGGTTCGTCACACGTTCCTGCTGATTTGAGGGGGAAAAACCGTGACACAAATCACAGCAGACAAGTGCACTTTGGACCTTGAGAAATTTCCCGCCTGACGCTCCAGCAAAGCTAAGAAAGGTCACATGAAAGGTGAAGACCTCAAAGTTTTAGAACAAACTACGCAGTTAACTAACTCACAAGCGTTCGTACTAGACGTACCCTGCCTCCAGAGTTCCGTTCTCAAAATACCTAATAGACCTAATATGGAATAAACCGTGCTTACGGTTTGATAAGGTTCCCGAGACGGATCTCTGGTCACACAAACACGCAACCTCATCTGGCCATGCGAGAAATCAGATCAGAACCTGAACTGGGTGGCCGATTGGTTACTCCCACGTCCGCAGGGAATTAACGCTTTAACAGTGAACTTGATTGGCTACATCGAAGGACTTCACCACATGAGATAAAAAAAAAAACCGGTTGCGATGTTCATAACAAACAATTTAATCCCGGCTTATAATTTCCTGCTATGTTTTGTCTTGCTCGGCTCAGTGTGGCAGTGTTGTTTGCATGATGTTCATGAAGTTTAATTCTCACGGATACGGTTTCCTGGGTGCAAAAGGTTTTTTTCTTTTTTCCCTAATTCCTGATAATTCGCGGCGCGGTTTATTTGCTAAATGATGCAGCTGACTGATGTTTTGTTTGGCAATAGCCGTTTTGTCTGTTTTACAGAACAAACTATCACCCAATACAGTGTAAAGGGACGAATTTGTGGAACTTTTTTCCAGAAGATTTAAAGAACACAAAATCACAATATACTGTAAAAAAAAGAAATTTAAAAAGTATCTATGGGAGGCTTAGGCCGGTTCAGGAATTCACAGCAGGCATTTGCTTAAGGAGTTAAAATCCCGCGGCCATTTGCCTTCCTTTAGGTTAGGCATATGGCAATCTGCGGTAAGATAGTTGATTACATCGTATCCAGTCACAAGCAATCAACCTCGTTCCCAGGGTTCTCTCCTACCCGTCCCTACGGAGCGAGAGAGAGAGAGACCCTGGTTGGGTCTGGTCACGTGGTCCCAGAACAAAATACACAATAATCGAAAGGGCGAGATAGATTTGCTAAGCCTCCAACTATAACTGAAATTCGGGAAATTTGTGCCTAAACAGAGCTATCCCCAGTCAGTCCGCGGTGGTTATCAAATTTGATAACCCGCACCAAAACAAACCAATAACCAATCGCTGTTCAGATTCAAGTTCACGTGACATGTTACTAAGGCAACAGTTTTAAGTTCAACATAGCGTCCGACGGGTAAACCAAACTGAGTTGTTATCAAATGGAACTTGTGATTGAAGTTTAAATTTTTCAAATAGAAAGTTAAAAATTCGCACTGTTTTTGAATTTAGAAATTTAACAAACTGACTTTCCACTGGTTTATTTCGTAAGAGCTTCCTTTGAAGGCTTTTATGTATACTCTGCGCCGGTTCATTCGTTCGTTCGTTTTAAAGAGAAGACAGGGGATATTTCATAGCAAAGAGGTTTTAAACATCTTAACAAACAATAATTATAGTCAGATAGTAGTAATAATTCCCAATCTCGGCAATGATTTTATTCATAGCGTTTTGCTTTCTTGACAGATATCGCAGCTCCCAACAATCTGTAGAAACGAAATATTGATTAAAGTTTATTCATTGTATTCTGCTACTTTACTGTGCAAACAATTAACGGCTCTTGCATGCCCTTGAGAGAAAAGGAAGCTGATCACCAAGTGACAATAACAAAACAATCCAAACTCTAAGCATAATTATTCAAAAGCTTAGATTACCACTCACAACACTAAGCTGGAGTCTACTGAGTCACGATGCATTTCCCCATAGTTGTAGCAGCTTCACTTCATTCTTATAACTTTGGAGCTGTAAATCGCTTGGTTATTCAGATCAAAAGGCACTTTGAAGAAAATTAGAACCCTTATTCAGCCGTAATAAAAAGTTTACACTACAGAAAACTGAGGTCAAAGAAAATGCTCTTGCATCAGAAGGCAAAATCGATCCTACCGACCAGAAACAAAAACCACAGAAAATCGATATGTGTCATGACCTCTCAGTGTGAAACAAACGGCTAAAATCACATTTGCTCAATGAAAGTAATAATAATAATGATAATGATAATAACAATAATAATAATAAATGTCTTAACTGCTCATTAGATAAAAATACATATCTAATGTTACAGGATAAAAAGATTAAAAGTTCAGCTAAATTACAATAGAATAAAAAGATTAAAAAATGTGGAAAACTATAGTGACATATATCTGACATAAAATATCTTAAAAGGTTGTATTTAAAACTTTATCTATTTACAAATGTGTTCTTGTAACGTTCGGTGTTTATCTTGGGCTTGAATTTGTTTAGGCCATTGTATGAATTTTAGGGTAATTGGGGTGCATGAATGTTTTTCACTACACGAATACTTTTTTTGTACTTCACCCGCTCCCCGTAAGATTTCTAAACTGAAATGGTCCGTCCCTAATGGTGACTGGTGATAAATTTATTAGTTACTTATTAAGAGCAACCAGTCGATAATTGATTAGTTTCATCGTCGCTTCAGGCAATGGTGCGAAAGTACTAAAGCATTTCGAAAGATTGCAATAGAGTCATTGCCAAACATTTCAAGACAAGGACAATGCAAGTCAAGGGATCTATTATTATTTTGCCAACTTTACTTGTACTTACAGACGGTAAGTTCACTGAATTTTTCATTTGCAGCCGCATCAATTTGACAGATATTTCTTATTTAGCTAACATCAATTTCATCCCCCCTATTACCTCCAACGTTATACTGCCGTTTAAACGGCGAATGAACATCCAAACGGCCTTTTTCTTATAATCTCGACAACTTGTTAGTAAAATACTGATGGTAACTATTAATACCATCAACAGTCATGCAGTGGATTTTAATGTCCGGTTTTTAGACAGATTAAGGGCCGTCGACTCCCGATAAATCGAACCTTCAAGGGAAATAGAAAAACGTTCAAGTTATCGAGGATACAATTGTGTAGAGAATGATCCGGAAGGGAAATGAAAATTGTTTCGAGTTAGCGGGAGGTTCGAGTTACGGCGGGAGTCGACTGTAGAACCAAAAAGATTTTATTAGTCCAGTCTAAGTATTAAGGATTAAAACAGTGACAGCCGCTTGAAGGAATGTTGACCCTATAAGCCTTGATATCGACCCATAAACAAATTCTCTCGACTTATCTTCTTACCCCGGAGGGCCCCCGCGCTTCTCACATCAGTTTCGTTCGAATAATTTAAGAGAATTTCTTTAAAGAGCAATGTACTTCCCTTTCAGTTTCGGCTTATTAATGTATGTATGGATATTGTTAGGAGAAGATTGATGTTGGTTACAATTTTAAAAAAAGAAGACACCAAGATGCAACGCCTTTCTAAACGAAACCTTGTCCCAACCCACCCCTCCCCCGCCTTCTTTTGCATGGAGTACTAAATGCTAATATTGAGCTAAACACAGACAGGCGTGTTTTAATAATATCATTTAAAATTACCTTTAGAGCTGGATCATTTGTCTTTCCTTCGGTCTGAAAATATCATTCTCTTTCACTACACAGGAAGAGCGTTGCGTGACGACACTAAAAACGGCTGTGTAGCAGACTAACTACACAGTAAAGCTGAGTCCAAAATGCGAGACTCTTTCCAAACTGTAATAGGCCACGTTTGGACAAGTACTCTGAAGAAGCTTCAGTCTTCTACTATTTCTTTATCATTATTTTATAATTTTTTCGCTCCTTTTTTTTAGCATGGCTTTTCTGGTCAAAGAGGGAAGTCTGTTATGGAAAGTATGGTTGCTTTCAACGTCATCCGTTGTGGCAGGTTCAGTTGCCACAGAACCCATCCAAGATTGGCACAAGATTTAATCTTTTTACAAGGGACAACCTGAATTCAGCTCAGCTCATTGATGATCACAATAAACATAAGCTCTCTGCTTCTCATTATAAGATTTCAAGGCGGGCAATTTTTGTGATTCACGGATTTACAGGTTAGTTTGGGAACTTCTCACTCAGGAGGCCTGGGTCCCAGCGTGTTAGATTCATCTTTATTTTCGAGAGATCAACATAGTGTCAATGGTAAAACGGTGAGAGCACAGGCACCCCAAGCGTAATCAATAAGTACTGAAATCTAGACGAGTGAAATTTGTCAATAAAGTGCAAACAGGGTAACTATTTACTACCTTGTTAAGGAGCTATTTCATGCCATTTTCTGTTTTAAACAGCTAAAACGTCTCCTTGTACCAATTGAGTTCCAAAACCAATGGTACAGTTTTTTTAAAGACAGTTTATTGTTGGTTTTCACATGACGTCACAAAAATTCAAGCTAAAAAACTATCGATCCTACCGAGATTTTACTTTCACGATGCATTAGAAGAGTTGAAAACTAATTTTCATACAAATTTTCGCTTCAAAAGGGTTCCTTGTTTTGTGATAGAGTACGCTTGAAGTTCTGAGCTTTTGCGTGACGCGACATTTACATGACGGCCAAGAGAGGTGTCATGTAGGTTAAAAAAATGACTTATTTCAGGAAGTTTTGCTATCTAAACAGTTCATGTGTTAGAAAAAGTATTATTTTAATGTTAATGAGTTTCTCGAAGAATAAATTCACGCTTTTGTATCAAAACTCGGTATCAGATGTTTCTGTTGGTTTCCGTCCGCCATGTTGGAGCTCATCCAGGTGAGCACCAGCATGGCGTCTCCATACAAATCTCTATAAATTTGGGTAAAACATTTATTCGGATATCTCGTATACGAAATATTCCTCTGACCTGAATCTTGGCGAGGGTCTTTGTATATGTACCTCCTTTCATTTCCTAGTTTCTGGCCTTTATCTATTGAAAGGTTATGATTTTTATTTTGATCTATTTTGAATGGCGTGACACTGAATGAATGGCGTGACACTGAAAACCAGAAAACTGCTTCCTGTCGTCTGTTGCCACGGGTGAAAAGGATGGACATGGATTGAAACTTGAAAAAGTGGGACCAACATTTTCCGACAAAAATCACCCAAAATATTTACCTGTTCTAAGCGCTCCCGACAAAAATTGTTTGACAGCTTGATAAGTGTACAGTAGTACTTTGTGTAGAAGTACAGAGCACAGAGTTGACCTAAAAGAACAATATCTTAGTGAGGTCCCTGGGGGGTACTCCCTTATATAAGATATATAGGTATGTGCCGCCCTATGAGGTAGGGTTTTTGTGCCGTTTTGGTCTGAAAGCGGGTCTGATACACTTTGCCCATTTTGGTCTGGAATCGGGTATGGTTTTCGAGGGAACTACGGGAGTGTATGAACGTATTTATCGTTTCAATTCCACATGAGTGAGAAAGAAGGAGAAATATGCAAATTCGAAACGAATTTGAGGAATTTGTTTTGTTTGCGCTCTAATCTAAGTAATTGCTGGTTTTCAGTGTCCCGCCATTCAAAATAGAGTAGAATAAAAATCAAAACCGTTTAATAGATAAAGACCAGAATCTGGGAAATGAAAGGAGGTACATATACAAAGACCCTCGCCAAGATACAGGTCAGAGGAATATTTCGTATACGAGATATCCGAAGAAATGTTTTACCCAAACTTATAGAGATTTGTATGGAGACGCCATGCTGGTGCTCACCTGGATGAGCTCCAACATGGCGGACGGAAACCAACAGAAACATCTGTTACCGAATTTTGCTACAAAAGCGTGAATTTATTCTTCGAGAAACTCATAAACATTAAAGTAATACATGAACTTTTTCTAATACATGAACTGTTTGGATAGCAAAACTTCCTGAAATAAGTCATTTTTTTAACCTACATGACAGCTCTCTTGGCCGTCATGTAAATGCCGCGTCACGCAAAAGCTTAGAAATTCAAGCGTACTCTATCACAAAACCAAGAACCCTTTTGAAGCGAAAATTTGAATGAAAAGTAGTTTTCAACGGCTCTAATGCATTGTGAAAGTAAAATCTCGGTAGGATCGATAGTTTTTTAGTTTTCATTTTTGTGACGTCATGTGAAAACCAACAATACTAACATAATTTCTGCCTAAAGGCCAGGTCTGAAAACTGGTATGCATTTTAGAGGTCTGGTCTGAAAACGGGTCTGGAAAATGACATTTTCTGGTCTGAAATATGGTCAGGATTTAGAGAACCGGGAGACACACCCCCACCAAGAATTCCCAGGAGTACCCCCCTTGGGAGTGAGATACAGTGGCGGATCCAGACCTTCAGATAAGGGGGGGGGGGCGGTCATCCAGACCCTGAGATAAGGGGGGGGGAGCCTTAAAAAAACTTTTTCGGCCCCTCGGGCCTCAGATTGGTCCAAAAATAAAGGAGGGGGGCCCTCCCCTGGATCGGCCAGTTAAATAGCCGGAAAAGCAGTACGCCACGCGCAGTTAAACTTTTTGCACTCTACTGAGGAATTTAAAGCGTTTAAATTTTAGTGCTGTCAAAGATTTGGTCTCCCAATAATTAACCCCATTTATCACCCTTTAAGAGTGTAAGAGTCTGACAGTGTTGTAATCACTGCACAGAAAGCATCAATACCTGGGCCTTATCAATGAAGAATGCTCTGCTAAGACGAGAAGACTGCAATGTGATTTCGGTGGATTGGTCGAGAGGCGCCAAATTCCCGTATGGTCAGGCAACTGGGAACACTCGGCTTGTAGGAGCTCAGACAGCCGAGCTCATAAGGTTCCTGATTTCTAGTAGCCGTGGCTCTCCTAATCGTTTGATTGATCGTTTCTACATTGTGGGGTTCAGTCTCGGAGCTCACGTTGCTGGATATGCAGGAAGCTATTTGCGGGCTCGTGGAATGAAACTGGCTAGAATAACTGGTAAGACTGAACTATCCTGCGAGCAAGCTCTCCATTTCGAGTGTCGAGCAAATCAAGCCGCCTAACAACACGCTAGCGGAGGCTAAGGCAGCGAGGGGTTGAAGGAAAAGAGATGTTTCCGTGGTTCTTCTGCCTCCTCTCACGTGATTTCTCACGGATATCCCCAGATGGAGAGCTTGCTCCCAGGCTAAGCAAATAATAATAATGATAATGATAATAATCATAAACTATTCATACGCTATTGATAAGTCTTGTTCTATTAACGGCGTACGGTTAGTGTATACTGAAAGTTCGTTTTCCTCTGTTACTACTAGTCAACTATTACCAGTATAATTATATATTTCTGGATAAACGTAACTACTGATTCCCCTACCACTACCAAAGCTCATTACCACTAAGACTGCCATTATTACTACCTCTACCACTGCCAAGTCCTCCTACTACCGCTACCACTACGAGTATCATTATAAACACCACGATCTCTACCGCTACCAATACCATTACCGTGTAACACTAGCACCACCACTATAGTTACCGCTACCACCACCACTACCACTACCGCTACCACTACTACTGCCACTACTTCTACCACTATCACGACCACGACCACTACCACTATTACTATCACTATCAATATGAATACCACTAAAGACGCCGTTGCTGTAACATTTACTACACTTCTGTTAGATTCCACTCATTGCTTGTATATTTAATGTTTGTTTGTGGTGGGTTTAACAGGTTTGGATCCTGCTGGCCTTTATTTTACTACAGTTAGCTCAGACTTTCGACTTGATGAAAGTGACGCTTCTTATGTTGACGTTATCCATACGGATGCAGGAGTGCTCGGAACAAACCGGAGAGATGGAGACGTCGACTTTTACCCAAATGGTGGCTCTCGACAGCCAGGCTGCCTGTTCAAATGTAAGTTAATGTAAGCTACATTTGGTTAGTTGCAAATCCGTAGTTAAACCCCTCGTTTTATAATAAACATTATTTTGCCATTATTTTTTTTTTATCAGCAGCTAAAAATTCGCTCTAATTAGAATCTGTAGTAGCGCGAATGAATGGAACTTTCCAGGTTTTGATTCCTGGTTGCTTTCGATCAGTAATGAGTTAACCTGCGGTCAAGAGGCCCTCCTTCCTTTTTTCCTCTGCCTGTCCGCCGACTTTTGCGCGCTCCATTCGTGCAGCGAAAAATAAAATAAAATTTAAGCGACGCCTGATGGCAGATTATTTGTAGAGACTTTTAGATTCGAGGACGAGTTTGAGATTTGACTGAGTTTTTTCGCGTATTATCAAAAAATAAACACCCCAAAAAAACTTCATTGTGCTTTTGATTCACAAGCCAACTCCCGATCGCAAACTGCTAAATTAGATCTTCTAACGTTTGATAACTCTTTTCGGCCATTAGACTACGACATTTTCGCTAAAACTCGTAGTAAAATGACAACGGCTATCAATTTTTCCCGCCAAAATGACGCTGGTTCACAAGCGAATACTACTTAGTATTGAGAAAATCTCCCACTCGTAGTCGTTTTTGTCTTAGAATCTAAAGCCAGGTCTCTAACGAGTCTCCACTAAATGCCTTTTTTTCTTTTCATTTTCATCCATCAGTTCCATGTGATCACATGAGAGCACCCGAATACTACACTGCCTCGGTGCAAGCGTCATGCTCATGGACTGCATATCCATGCGTGAATTACGCGACCTTTAAACAAAGGAAATGCCAGGTGTGCGATGGCGCATGTCCTAGCATGGGTTTTGACGCTGACCGCACTAAGAAGGAAGGGAAATTCTTTCTCAAAACAAACAGTAAAGCCCCATTTTGTGGTAAGTCGATCTTTCCTAAATAGCCCCTTTATGTGAGTGGCAGTTACTCGAGGAAACGAGAAATCGGGCTATATAATCAAAACGCTCAAGGAAAAAATGCAAAGCGTTGATAAATGTAAATACATTGTTTTTCTTTTCCCAAAGATTACATGTAACTGTGTTGTCTCTCAGCTTATGCAATAACATTTGACTTAGAGAATATCAAAAGGCTCGGCAAGTTAATGTTCAACACGTGCACGTACCAAACTTTGTTAAGATATCTAGAGTAATGATGTCGTGCCATAATTAGGTAGGTACATTTTTGCTACTTGATAAATTAATTATTTTTTTCTTTGCAGGAACGACGAAGTGAGAACGAAGTGGGAACTGAAGCACCAAAAATTAGCTCAGAGTTTAATTTCCGCTACAGATGCTTTGGAACTGGTTGAAAGCGCTGAAGCATTACTTGAGATAACTTAAGATTCTAAAGGAGTGATAATCAAAGGTTTCAAGGCAAGAATCAACAAAATGCCCATCAAGTGATTCACTTTAAATTTGCTTTCCAGGTTTGCGTGTATTTACAGAAAGCAAGGTCGCTGGATTTTCATTCTTTAACGCCATCCAATCAGCTTACTTTATTTCATTTCTCAGTAAATTTTAATTTATCATCACAAATGTGAACGATAGGTCGGTCACTCTGTAACTGACAGGGTCTCTTGTCTCTACAACCCTCGGCGGTCTGCAGTTATATTAGCTGTGTTAACAAGATACAAAGGAAAAGAAAAACACTAATAACAAAATTACTCCTTGTATTAGCGCTTAATTTTAGCCTTAATTTGTTACTTCACGAGTGAAATTACAAATTGCTTTCATTGGCAACGTTTGTGCATCTCAGCCGTCCATATTAGAGATGTTCTGCGCACAAAGATGACAGGGCATTAAAAAATCATAATTATAGAAACTGCCATTAACACATGAAAGAGCCCAATTTTTAAGAAGGATTCTAACTGGAATTCTATCGAAAATTGAAGAAAATTGTCACTTTAGCCAAATTGCCTTAAACTTTTTAGTGTGTGTTGTATAAAGACTCTATTAAGGAAGTCAAAAACTCATGATTCGGTGATTATACAACAATACAATACAATAATTTTTATTAACTCTCCCGAAGGGCTATTCTGAAATTAATTTTCAATTGCTAAAAAGAAGGGAATAAGCAGAAAAAGCTTAAATTGATTACAATCTTGGTACAAAAGTAAAAGCTAAACTATGCGCATATAATTACGTTTTTTTTTTATCTCTTTGGAGATCTAAACTAAATCAAATATTAACTATTTAACGCATGGGATCTACACCCGCAATTCGCTTTTCACGCTCTGAAAGGTACATGGTGACGGGCTATTTCTAGTGCCTGCGGTCAGAGAGTTCCAGGCACTTACAGCGCGATCGTAAAATGACCGTTGCGCGGTAGCTGTTCTGGGAGATTTAGATTGTCCCTTTTCCTCGTGTTGTATTAGTGTGTATGTGATCGCTTACTGAGTTTACTACTCAAGTACAACGGTGCGAGGCCATTGACAATTTTGTATACTTGGTTAGTATCACGGACTAATAGCTGATCTTTGACGGAGGGCCACCCTAATTCCCGAAGAACAGGCGAGATGTGATCAAACTTTTCAGTATCTGTTAATACGCGGGCGTCGACGTTTTGCAGTAATTGTAACTTCTGTAGATTTTGCTTTGAGGTGTCTGCCCAGACTGTGGAACAGTATAAAAGTTTACTAAAAATAAGATAATTCAAAATAATTGATAAGACAGGTTTAGTAAACAGGCGTCTCACCCTACTAATCTGATATAACATGGACAGGAGAGACGATGTTAACGTGTTTACATGATCATTAAAATTGAGTTATGAGTCCAGTGTAATGCCTAAGTCTTTAACTGAGGATACCGGAGTAAGTTCTTGGTCGAGGAAAGGTGCGCTGATGTCTGAAACCTTGCTTAGGATTTATCAGTAATTGGTTTGAGCAACATCAGCCAGCAATGAGACGTTGGTCTTCCGTCATTTTTACAAGGCAATAATTCATGTTTTTAGCCTAAAAGGAGCGGTAGATCTTAGTGATTGTAGTTTGTCAAATGATATACTCTAATTTCACTTGCGTTATTATTATTTTTTTTCTCAATTTTCTAACAATCTCCTTCGCCTTTTTTCGTCATCATTCGATTATTTAAACTAAAATCCTAAAGTCGACATGCAGAAGATTTTGATGGGTTGATCCGGAAACGAAGACCTCGAAAACAACTGAAGGCTGGAAGAACTTAGAACTGAGTCATAGAAGATCCCTAACGAAAACGAAAACGAACGTCCTTATGAAACCAAGATGCTATCGGCCTACCAGTCAGCATGTTATCAGCCTTGTTTCGTCCCCAATTATAGGGTGGCGTAATTGCAGATTTTCGAAGAAAGAAATGACGAATGTCCTACAAATACCCGGGGGATAGGCACGCATGGAATTGATTATTAAATTAGAAGTGATGTTCATACCATGTTGTCATTATTAGCGGAAAAAATTCTTGCTCTTTCCAATCATTTTGTCTTTTTGACTACTAATTTAAAAATGAGTCAAAGAATGTATTTGAAATCAGGACAAACAAACGGAATTGAAATTCAAAGTTCGAATCACAGCTTACCGTAAATGACCTAATAAACTGACGCCCGGGGCTCGGGCATCTCTTTAACGTTAGGGCTCCAACAAGCGGGGACGTTTAATAGATCACGGAAGGCGTTTAAAAGAGGGAGACGTTACTCTTACAACTGTAACAAGCTCAACGAAATTGATTTGTTTTCTGCGAAAATATTAAGAGAATTTAAAAACAGCGAAATATCCACTCCATCAATTGAATACATCTAGGCCGTCTAGAGATCCATATCGTTCTTTCAAATGCCAACTTACCACATCTCTGTCAAAATCCTCGTTTAGGGCTATTATGTTGCCATGGTTACTAGTCTATCCTTACTTTGAACTTGACATTGAACAAGATGAACTGTGCGAGGCTTTCGTTAATCAAACAAAAAACTGAATGAATTGTTGGTTTTCACATGACGTCACTAAAATTCAAACTAAAAAACTATCGATCCTACCGAGATTTTACTTTCACAATGCATTAGAGCAGCTGAAAACTAATTTTCATACAAATTTTTGCTTCAAAAGGGTTCTTGGTTTTGTGATAGCGTACGCTTGAATTTCTAAGCTTTTGCGTGACGCGGCATTTACATGTAGGTTAAAAAAATGACTTATTTCGGGACATTCTGCTATCTAAACAGTTCATGCATTACAAAAAGTATTAATTTAATGTTTATGAGTTTCTCGAAGAATAAATTCAAACTTTTGTAGCAAAACTTGGTAACAGATGTTTCTGTTGGTTTCCGTCCGCCATGTTGGAGCTCATCCAGGTGAGCACCAGCATGGCGTCTCCATACAAATCTCTATAAGTTTGGGTAAAACATTTTTTCCGATATCTCGTATACGAAATATTCCTCTGACCTACATTTTGGCGAGGGCCTTTGTATATGTACCTCCTTTCATTTCCCAGATTCTGGACTTTATCTATTGAACCGTTTTGATTTTATTTTGATCTAGTTTTGAATGGCGTGACACTGAAAACCAGCAATAGAATGATTTTACTCGTTTTTGCTAATTCCTAATATTTTGGGTAATTCTCATAGAGGGCGTCTATTAGACAGGGGACGTGTTTTAGACAGGGGCATCTAATATTATTTTAACGGCGTAGGGGGAGCGTTTATTAGGCTTTTATTTGAGAGTGAGTCTTTATTAGGTCAGTTACAGCAGGTGCATAAACAAAGTACAGAATTATTTGAACAGAAGTAGATACCCTTATCACGTATCACTGATGCACATGCCGTTTCAAAAGTCTTGGCGACGGCTTTAGATGCCTGGGAACTGAAGCGCTGAAGCATTACTTGAGATCGCAGGAGAACGATAATCGAACATTTCAAGACCCTGTTCCTCAAAATGTTAAGCAAGGCATTTTTTTATATTTTGCCAACTTTACTTGTATTTACAGAAGGTAAGGTCACTGAATCTTAAATTATAACGGCATCAGCGCTAGAAGTATCGGTGGCTTGTAAGCTTAAGCATGCATATGCGTATGAATAGGAAATGATTTACCTCCATGCTATTGTTGGGAACGTTAGGTCTGTTCAGTACTAACGAGGGGTTTTGTCTCTACAACCGAAAATTATTGTAAGCTTTGTAATGTTTGGCGAGAAATTTCAGCGTTAATTTGTCATTTCACGTGTGAAATTACAAAAAAAAAAAACTTCCTCGCATCTCAATGTCAAGTGGCACTAGAAAAAATAAAAAGACGCTATAGACCGAAAGGAAAGAAGAAAAAATCGCTATAAGTTCCCCCTCCCTTCCCCAAGTCAAAACTAAGAGGTCCTAAGAAAGCGATCATAGCAGCGGCTTGATTTTCATGGGGTGTCTTCGATTTTCGTACAAGAGAGCTTTAGCATCAACGACAGTGACGGGAACAAAAAAGTGACACAAAAAATGAATCCGCGCTGCTTCAATCTTCCTCCCTCTTATTCCATCTCGTTCAATTTGTGAAACGCTGGCGAATTTTTCTGATGGAGTAGAATTCTTAAAGCCTTTATCCAAGTTCAGAAAAAGAAAGCGTTAGTCATTTTCTCGTGTTCACGTCCTTCACAAAGGTGAAATTAGGAAATTTTACGTCGTAGTCGTGCAAACAACGTCTAATGGTGGTGTTACACGGGACGATTCCCCGGAGGCTTCCCAAATGAAAGGGGCGGGAACGCTCGTCGTCTCGCTTAGGAGTGTAAATTTCGGTTTGTGGTCTCACTTAGGGTGTTCTTGGGAAAACGCCATTATGTTTAGCCGAAAAGGTCTGTTTTAGGGTAGACTGCAAGCAGTCCCTTATTTTTCTTTGCAAACTTACTGCACGCGAAACCTAAGTACGAGAGAAGCGAGGCCGCTTGTCGCGAGAAACGAGAGAAGAAGAAATAAGAGACTGCTGACTCGTTTGTTCTGTCTGGGGACGACGAAGCAGTCAAGGTAATTTAATTAATCAATTATACCCGAGTAACTTGAAACGATTTATAAATAGAACATAAACAACTGAAAAAATTAGGGTTTCTTTAAAGCCGGTAACGGATTGAGGTAACGGATTGAGGAAATTTACAGCAGTTTCCTTCTGTAAGGTATCCTTAAAAGTTTTATTGCTGAGATTACCGCTTGGTCCGCTATCGTTTGCAGTTGGTTGTGACGCGTGACTATTTTTATTGCTTGCAATCTCACCACGAACCAGTCAATGATCTGTCAACAGCTGTGCAATTGACCAATCGGTTACTCCGTTTCTGGGCTGACGGTTGACGTTTACTACAAAAGAGTCAGCAGTCCGTCTTTTCTCGTCCTGTCTCAATCCATAAATAATAACATCGTGGTTTGCAATCGCGCTGGATGAGATAAGAACTGGACGGATTTTAAGAGAAAAGGCGGACTGGAAACAGTCTAATTTTAGGGTTCCACGCGAAGTAATATAAAGGATTATATATTTTCAATTCGTTTTCCTTTTTGCTCGATTCATGTAATCAAAGTTTTTTTAGGTGTCAAAAAAGGTTGGGCCACGCCCAGATTTGTCCTTAAGGCATTGTTCCAACATTGCAGTGTTGTGTTCTGCTAAAAATCTTGGTTGCAAATCGTCTCGTGTAACACCACCTTAAGCCTATTACTTTTTGGTCGTTCTCGTTTCCATCGCCGTAGTTGTTGCTAAAGTCTTCTCTCTTCGTTCTTTGTTCTTCGGCTTCCGTCTTCCGCGTACTCGGGGTATCCTTTTTTTGTTTTACAAACATGAACCGCTTTTAATGTCTGGCTGTAGAAAAATTAAGGTGTCGTTAATTAAAACTATCTAAAAGCAGAGTAAACAAATCTTTGCCTAAACCTCCCCTCCCCCATGTTCAGTGACTTTCCCGGAAGACGATGGAGTTTAACACTGACTAAATCATTATCCTCTTTGGTGCAGGTTTTATTGCAAACGATCGTTTTATACATTTTGAACATATTTCACAACCATCACAGAAATAATTCTGGGTTAAAAAAGGAAAAAAAAAATTAAAGATTCGATGGTGTCAGTAAACTCAATGGCTCATTATCTAATTATCTGAGTGCATACAGTGCACGTCTTTCAGTGGAGCCTCAGTTTAACAAAGGGCCAAGGGACTGTCAAACTAAGTTCAATATAACGATGTTTCTTTAGATCGAAGTTCTTTTCCATATATGTTACTAAAGAAAATCTTTCGTTATACCGAGAACTTAATTTTATAGAGCAGTATAATGTTATATCGATGTTCCACAGTATTTTAAAGCCCTTAGGACACGTCATTATTTGCATGTGAAGATTCAGTGATCTGTTCACGGTGCAAATGTAGTGCAGATATCATTGCTTGGCCGGGCGGAGAGGAAGGAGGAGGGGGTAAGGGCAGGTGCGGCATTTAAATTCAAGTTTTTTTGCAATTTTGTGATTCAAATTCCTGACCCTCGGGAATGGAAATAGTTCAAATCTGATAAAACATCCCTTTCTGGGGAAAACAAAACCGCAGCTTGTGGCAAAATTTGCGGAGAGTGGACAAAGGAAGTGTTCAAATGGCACACCTATACCCGTAGCCACCCCGCCCCCCTCCCCGTCCGTGTAAACATTCATACCTGAGTATGTCTTATACGTTTTTTTAGCATTCCTTTTCCCGAAGAAGGTCTGTTATCAAAAGTATGGTTGCTTTGAACGTCAGCCAAACATACTAGTAAGGCTACCGCAGAGCCCATCCCAAATTGGAATACGATTCAATCTCTTCACAAGAGCAAACAGGAATTCAGCAAAGCTCATTGATGATCACAACAAAAACAAGCTCACTGCTTCTCATTTCAAGATTTCAAGGCGGACAATTTTTGTGATTCACGGATATACAGGTAAGGGCTGGGGCCTGGGGACTAAAACCTAAAGCATTCAGTCTAGCTTATTATTGGCGCTTTCCATTCATCACAAAATTCCGGAAATTTCGGTTAGAATTCAAATTGAACGGACCATTTCTTTTCGGTTCGACAGGAGTATTTGGACCACCTTTGAAGGGGCCCACTTTGACTGGTCTGGTCATTTCTGTCGGTCGGACAGAATTTCCCTTTTCATTTGACAAAATTGTTGTCCCTAGCACTGCTCTTTTGTGTCCTGCTTACAAGAACAACAACCAAACGCTCGGTGGCTTGGGCCGGGTCTGTAAAATGGCTTGTCAACAATCACATTGCTGAGCACCATTTACAGACAAAACATCAAATTGACTGGGACTCTGCGACATGTATAACGTATTCTACAGACTACTATCAACGTCTTTATACTTTAGAAAGCTGGTTTACTAACTTAGGACAAACGCCACTGAATCGTAGCCAACAGTTACCAGTGCCGTACAAACGACTTATTGACGAGATCAAGCAAAACTAACTACGAGAGAACGACTGGAGAACTGACAATTGACTAACAATAGACGACTGTTTAATTAACTGTGACAATTGACGGATCGAAACGCACCAATTACTGATTACGAGTCTTCATAGCCAATAACATCACGGCTTAACTGACTCAAACTCAACCTACTTTTGTATATTGTTTAGGGTAGTTAGGTTTATTCAAAATCTTTTTATACTCCTGATGAATTTGACCGTTTTTGAATATAAGAATTATTCTATTCTAATGTGCCGTCCTATTGATCGCGTACAGGAATTCCCGAAATTTCAAACCGGAATTTTTATTGCATGGAAAGCACGCTAGATTTTTCAGCTATTTATAGCTTTACCATTTACAAGTTTCCGTCAAGTTTCCGGTTGGAAAGTAAATGGAACACGACTTTTTAAGTCGTTCCAGGGGGAAACGTCCTGGAGCAATGAAACATCTGAAAAGTTAGTCTTCTGTTTTTCCGGACGGAATGTTCCAAAGAGTTCCCTGTAACATCGTTGAAATAAGACACCTACTTTAACGGGCATAGAGCTTGGTTTTAAATTTACTAAATGAGTGTGAGTAGGTTAGTAAAGATTTTTAGGAAGTGAAAATTCGTATAAATATTAGTTTTTAGCTGCTCTAATACTTAATGATGTCATGTGAAAACCAGCAATAGTTAATTAAGTCTCATTCTTACACTGAGCCAGTGACTGACTCATATTGTTGCACAGAAAACATCAAAACCTGGGCCACAAAAACGAAAAATGCACTGCTACGACGCGAAGACTGCAATGTGATTTTGGTGGACTGGTCGAAAGGGGCTAAATTCCCGTACCTCCAGGCAGCTGGGAACACTCGGCTTGTGGGTGCTCAAACAGCAGAGCTTATGAGGTTCCTGATTTCCAGTAGCTCTGGTTCTCGCAGTTCGATCGATCGTTTCTACATTGTGGGGTTCAGTCTTGGAGCTCAAGCGGCAGGATATGCTGGAAGCTATTTGCGGGCTCGTGGAATGAGGCTAGGTCGTATTACTGGTAAGGACGAACCTTAAAGCAAATTTTAGCAAACTACTTTAATTTATTTGTCGGTTTATAATGCATTAATACGTTGTACCCATTAACGTTAAGGTGAGTGTTAATTTAGGAATGAAAATTTAGCTTCCTGCGCTACAACTACTAATCACCTACTATTTTTTGCAGACACGTTAAAACTGCTCCTGCTGCTGCTGCTATTGCTAGTGCTACTAACTAACACTACCAGTAACATTACCACTTCCAATACCACTACAACTACAGCAACTACTACTACTACTACTACCGTTGCCACTACCACAACCATTACCACTACCATCACCACTACCACTACCACTACCACTACCACAACAACAGCTATTACCACTACCTCTACCCCTACCGCTACCACCACCACAACCATTACCACTACCACCACTACAGCCACCATCCCTACCACTACCACTGCCGCTACCACTACCACTACCACTACCACTACCGCTACCACTACCACAGGTATTACTGCTACTTCTACCACTACCACCACCACTACCACTACCGCTGCCACTACCACAGCCATTACCTTTCCCTCTACCTCTGCCACTACTACCACCACCACAGCTACCACTACCACTACCACTACTCTCTTTATACTCTTATTCTTTACTTTTCTGTTCAATTTTTTGTGACAGGTTTGGATCCCGCTGGCCCTTTTTTCACAAAAGTGCGCTCGGCCTATCGACTTGATCCAAGTGACGCTAGATATGTTGACGTAATTCACACCAATGTAGGAGTTGCCGGAACAATTCTGAGGGGAGGAAACATCGACTTTTATCCAAATGGTGGCGTTATTCAGCCAGGATGTACGATCAATGGTAAGTTAAAGAAAAGGGATTTTTTAAAATTTAATTTGAGCTGTTTCCGAGGTGCTCCAAGCCTCTGTTTTAAGACGGAACCGAGAATAGTGCAATGATTATAGTTTCTTAAACTTGCGAGTTGCTATTGAAAACTGTAATTAGTCAAACAATAATAATAAAAAAAGAAAACAAAAGAATGTTTCATTGTTGCTGTAGAGTGGGGGGGGGGAGGGGGAAGGGGGGAGGGGGCAGAGGAAGCACTGCTTATTCGACGGAGGCGCTCAGTTTTAAGCAGGGCTTTCAAGTACTCACTGTTAGGCTCGATTACCTGCCGCTGTTCAGAATATGAGCCCTCGATCCTCCCACCCCCCCCTCCCCTTGTAGGAGGGCCGAGAGAGTGGCGGAAACGACAATAATCACGGTACGCTGTACATATATTATATCTTGAGGTACTTTTTTAAATATTCATTTTCCATACACTTTCAGTTGCTTGTAGCCACAAAAGAGCGACGGAGTATTTCATCGCCTCCGTGACAGCATCATGTTCATGGACTGCATATCCATGCGACAGCTACACTTCCTTCAAGCGAGGGAGATGTCGGACGTGCAAAGGCGCATGTTCTAGCATGGGTTTCGACGCTGACCGCACTAAAAGGGCAGGAAAATTTTACCTGAAAACAAACACGAAAAATCCTTTCTGTGGTAAGTTTTCCTCTCGAAAAATTAAATTGCCCTTTTTTACTTTTGTGGTGGACTATTCAGTTGGCCATGAAAAAAACTCTTTAGCTAAAAGAAATCAGCATGTATGCTATCACAAATTCCACGTCGGTGTAAAATGTTTAGTAAAGAAAGACAGGGGTCTTTTTGCATGAGCATGCGTGACCGCTGAACAAGCGATTGGCGTGTCTCAAAGCTATCATCGAGATTATTTTTCTCGTTGATCTTGGCGAATGCACTCGTGATTTAAAAAAAAATGTGTATCCTGGGTTCCAGAGAATATTTTTTTCTTATCGATACATATGTTAGAAGCCGCGTCAACGAGGCGCGAAGTGCCGAGGACAAGGAGCTTTTAATATCAACTGTAAGGACGTTTTATATCATCTTAGGTTGAGAAGGGACCACTGGAGCCAGGGTACCTAATGTGCAGTTTGCGAGAAAAAAAACTCTAACATGGTCTCCACAAAAGCGGAATAGACCGGCTTTAACGTACCACGAGCCACAGTAACTATCAAATTTCATATTCCCACTTGACCTGGACAGTGCAGCGCGCGTATTTGTAGTGCTTGTAGGATTGCACTGACCTCATCAAAGTATAAACAAAGTGCCGAAACGTTTGTTGATGTATTACACCAAAGTAAGCACTTTCAATTTTCTTTGTTTTGAAATGGGAAAGAAATACACATATTAAAAAATATATAAGCAAATTACAGCGAGTGGGTTCGAAGTGCGCAAAAGCCGGTGTTCAGTTCAGCAGTGAATTAATATATGTTCTACAATTTTCTCAGCAATTTTAAGCTACAAAATTTGTAAGAGCAAACGAGACGTAGATTAGTCACATGGTGAGACGTTAGCGGGTAGTCACTCTGTATGCCTCGAAAAATAAATTTAAAAAAAAGGAATATCTATGAGGCACAGTCAAACTACATTCAATAGGACCGAAATTAAAGTCGAATCTTGTGACAGATTTTGATGAAACAATTAAATATATAAATTAAATGGCTCTGTTTCCCAAGAAGTACAGTAAACATGTGATGCCGACGAAAAGTCAAAAAGTATTAGAGCACTAAAATTCTGGCTAAAAGCAAACTCCTGCACAAGATGAGTTACGATGTTAGTCCACGCAAAAACAGGAGCTTCTACAATTTTCCGATAAACAAGCTTTGTATCGCTAAAATACTTAAGGGAACACCTTTCTATTCTAACTGATAACGGCGTGGTAGTCGCCCGCATCGAGAAACTAATTTGCATCCGATTTATAGACAAACACTAAATAAAAAAACATGTTGCTCAATTTCTACCCATCAGCAACGCATTCTGTGCCAAACTTTGCGGTTCGTGACGGGGAATCAAGACACGAGTCGAGCGCTAAACAACAACAAGCAGCCATGTTGAGACATCCTTGAGAACCTTGCTCTTTCACCTCGTTCAGCGCATCAGTCTCCTCTTTAAAACTCCAGATCTTTACTTAGTTTGTACAACCAAGGTCTTTCCTACATTCGGCAACCATTTGAATCTCGAGCAAGGTTTCAATGTGAAGAATTTGGTTCCTATGAGTATGCATCAAGGTCGCTGTCACTGGTCGCTTGCTCTTTATCAAGTCTTAGTGCGCATGCTTATACAAAAAAGACCCCTGTTAGTAAAGAGATAAAAAGCAATAGCTATTTTTTTTTCTTTGTTTTTTTTTTTTTTTTAAGTAACCGTTACGGTTTATACGGGGGAGGAGGCGGGAAGTTGAAAGGGTGTGTGAACAAGTGAAGAGTTTTAAGCTAACGAAAACAGACGTCTATCCTGTTTTGGTCACTCAAGAACAAAAGCCGTCCACTGGCTTTAAATGCCAACGTCGTCAATGAGATTTTCTTACAGAAGGCAAATTGTTGTTGCTAGAATTATCTACATGTCGTAACTGTTCATCAGTAGGATGTCTAAAATGTGTGCAATTCCAGAATTGGATTCGACTCCATTAAATCCTATACCGATTGTAGGGCATTTTTGGAGGAGCCATCTACGATGTGAGCACAATTACGTGCATACTGACAATGCGTATGGGTAGAAAAACAGTCTAAAGAAAACTGTAATTGCGACGAACTAAATGCCTCATTAGCTGTAGGTTTTCACAAGAGACCATTTCATACTTGTTATACACTTGCTAAACTAAAGAGGATCTGCATGGATAGGGTGGAGGTATGAAGTGTTAATAATGGTTGACAGTTTTAGTACTTTTAAGGCCAGGAATAGAAATCACCCTCCGTCACGTATCACTGTTTCAGAACGCAACGCATCATTTTAGAACCTCCGATGCAGGATTTCCAATTAGAGCTTTAGCTATCGGTCCGCCCGCACGTGTTATCTCTTCACCGTTAGACTGTAACATGTTCGTTTGTTCGCTTTGTAGGGAGGAAGCCGTAAGAAGTAAAAGTGAGACAGAAGTTGGATGCGATCACTTCAAGGAAGTCTCTGCCATTATTAAAGCATATTTTAAAACTTGAAATTCCATTGTAGAGTTTGGACCTATTACCTCAACCTCCATTAATTAAATACCTTACCATAAATGACCCACTTCCAAATAAACGCCTCTTATCTAATAAACGCCCCTGTCTAATAGAAGCCCCCTTTGAAAATTACTCCAAACCGAGTAGGGATTTGCAGAGAGGAGCAAAATCGATCATTATTCAATGCATTAGGTTTCTTGCTTGATTAAAAAATAACAAGGCTTTGAGTATTCCATCTTTTCCAATGTCAGGCTCAAAGTAAGGCCATAGACTAACAATGGCAACAACCCTGGGCAAGCCAATTCTGACGTTGATGTTGGGATTTGAAAGAGCGATATGGATCTCTAGACGCTCTAACGTGCCAATTGATGGAGTGGATCGATTTTCTTCCTATATTTTTTGCCGACTGCTAACAAGTTTATTTTGGAATTCTATTCAACTAGTCGTAAATAGTCCTAATAATCGCCCGGGGCGTAAAGAGCGGTTTTAATCCGAATAAATACTCGGTTTTAAAATTTTATGATTCGATTCGTGTGTACATTGCCTAAGAAACGCGAAACTTGTTTAATTATCGTGTCCAGTGTTACGTATGTATAAAGCAGTCTTTACATTTTGAATCAAAAATACTGATTACTATTTAAAGTTTTTCTTAATTAGGAATTGGAGAAAGGAAAATTAAGAGATTTATTTGGAATCAATATCTCTTTACTTTGGCTAAGAAACTGTTCTTTTTTTTTTTTTTGGAGCTGCTTATTTTGAAACTCGTGCACATATAGGAAAGAGAAACAAAATTTTTGTTTGGTACCACATTGTACCCGTCGGGTCAGTGGTTACAAGTTAACTTTTCGAATTGTAATGATATCTTCTTTCTCCTTACTTTTGATTGTTACTTATTGTTTTTTTACATTACATCATACATAAATTATTAGGCAATTTAAGATTTAAGACTACGGTTAACGGCTACGGTTAGACGAGTACGCGGGATCTGGGTTGAGCTTTTTTGCGCATGTGTAAAAGTTATGGGATGGCGTTTTGTTTACCGTCGTGTTTCACTACGGTAAAGGTTTTGACAGCTTTTCTCGTCGTAGTCAAAGATCTTCAGCGTGTGACTTCAAAGGTGAGAATTTCGTATGTTCCTCAAAGAAAGAACACAATTCTTTTTCTTTTCGATTTATTTTCTGAGTTTACCAGTGAACTTCGTTTGTTTCTTAAAGAAGTGACACTGATTTCTTTTTTTTTTTTCGTTTTATTTTCAGAGTTTACGAAGCGGTGCGGGAGTGAAAGTATGGATATCCACGGTGGAAGTTCGTAAGTAAACCGATTGTTTTGTAGTAGATCGCTGCATATGCTTTAACATGAAATAGGTTGAAATTTTCGAATGTTTTTAATTGTTTATTTGGTTATTGTTAAAAATTATGTTCACTTTTTTGACAGGGTCACTACCTCGGCCGCAGCGCCGAGAAACAACAAGTAAGCTTGTTAAGGTATCGGCCACCCTTAAAATTGCCATTTTTCGATATTTGAGGTTTCAACGTTTTCAAATAGATATGCTTGAGAGTTTTATTTAAAAAAAAAAATCAGAAGAAAATAATATTTCTGTCGAAAGATATCAGGGGTAAAAGATTTTTTCTCGTTAATTATCTTAATTGATCGTTGACAAGCTGATCTGTCATAGGTGGAAAGTGTTGACAGGCCAAACACGACTCATTAGCTCGTGATAGTGTGATACGCGACCTTATAGTTTTGCTTTAACGAGGATGTCTTCCAGCGATTTTGCTCTTTTATATAAAATGATAGGAGGCTCGTTGTATATTTCTCTCAGTAGTGGTTGGTCTTGAATTAAGTGCCATTCGCTCATTATAATGTTTTTAAGGTTCGGCAAAGCAGGGTGGTACGTGGTAACGAATTAAAGGTAGAATTTTCTTTCGCACTTCATATCGACAACTGGAACTTCACTTGCAGTTTCTGCGGGATCTGCTGTCGCCTTTCGTTTGCTTTTCGCTTTCGTTCGTGTTGATTTCGCACTGGTTTTCGGCATCTTTACCAACCAAGCCAACATTTCAAGAAATAAACACAATATATTTTTATTGTTATATGCACAAAATAGTTGTTTCCCGCTGCTTGCCGCGAAAGTTTGTTCCTGTTACATGTTACCTGTCAAAATCCTATTGTTAGAGAAAATTGATCCCTCTCTGATATCAATCAGAATAAACATTTAGGTGTTATAATCTCATTCCAGGTAGGAGGCCGCCAAAAATGTATTTTCTATTTTATCTCCGAACGCAAATTTTGCCGATCGACTCGTATGTTTTGAACTCCAAGTCGGCAGCCTTTCAATCAATTTGGCTAAAATTTGGCCAGAGTGATGCCATATATCTCTTCTACAAAATCGTGTCTGCGAATTTTAATACTCCTTTTCATTTTAAAGCTAGAGCTTTTTTTCCCACAGGGAGTGGTGACTAATTGCCTTCCCCAACTTCATTTGTTAATAAAAGAAAAACAAACACACTTTTCAAAAATCTGAGACACGGTTTTTTGGTGGAACGTGTTCAGAAGCGAATGCGGTGTCAATTGTTTTCTTCCGTTTATTTCCAGCGGGAGAGGAACATGATTTATAGAGACGTGTACTTTTACACAAAGCGTTCCAATTTCGAAACACATTTAAGTAAATCCTTTTTGTTAGTTCAAATCCATAATCTGGAATTATTAAGCTTTTAAAAAATATATGGTTTATATGGGTTTTTATAAAAACCACTAACGCTACAGCAATCTGCGCGCGGACGGTCCTGAATGGTGGCTGATACCTTAAGCTTAAATAAATCTGTTTAACCTTATGTACCTAGCTAACTTCATCTTCAATACAGGAATATCTTCTTTGTCTACTCTAAATTCAGCTCTAGCTTCACTGCTGTTATCGAGGCTGAAAGGCTCGTATTCCCAGTGAGGAAAATTTAAATGTGTGGACTCGTACTCTTCGTAAAGAATAAGAAACTCTTCTCCACTGATCACTCCATCAGAAAAAGCGTAAACTAAGGCTTCACGAAGTTCATGAAATGACATTTTTCACACGATGACCGTCGATAAGTGATTCAACCGTAGCAGCTTGCTTGTTTACAATCTTAATCTCTTTTTTTCGCGCCAAACGGTTTGTACTCGATCCAATTCACCATCGACAAGAACCAGACCTCTCCCGCTCGTCCAACCGTAGTAATTCAACCGTAGTGCTCAATCTTAAATTCCCTATTCACGGGCCGAATAACGAGAAACTTCAATGCAACTGTGCATGTTAGCTTTCAGCGCTTGGTTTGATGATTATATATCTAAGTCACTGCTAAGTATTGCAACTTGTGTAAGTTAGGCCACGTTATCAAGGATATTTTTTAAAGGGGAATGTGGGTTGATCAAGTGACCTAAACTCTTTGTTGTCAAGAAAAAAAAAGACATCACTTTTATGACCAACTTCCAGGAATAATCAAAGGAATGAATATGCTTAGGGTTCTTTTGTTTAAGAGCACTCCTGAAAAATCACCTCCTCCATCGTGAAGCATTCCGGGCCAGGACAACAAAGCCAGCCCCAAACGCTTCAAACTAACACAGGAAATGAAATGAAATGAAAAACTTTATTCATGTGTCAAAAGATCCTGCGTATAAGGAAATCCATACTAAGCTATTTGGGGACGCCAAGTTATCTATACAACATAACATTGCTCCTAAAATACGATCAGTATATAAAATAATAATAAATAAAATAAATAAAATAGCCGTATAAATTACAATGAAATGCCTCTCAGTGGAGCTCAATCCTTAACATTAAATATGAGTAAAAAGGTTTAAATGGTACTGAACAAAAGGTGATAAAATACAAAACCCACTCTAGTTTTCACAAAGATAGCATATTGTCACAGTTATGGTTGTCGGGTTGCCGAGGTTACTAATGTTTACATACTAAATCCGTTTTATAAAGATTGATAATGTTTCGGAAGATCTAATGTAGCTATCCAATTTTGCCCAGATTGTAGGGCCTAGATAGCTAGCGCAGGCTATGTTTGCCATATGCTACTGAATTAAATCGAGCTATAATAAAATCGGAGTTTTTTTCTATGGTGGTAACCACTAATAGATCCGCCATATACGAAGGTGATAAGTTATTTTTCACTTTAAACATAACCGTGGCCATTTCTTGCGTAGCCGACGATTCCGCAAAGACGGCAAATCAGCCCAACGAAATAATTCTTCGTAAGCGGCACTTTTTGTTGCATTAGACAGCACGTAGCGCTCTTTCTTGAAGTTTTTCTAACTTTCTGGCGTCTGATGCGCGACAAAATTGTCATAAATTGGCAGTAACTGAGATGCAGCAATATTGCAGATTTGACAATTTGCAATTCTGCTGAAGTAGGTATTAATTCCGTAATCTTGATATCACGCCGACAAGAGTAACTTAAAACTTTCCTGGAAACGTTGCTCACGTGAGTCGTAAATCGTAGTTGTTCATCCAGAGTAACGCCTAGCAGCGTTAGCTCCGGATTTTGTACTACCCTCACTATTTTGACTTTCAATTCCTTTTTTCCTGTTTTGGGTCAAAGCTTATGGTTTGATATGTGGAGATCCACTGGGACACTTTGTTCCCTTCTTCGTTCAAAATTTGCTCTACCTCTTTTATCGTCTCAGCAGCACGTGACAATAGTGCTATGCAAAGTCATTTACATATATGAATAAAATGCCCTGGGGATGTGTAAATCATGGCAATAAAAGGATTGCTTTGTGTCCACCCCTGGCACTCCACTCTAGCCCGTCGTCTTGGTCGTAAAGCCTAGCGATTGTTCTACTCCAAAACCGCCTTCCTGGACATGGCCGACCAAATTCCGGTGCCCCACCACCGACTCGAGTTGTAGAGGCAGTCAATGTTGTTCAAGCACCTCCAGTTCTGCTCAATGTGCCGTCTGCAGCCACTGTTCCGGCTCCTGAGGGATTGTACCAGTTGCCGCTCTTGTAGTTCAAGCTCCGGTTCCAGCGCCTCGTTTAGTAGCAGCACAAGGAGGGAACGACTTTCCTACCAACAGTTTGGCTGGAAATGAACCAGGCAAGGTCAATATCTAGGTTAATATTAGCCATTTCACTTCGTGTTGTTAGCTCGCTCATCTCAGTCGTGTTTTGCTATCGTTCAGAATCTAAGCATTTTGTTCATTTACCAGTGTTGGGTTTTCCTCGGCTACTAGCTTTAGTTAGCTCCTAGTCCTTCTCGTTGCGTTTCACAACACTGGTTTACTCCGTGTTTGCATGTATAGTTAGAGGGGTTTTCAGTTGGCTGTTATAGGTTATTTTCTCTTGTTTTGCGTATTCATTGGCATGCTTGCGGCATGTTTTTGCCTACTACAGTCATCAATCCACTCTACCAGTGAGTATAATTTTTTTTCATGCACTTGTTTTGTGTTAGCCTTTTTTTGTCTCTATACGATAGAAGTTTCTTGAGAGGTATGTTCCTTAATGGATTCCTTGGTGGAGTAAGGTAAAGTCTTGAGGGATAATTGTGACAATAACGAATGTTTTTTCTCCTTGGGGATAAAGGTGTTTATTAATAAGAGTTTCTAAGTGATTAGAAAAAACAAAACAAAAAAAATGTTGGCGGATTTAAAATGACGAGCATGGTTTCCTTGGTGGATTTAAGAGTGAAAGTGCCTTGCTGGATTAATAATTGGGATCCTCTGCTGGGTAACAGACAAAAAAATACTGGTGGATAGGAGAATTTTGGGTAGTTAAAAAAGAAAAAAAGTTGATTTCTTGGTTGTTTTAAGATGTTATTGTTTCCTTGGTGGATTTAAGAGTGAAAGTGCCTTGGTGGGTAGCAACAATAATATCAGAAAAATATTTTCCTTGGTGAGTAGGAGAGCTTCGGGTGATTAAAATAAAAAAAATTTCCTATACGGTATTTTTAGTTACAATTATTTTTGTTTTACATTCCTACTTCAGGGAGAGAAACTCCTATTGGTTTGCTGCTATCTTAGTGAGCAGTAGACCTTCTGTTTTCAGGGGTGTTGAATTTGCTCCCTCCTGATTGGGAATCTCATTTTATCAACTTTAGTTTTTGGTGAAAGCCATTCTCCTCATACGTACTCTTGATTTTCTTGTGTAAGAGTCCTCTGGTAAATTAAGTGATAGTTGAAAGAGCCTTAAAGGACACTGTTGTCAATTTTGCTACAAAACTTGCGGCTACTTGGCCCAGAGGAATCCTGAATTCGGTTGATATATAAATGGGATCCCCAATCTGGAGGGAGAGCGTGTTGACGTTGCATAGAGGGATGTTTTATTTTTAGTAGGAGCTTGTTTGGCAAATATAGGTATTGCTCTTAACTGCGTTGTTCTGAGTATATTGTAATTATTTAATTTAGGATAAGGTGAATATCATTCGAACATTTCAATTTTTCTTTGAGATTACAGCCACATAGTCCGATTAAACCAGACTGAAGTGACCTCCGAGATCTGAACTTCGATTATACCATTTAGTGGTTTCAGGAGCTAGTGGTGTAATATAAGACCTTCACTGCGTTGTCCATGTACTATTGATTGACAGTTTTCTCGCCCAGCGCGGTTAATTTTTACCTCGGGAGTCTCTCGATCAATTGGAAATACCGCACTCCGCACAGAATGCGAGTTAAAACGATTTTCGTGGGCCTTCCGAGCAGGCTGGCCTTGAGTAGGGCTTACCACCCTCAGAAACTGTCAGGTGGATAAGATTCATACCTGTCTCATGCATTTTGGAAATCAAAACGCCATTTGAGAAATCAAAAGCGACAAATTTTGGAAATCAAAAGAGTCATTTGAGAACTCAAAAGGGACAAATTTCAGAAATCAAAAGTGTCATTCGAGAAATCATCAAACGCGACAAATTTTTGAGATCAAAAGTGTCATATGGGAAATCAAACGTGACAAATTTTGGAAATCAAAAGCGTTATTTGAGAAATCAAACGACCTCATTTTGAAAATCAAACATTTACTGAAAGAATCAACCGGGCAAATTTTGGAAATGAAAAATGCATTTGAGAAATCAAACACGTCAAGTTTTGGAAATCAAACATTAGCTGGAAAATCAAAATGAAACACTAAAAACCAAAAATATTTTTCTTTTTAATCAAAGAAAAATATCAAAATCAAGGAAAATAAGACAAGAATCAAACTAAGTATATTTTATAGGTGATACTCCTCGAACACGGTACTGTTTACCTAATTGAGCAAACCAATATACGCCGTTGATTTACCAAATCGTCTTCGACTGAAAGATTCGCTCTGAATCGAGTCCAAAATCTTTTTTAACTGTCTGTCGTTTTTGTGACTACTGCGCATGACCAAAGATGCCACCATTGTCATCTAGTGAGTTTTCCTAAAATGAGTACGTGCCAGGCCAAGCTCCTGGTAATTAACAATAGAATATATATATATATCGAAGCCAATCAGCGTACAAAAGATAACTAATTTTCGGGATCTATCGACACGACGATGATATGCCAAGTCCGTCATCATCATCATCTTCATTATTTATACACAGTAAATACATCAGGTAAGAAAACATACTACTAATACTAAAATCACTATGGTATTGACTATCTATGACTTAACATATAGTTACATATTATAGAGTGATTGTACAATTATGTAAATACAAATATAACTTAGTAGAAGAAATAAAAATATATCTATAACGCAAAACCTAAAAGAGGAAAGAAAAATTAATGCCTGTTTTCACTGAATGCCGTGTCAGTTAACTGAAACGCTTAACACCTGTCGAAAGTTTAGCCAGAGATTTTGTTTTCCTAATAGAAGAGGGCAGACTGTTCCAGAGAACAGCACCGTAACTGTACCTAAACCCAGCTCTCCTTGTTTCTTTTTTTTTTTACAAGACGAAGAACAAAAATATTTCTGTGCTCTCTCTCTTGAACCAGTTCATCAATTTTGCCCAAATCTTTGATTTGAAAAGGGCATTTAAAAACAGCAAAATATGTCTTGGACGGAAAGAATCATTGTCTTCTGCTGGAGACATTTTGCGATGCTTTTATTTACTTTTTTGGTTTATTCTTTCTTTATGAAAGGCAACAGTTTAACAACCTCTTTCATCATATCATTTTTCACTTCCGTCTCCGTTTCCGTTTCCAGATTTTGGATCGCCCTCGCGCAAACAATCTCACGGAGCACGGCTTTGGAGTAGAAAAATGATAATATGAACCTACGCTATTTTCGGAAACGGTTTAAACTGGTTAGAATTAAGCAGCTTCTAGTCAAAATAGGTAGTTAGACTCAACGTTGCAAGTTGGAAGTGTTAAATAACAAGTGTTACATTTCTTAACGGGTTGTAGCGAAAACGAACGAAGACCAAAGACCAAAGACCACAAAACGCAGACCCGAAAAAGAAGACCCCCCCCCCCCCCCCCTCCTTCAACCCCGGCCCCGTTTCCTTTTTTTTCTTTTCTTTTTTTCGGACTCCAATTCGCCGACGATTTAACTCTGCTATATATTTTTAAAATTATTGCTAGACAGTATTTGTCACCGCTCCCCTGTCGTCCTCATTCTATCCACCCTCAAAGCGCGCCGGAGTGAAAAATGGTATATAAAAGGGTAAGGGGTTGGACCTCAGGGCGGGGCCTCCCCGTATAAAAATTTGTCGAGTCTCCCCCCCCCCCCCCCAGGTGTTTGAGTAAAATTAGGCTTCTCATATGTTACATATTCGTTTTCCCATCGGTGACATAAAGTTTACTCTATATTTACGTCCACGATCTAACGGTTCTAGACTGCCTTATTGTTATGAAGGATTGACTCTAGAGAAATTGTCTTAATGCAACAAAGATCGACATGTCGCTACTTCTCTTCGAGCACGCGAAGTTAGTTTACAGGGCGCCCCTGTGAGATGAGAGGCGCCAGCTTAGGATGTCTCTCCAAGCGTCAAAATGACCGTTATGTTCAAAATCGTAAACATTGAAATAAAACGCTCCAGAGATGTCATTAGAGTGAAAAGATGACTAAAAAGAGATCACCAGAAGTGTTATTAATTGCAGGGTTGTTGTGTTAACCCCTCCGCGTGTACAGTTTACATTTGTCGGGTCTGCATTTTACCACCTAGTCTTCATTCTACACCGGTACCTTGCATGCGTTTTACCCTCATCTCAGTCTGCACTCTGTATTTTTTGCTCAGTCGGCAGTTTGTGTAGTCTACATAAAGGAAGCCGATTATTGTTGTTGTTTATTTATCTTCGCAAAGCCAAACCTAACCCCGTGTTTTCCACAGACCCCGAGACCCCGTGTTTTGCACGGACCCCGGCACCCCGTACCCCGTACCCCGTACCTCGCACCCTGGCCCCGTATTATCCACTAAACCGATTGACGCTTAATTTTAACCTTTATTATATAGACACCGATGAAATATCAGGATTTTTCCAGTGAAGAAAATTTGGTATCCAGTGAAGATAAAGTTTTTATCTTTCACATGTGAAGATATCACGGTTGTCATGACTACTTCAGGCTCAGCCAATAGGAAATTACCTTCACAGCATCGCGCGCGTTTACCTTTTCATTCACAAATCAGTCGTCTTGAAAAACAAGATGGAATTTTCAAATCAACTACCAAATTTCGACATAATTATTTTCAACGACGAGCAAAACGAAAGGATTGATGGAAGGTTTGTTCCAATGACAGATAGCGAAGTTAAGGAAGATGGCAACACAAAGAGAAATACACTGTACGACATAAATTTTGTCAAGCAGTTTCTAACAGAACGGCGGCGAGAGGAGAAGCATTGAAGAGATTCCAGCAGTTGAACTCAACAACTACCTAAGCAAATTCGTATAGCATTCGCTGCAAGAACAAAAAAAGGCGAAGAGTACGTACGAACCATCTTCACTTAGAGGAATTTTGTCGAGTGTTGAGCGCCACCTACGGTCGCCCCGGTTATGGGAAATCTACAGCAGCACAACAGAGTCTACAAAGTCATTTCACTGAGGCACTTTCGTCGACTTCAACCGCTGAAAATGCACTCCAAATTAACAATGTTTCAAGATAATTATATCACTGGAGGCGTTTTCAATATCAATCTGGCACCGTCTAAAAATACTGTCACAAATCCAGAACTGGGGCCGAAAGCGAAAAAAAACCGATATATAATTGAAAGTGATAGCAGCGGTGGAAGCCAAGAGTAAACTGGTGCTGAACTTGAAGGTGACTCTAAATAATTCAGGTCTTTTAATATTGTGCATTTTTATTGAAGCACATAATAAGGTGAGAAAATTAACTGCAAAAAAAATAAAAAACGAAAAAAGAATAAGTTAACACACCGTACCTCGGCAACTAAAACAATGTTCTTGAACTTTTTGGTACACTCAGGGATGTAGCTAAAGTTTTTAACAGGCGGAAATCTAGCAATGATAGGCGAGTATTTGGGCCGAAGGCCCACTCTAGCGTGCCTTTGGCACGCTATACCTAGGGGGGTCCGGGGGCATGCCCCCCTGGGAAATTTTGAAAATGCGTACTCTCGGAGATGCATTTTCCTTGATTTTGGGGGCAAAATCAAGGGCATTCAGGACAGACTTTTATCAGGTAACAGGTAATAAAGTTATGATAAACTGCAGTCTTGACAGTTTTTATTGTTTATTAATATTTAGTTAACTGAAAACCAGAGTGATAATTAAGTTAATAAGCAAATAGTTTCAAGACTCAACATTTGTTTCAATTTTTCCCGTAAGTACTTCAATGTCACTTGGTTCCTTAGAACTTATCCTGTTTCTTTCAGTAGACTTAAAAAATTTCATGATACTAACGGCCTCAGAATCATCTTTCCTTCTTTTTCCCGACTTTATAAAGAAATAATATTTCAACCGGCAGATACGGGATTTGGCGCTCATTATTTTGCGTATATGAAGTACGAATACCGCTGGTCATTGAGCCTGTAAAATGGACGATGCGATGCGAATGATGCGATCGTCGCACGTAAATGGAGTGTTTACAAACCTTTCAGTTCAGGTAAGACAGCAATGAAGGTGTAAACAAACGAAATAAATAAATAACAATCTTCTGACAACATTTAAAAACATTTTGGAGAAATAAGTAGTGCCTTACAGCCGGAAAATTCGCGTTCACAGCCGGGTAATTTTCCCGGCTTCCGGCTATTATCTACATCCCTGACACTATGTTAATATTTTTGAAATGTTGCTCATGTTTTTATCCACGACACATGAGCTAGGCATTTTATCCATTGCCTGATTTTTTTCGATAAATTATTTACACGTTTTAAAGGACAGTTACGTAGCATTTTTGTTATGAAATTTCGCGTGTCTTACTGCTATAGCATTCAAAATACAAATAAACTCGACTTGTATTCTCTTATTCCGACCCAAATTAAAATTGTGCGTAAGATCTATGTTTTATTACATTTTATTGATTCAACGAATAGAAGATTAGTTCAAGAAATCGTTGTGCTGGTATTTCATCGGTGTCTATATAATAAACAGAATATTACATGGCCGCTTGGAGATACGAAATTTCTCTTCTCGTGTTGAAAAAGTATTTCACTCGTTCGCTGCGCTCACTCGTGAAATATTTTTCAACACTCGAAGAGAAATTTCGTATCTCCGCGCGGTCATGTAATATCCTCTATTGATTTGTTTTTTCACAATTTAAGTAAAAAATTACAAATTGATATATTAATGGCACTTCCGTGTATCTCAGCCTCGGTCCATTTTAGGGATGTTCTACGCACAAAGATGACATGGCATTAAAAAATTATATAAGTGCCATAAACACATAAAAGAGCCCAATTTTGAAGAAGGAAAAATTGCACGCGAAAACGGATATGACGCGAATCGCGATATCGGTTTTCGCTAAAAATACTTGGGAACTGGTTGGAAGCGCCGAAGCATTACTTAAGGTAACTTAAGATTCCAAAGGAGTGATAATCAAAGGGTTCAAGGCGTGCAAGGATCAACAAAATGTCCATTATGAGATTCATTTTTATTTTGCCAACGTTGCTTGTATTTACGGAAGGTAAGGTCGCTTAATTTTTCGTTTTTAACGGCATCCAATCACCCCCAATCAGCTCAGTTTATTTCATTTCTCAGTAAATTTTAATTTATCACCACAAACGTGAACGATAAGTCACTCTATAACTGACAGGGTCTCTTGTCTCTAAAACCCTCGGCGGTCTCCATTTTTGCTAGCTGTGTTGACAAGAGGCGACGAAAAAGAAAAAAAATACTGATAACAAATTACTCCTTATATTGGCGCTTAATTTTAGCCTCAATTTGTTATTTCACAATTCAAGTAAAAATTCCAAATTGCTATATATTAATGGCAACTTCCGTGCATCTCAGCCGCGGTCCATTTTAGAGACGTTCTACGCACAAAGATGACAGGGCATTAAAAAATTATATAAGTGCCATAAACACATGAAAGCGCCCAATTATTAAGAAGGATTCTATAGGAAAATTCATTACCTGACTCGTGAATTCCGCGTTAAATTGCACGCGAAAACCGATAACGCGATTCGTGCGATATTGGTTTTCAAGTGCAATTTAACGCGGAATTCACGAGTCAGGTAATGGCTTTTCCTTGAATCGCATAACTGAATACAAATAAGAAAAAAAAAGAAATCAGCAATAATTATAGTTTCATTGTTTTTATCCTGAGCGCGCGCTCCAGAAAGCCATTTCAAAGTCAACTGTCAGAACTGTCATTGCGTTACCAAAAAGGCCGTCGATAAAATCAGGAACATGGAACATTCTGGAACATCCCGGAACATGAAAAAATAAAATAATTTTCAAGAAAAAATAAATAAATAATAATAATAATAAAATTTTTGTAAAAATAAATAATAACATAAAATAACAACAACAACAAAAACAACGAAAAATATAGAAATAAAGAAAACGAAACTGGTATCATCTCCGAGTATGAGAAAACAACATTTTGCCGCAATTAATTTGTTTGGGGATTGAGAATTCAAACTATGTTAAAATAAGAAGAGCTTAGGGGCTCGTCGCTTTGGACTTTAGTGGATAAGATTCACATTCGCCGTAAATAGTTGTAGTGGCAGTGGTAGCGCAGTGGTAGTTTCTAACTGTTACCAGTTAGCCTGAATTTTAGCTGTCTCCCGAGTCGCAAGTTGAGGACTGGCGATCGACGCTGTCAAAGTGATTTGGGTATCCTCTGACGACAAAACTGGTGAGAGCGAAGTTATTTGAGAGATACTTTTGCAGTGTATTTATATTTTTCTGCTAATTCGAATGCTTTGCTAACGTGTTTGTTTCTTTGAATTTTGTGAACAAGATTTCATTTTGGAAACAGTATTGCGTAGCTATTCTCGGTGACAAGACTTCACGACGGAACCAAATGCTCCGAAATTGATATATTTAGCAAGGTGGAACACAAAAACAAACAAACAAAGACGCACGGCTCGCCTTTCCTTTCTATTCACCTTTGACCCGGACATGTAACAAACCGATACTGTAATAACATGTGGCGTAAGCAAACCTTCAAGTGTCTTCGATAAATTAGGCATGGGCTTGAAATTAAATATAGGGGGAACAGCGTTTCACTTGAATTTCAGCCGTCTCCACGAGTCGCAAACTCCTCTTGCGACTAGAGGAGACGTCTGAAATATTAGGCTGACTGTAAACAGTATAGAAACTACTACGAATTTCTCTACGCAATTGCATAAGTTGCGTTAACTGCGACGATCATTTCTTCATTTCATTTCATTTCAGCAGTTCACATATGATTCATTTCATATATCATTAACAATGTGAGTATTGTTCACTAAAATCCAAAGACATGAGCTCCTAAGCTCTTCTTAAGTTGACAGAGTCTAGTCTGTAAGTAATTCATGTCAACCTCAAGAAGCAAAGCACCTCAAGTAAGCAAATGTCGGTTATATATATAAGGAGACTACATGTTGGCTTGAAATGAGTTACTTACCGACTTGGCTTGACTTGGCTCCTTTGTGGGGAGGAGCGTTGCGTGACGAGCCTAAAAACGGCTGCGAAGGAGACTACCCTTCTCGCGACCCATTTTAATATAGTTTGAATTTAGAAGCAAGCCTTCACTCATTACTGTCATTTGCATGGACCCTCAATCGCCCAACAAATTAATTGCGACAAAATATTGTTTTTTCATCCTCGGGGATGACACCACTTTCTTTATCTTTATTTTTTTCTTTTTCTTTTTGTTGTTGTTGTTGTTATTTTATGTTATTATTAATTTAAAAAATATATATATATTTTTTTATTTTCTTTCTTTATTTTTTTTTATGAATTTTTTTTTTTATTTTTTCATATTCCGGGATGTTCCGGAATGTTCCATGTTCCGGGTTTTATCGACGGCCTTGAGCTCCGTCATTTGTTCTGGGATTAATTAAGAAAGCGATCATAGTAGCGACATGATCTTCTTGGGGTGTCTTCGATTGAGCTTTGGCATCAGCGACAGTAACGGTAGCAAAAACGTGACACAAAAAATGAATTCGTGCTGATTCAAACTTCCTCACTGTTATTCCATCTCGGTCAATTTGTCAAATGCTGGCAAATTTTCTAGAGTGGAATTCTAAAAGCCTGTATCTAAGTTCAGATGAAGGAAACGTAAATCATTTTCTCGTGTTCATGGTCCTTCACAAACGTGAAGTTGGGAAATTTTACGTCGTAGTCGTGGTCGTGCAGCAACGGCAAAAAGTGATGTTACACAAATGAAAGGGGCGGGATGCTCGTCGTCTCGCTTTGGGTGTTCTGGGCAAAACGCCATTATATTCAGCCGAAAAGGTCTATTTTGGGGTTGCACGCGAAGAAATATAAAAGATTATATATTTTCAATTCGTTTTATTTGCTCGATTCATGTTATCAAAGTTTTTTTAGGGGTCCAAAAAAAGGTTCGGCCCCACCCAGATTGGTTTCCTTTACGGGTTCAATTCAAAATTTCCGACGAACACCCCCGCTCCTTTCATATGGGGGTTCCCCCAAGGACGATTCGCAACGAAGATTTTTAACGCATCACAGCGTTGCAACATTGTTGCGACGTTGTTTTGAATGGTTACAGCGTTGTTCCAACATTGCAGCGATGTGTTGTGCCAAAAATTGTGGTTGGGAATCGTCTCGTGTAAATAACATCACCTTAAGCCTATTACTTTTTTGCCGTTCTCGTTTCCATCGCCGTAGTCGTTGCTAAAGCTCCCTACTAGGACTTCGGTCTTCCGCGTTCTCGGGGTCGCCTTTTTTTTTTTTACAAATACAAACTGCTTTTAATATCTGGCTGTAGCAAAATTAAGGTGTCTTTAATTAAAACTCTCTAAAAGCAGAGTAAACAAATCTTTACCTAACCTCCCCTCCCCCATGTTCAATGACTTTCCCAGAAGACGATGGAGTCTAACACTGACTAAATCATTGTGCTCTTTGGTGCAGGTTTTATTGCAAACGATCGTTTTATTATGAACATATTTCACAACGAGATCATGGAAATAATTCCAGGTTAATAAAAGGGAAAAAAAGATTCGATGGTGTCAATAAACTCATTATCTAATTATTTTAGTGCATGCAGTGCACTTCTTTCAGTGGAACCTCAGTTTAACAAAGGGCCAAGAGACTGGCAAAATGAGTTCACTATGGCGATGTCTCTTTAGATCGAGGTTCTTTTACATATATTTTACTATTAATGGGGTAAAGAAAATCTTTCGTTATACCAAGAACTTCATTTTATAGAACGGTACGTTATATCGATCTTCCACAGTTTTTTGAAGCCCTTGGGATACGTCATTATTTGCATGTGAAGATTCAGTCATCCGTTATTTTGAATGTAATGCAGATATCATTGTTTGGCCGGAGAGGGAAAGGGAAGAGGGTAAGAGCAGGTGCGGCATTTGAATATTTTTCGCATTTTTTTGGCTCAAATTCCTGACCCTCGAGAATGGAAAATCATGTTCAAATTTGATAAAATAACCCTTTCTGGGGATAACAAAACCGCCATAATTTGAGGCAAAATTTGTGATCAAAATCCCCGGAGAGAGGACAAAGGAAGTGTTCAAATGCCACACCTATGCCAGTAGTACTTCCCCTACCCCACCCCATGCCCGTCTAAACATTCATACCTGCGTATGTCTTACACGTTATTTTTAGCATGGCTATTTTCCTCGAAGAGGGTTTGCTATCAAAAGTATGGTTGCTTTAAATCTCATCCAAATATACTGGTAAAGCTACCGCAGAGTCCATCCCGAATTGGCATACGATTCAATCTCTTTACAAGAGCAAACAGGAATTCAGCAAAGCTCATTGATGATCACAATCAAAATAAGCTCACTACCTCTCATTTCAAGATTTCAAGGCGGACAATTTTTGTGATTCACGGATATAAAGGTAAGGGCAGGAACCTGTAGACTAAAACCTGAAGCACCAGTCACAGCTTATTAGGGGCGCTTTCCATACATCCCAAAATTCCGGAAATTTCGACCGGAGTATTTGGGACCACTTTTGAAGGCGTCCACTTTGACCGAACTGGTTATTTCGGTCTGTCGGACTGAATTTCCCCTTTCACTAACAAAATTGTTGTCCCTAGCACTACTCTTTTGTATCCTGCTTACAAGAACAACAACCAAACGCTTGGTGGCTTGGGCTGGGTCTGTGCAAGTAGAACGTGCCGTTCTATTGCGCACGTACAGGAATTCCCGAAATTTCAAATCGGAATTTTTATTGCATGGAAAGCACGCTAGATTTTTCAGCTATTTATAGCTTTACCATTTACAAGTTTCCGTCAAGTTTCTGGTTGGAAAGTAAATGGAACACGACTTTTTAAGTCGTTCCAGGGGGAAACGTCCTGGAGCAATGAAACATCTGAAAAGTTAGTCTTCTGTTTTTCCGGACGGAATGTTCCAAAGAGTTCCCTGTAACATCGTTGAAATAAGACACCTACTTTAACGGGCGTAGATCTTGGTTTCAAATTTACTAAATGAGTGTGAGTAGGTTAGTAAGGATTTTTAGGAAGTGAAAATTCGTATAAATATTAGTTTTTAGCTGCTCTAATACTTCATGACGTCATGTAAAAACCAGCAATAGTTTATTAAGCCTCATTCTTACACTGAGCCAGTGACTGACTCATATTGTTGCACAGAAAACATCAAAACCTGGGCCACAAAAACGAAAAATGCACTGCTACGACGCGAAGACTGCAATGTGATTTTGGTGGACTGGTCGAGAGGGGCTAAATTCCCGTACCTCCAGGCAGCTGGGAACATTCGGCTTGTGGGTGCTCAAACAGCAGAGCTTATAAGGTTCCTGATTTCCAGTAGCTCTGGTTCTCGCGGTTCGATCAATCGTTTCTACATTGTGGGGTTCAGTCTTGGAGCTCAAACGGCAGGATATGCTGGAAGCTATTTGCGGGCTCGTGGGATGAGACTGGGTCGTATTACTGGTAAGGGCGAACCTTAAAGCAAATTTAATTTTAGCAAACTACTTTAATTCATTTGTCGGTTTATAACGCATTAGTACGTTGTACCCATTAACGTTAAGGTGAGTGTTAATTTAAGAGTGAAAATTTAGCTTCCTGCGCTACAACTACTAATCACCTACTATTTTTTGCAGACACGTTAAAACTGCTCCTGCTGCTGCTGCTATTGCTAGTGCTACTAACTAACACTACCAGTAACATTACCACTTCCAATACCACTCCTACTACAGCAACTACTACTACTACTACTACTACTACCGTTGCCACTACCACAACCATTACCACTACCATCACCACTACCACTACCACAACAACAGCTATTACCACTACCTCTACCCCTACCACTACCACCACCACAACCATTACCACTACCACCACTACAGCCACCATCGCTACCACTACCACTGCCGCTACCACTACCACAACCATTACCACTACCGCCACCACTACCACTACCGCTATCACTACCACAGCTATTACCGCTACTTCTACCACTACCACTACTAATACCACTACCACTACCACCACCACTAGCAACACCGCTGCCACTACCACAGCCATTACCTTTACCTCTACCTCTGTCACTACTACCACCACCACAGCTACCACTACCACTACTCTCTTACTCTTTCTCTTTACTTTTCTGTTCAATTTTTTGTGACAGGTTTGGATCCCGCTGGCCCCTTTTTCACAAAAGTGCGCTCGGCCTATCGACTTGATCCAAGTGACGCTAGATATGTTGACGTAATTCACACCAATGTAGGAATTGCCGGAACAATTCTGAGGGGAGGACACATCGACTTTTATCCAAATGGTGGCTTTATTCAGCCAGGATGTACGATCAATGGTAAGTTAAAGAAAAGGGATTTTTTTAAATTTAATTTGAGCTGTTTCCGAGGTGCTCCAAGCCTCTGTTTTAAGACGGAACCGAGAATAGTGCAATGATTATAGTTTCTTAAATTTTTGAGTTGCTATTTAAAACTGTAATCAGTCAAACAATAAAAAAAAAAATCAAAAGAATGCTTCATTGTTGCTGTAGAGTGGGGGGGGGGGGGGGGGGAGAGGAAGCGCTGCTTATTCGACGGAGGCGCTCAGTTTCAAGCAGGGCTTTCAAGTACTCACTGTTAGGCTCGATTACCTGCCGCTGTTCAGAATATGAGCCCTCGATCCTCCCACCCTCCCTCCCCTGGTAGGAGCCGAGGGCCGAGAGAGTGGCGGAAACGACAATAATCACGGTACGCTGCACATATATTATAAATTGAGGTACTTTTTTAAATATTTATTTTCCATAAACTTTCAGTCTCTTGTAGCCACAAAAGAGCGACGGAGTATTTCATCGCCTCCGTGACAGCATCATGTTCATGGACTGCATATCCATGCGACAGCTACACTTCCTTCAAGCGAGGGAGATGTCGGTCGTGCAAAGGCGCATGTTCTAGCATGGGTTTCGACGCTGACCGCACTAAAAGGACAGGAAAATTTTACCTGAGAACAAACAGAAAAAATCCTTTCTGTGGTAAGTTTTCCTCTCGAAAACTTAAATAGCCCTTTTTTACTTTTGTGGTGGACTATTCAGTTGGCCATGAAAAAAACTCTTTAGCTAAAAGAAATCAGCTATGTATGCTATCACAAATTCCACGCGAGTGTAAAATGTTTAGTAAAGGGAAACAGGGGTCTTTTTTACAGAAGCATGTGCGACCGCTGAACAGGCGATTTGCATGAAGGCTCACCACAGGGTCTGCCTTCATCAAAATGGCGCGTCTCAAAGCTATCATCGAGATTATTTTGCTTGTTGATCTTGACGAATGTACTCGTGATTTAACAAAATTTGTATCCTGGATTCCATAGAATATTTTTTTCTTATCGATACTTATGTTCGAGGCGAAGCCGCGTCAACGAGGCGCGAAGTGCCAAGGAGAAAGTAGAGCTTTTAATATCAACCATAAGCACTGTTTAATCATCTTATGTTTTTGAGAAGAGACCTCTGGAGCCGGGGTACAAAATGTTTAGTTTGCAAAAAAGAAAAAAACCTCTAACATGGTCTCCACAAAAGCGAAGTAGACCCGCTTTAACATACCACGAACTACTATCAAATTTCATATTCCCACTTGACCTGGACAATGCAGCGTGCGTATATGTAGTGCTTGTAGGATTGCACTGACCTCGTCAAAGTATAAACAAAGTGCCGAAACGTTTGTTGATGTAAGTAAACACTTTCAATTTTCTTTGTTTTGAAATGGGGATGAAACACACATATGAAAAAAAGTATCATTGCAAATTTCAGCGAGTGGGTTCGAAGTGCGCAAAAGCCGGTGTTCAGTTCAGCAGTGAATTAAGATATGTTCTACAAATTCCCCAGCACTTTTAAGCTACAAAATTAAGAGCTAACGAGACGTAGATTAGTCACATGGTGAGATGTTTGTGTTAGTCACTGACTGTATGCCTCGAAAAAATAAAAAAAAAAAATGGAATATCAGTGAGGCACAGTCAAAACTGCATTCAATGGGACCGAAATTAAAGTCGAATCTTGTGACCGATTTTGATGAAACAAATGGCTCGGTTTCCCAAGAAGTACAGTAAACATGTGACGCCGACGAAAAGTTAAAAAGTATTAGTGCACTAAAATTCTGGCTAACAGCAAACTCCTTCACAAGATGAGTTACGATGTTAGTCCACGCAAAAACAAGAACTTCCACAATTTTCCAATTAACAAACTTTGTATCGCTAAAATACTTAAGGGAACACCTTTCTATTCTAATTGATAACGGCGTGGTAGTCGCCCGCTGATCGTTATCAATCCACTCCTGGAATATGGCTAAATTAGCTATCCACAAATTATTGACAGAAATTCTCTACGGCATCGAGAAACTAATTTGCATCCGATTTATGGAACATTTTGCTCAATTTCTACCCATCAGCAACGCATTCTATGTCAAACTTTGCGGTTCTTGACGGGGAATCAAGACACGAGTCGAGCGCCAAACAACAACAAGCAGCCATGTTCCTGTCAGACATCCTTGAAAACCTTGCTCTTTCACCTCGTTCAGCGAATCAGTCTCCACTTTAAAACTCCAGATCTTCACTTATTTTGTACAACCAAGGATTTCCTACGTTCCAGCTACCATTTGAATCTCAAGCAAGGTTTCAATGTGAAGAATTTTGTTCCTATGAGTGTGCACCAAGGTCGCTGTCGCTGGTGGCGTGCTCTTTATCAAGTCCTAGTGCGCATGCTTATACAAAAAAGACCCCAGTTAGTAAAGAGATAAAAAGCAATTGCTATTCTTTTTTTTTCTTTGTTGTTGTTGTTTTTTTTTAACTAACCGTTACGGTTTATACGGGGAAGCAGGCGGGACCTTGAAAGGGTGTGTGAGCAAGTGAAGAGTTTTAAGCTAACGAAAACAGACGTCTATCCTGTTTTTGTCACTCAAGAACAAAAGCCGTCCACTGGCTTTAAATGACAACGTCGTCAACGAGATTTTTTTTACAGAAAGCAAATTATTGTTGCTAGAATTATCTATATGTCGTAACTGTTCATCAATAGGATGCCTAAAATGTGTCCACTTCCAGAATTGGATTCGGTGCCATTAAATCTTGTACCAATTGCAGAACATCTTAGGAGGAGCCACCCACAATGTGAGCACAATTACGTGCATACTGACAATGCGTATGAGTAGAAAAACAGTCTAAAGAAAACTGTAAATGCGTACCACGAACTAAATACCTCATTAGCTGTTGGTTTTCAGACTGGAGACCATTTCATATTTGTTCCACGTGCTAAACTAAAGAAGATCTTCATGGATGGGGTGGAGACATGAAGTGTTAATGGTTGACAGTTTTTATTAGTACTTTTAAGGCCAGGAATGGAAATCACCCTTTTCTTTCACGTATCATTTCAGAACGCAACGTATCATTTTAGAACGCAACGTATCATTTCAGGACGCAACGTATCATTTTAGAACCTCCGATGCAAGATTTCAAATTAGAACCTTAGCTATCGGTCCGCGGGCACGTGTTATCTCTTCACCGTTAGTGTAACATGTTCGTTTGTTCGCTTTGTAGGGAAGAAGCCGTAAGAAGTAAAAGTGAGACAGAAGTTGGATGCGATGACTTCAAGGAAGTCTCTGCTATTATTAAAGCAAATTTTAAAAGTTGAATTTTGAAACTTCAACCTCCATTAAATACCTTGCCATGAATGAGCTAATAAACACCCAACTTCCAAATAAACGCCTCTTATCTAATAAACACCCCCTCTAAACTGTAAAAAAGTGTGTTAGATGCCTCTCTCTAATGTCTAATAAACGCCCCTGTATAATAGACGCCCCTATGAGAATTACTCCAAAACGAGTAGGGATTTGCAAAGAGGAGCAACATCAATCATTATTCAATTCACCCAGTTAAATTTCTTTCTTTCTGCGCATTGAGAAACTGGGCCCTGTAAGTACATGTCGCTCAAGACAATAGAATTCTGCGCGATGTACTAAATCCGTTTTATAAAGATTGAGAATGTTTCGGAGGATCCAATGTAGCTATCCAAGATTGTAGGGCCGAGATAGCTAGCGCAGGCTATGTTTGCCATATGCTACTGAATTAAATCGAGCTATAATAAAATCGGAGTTTTTTTTTCTATGGTGGTAACCACTATTATTCAGTTTGAAAAGATCCGCTATATACGAAGGTGATAAGTTACATTGTATTTTTCACTTTATACATAACCGTGGCCATTTCTTGTATAGCGGACGATTCCGCAAAGAAGGCAAATCAGCCCAACGTAATAGTTTTTCGTAAGTGGCACTTTTGTTGCAATAGACAGCACGTAGCGCTCTTTCTTGAAGTAATACTAACTTTCTGGCGTCTGATGCGCGACAGAAGTGTCATATAAATTGGCAGTAACTGGGATGCAGCAGTATTGCAGATTTGACAATTTGCAATTCTGCTTAAGTATGTATTAATTCCGTAATCTCGGTATCACGTCGACAAGACTTAAAGCTTTCCTGCAAACGTTGCTCACGTGAGTCGTAAATCGCAGTTGTTCTCCCAGAGTAACGCCTAGCAGTGTTAGCTCCGGATTTTGTATTACCCTCACCATTTTGACTTTCATTTCCTTTTTTTTTGTTGTTTTGGGTCAAAGCTTATGGTGTGATATTTGGAGAAGTTACCTTTCAAAAGATTTTTGTCATCCACTGGGACACTTTGTTCCCTTCTTCGTTCAAAATTTGCTCTACCACGTGACAATAGTGCTATGCAAAGTCATTTGCATATATGAATAAAATACACTGGGGATATGTAAATCATGGCAATAAAAGGATTGCTTTGTGTCCACCCCTGGCACTCCACTCTAGCCCGTCGTTTCGGTCGTAAAGCCTAGCGAGTGTTCTACTCCAAAACCGCCTTCCTGGACATGGCCGACCAAATTCCGGTGCCTCCACCACCGACTCGAGTTGTAGAGGCAGTCAATGTTGTTCAAGCACCTCCAGTTCTGCTCAATGTGCCGTCTGCAGCGAATGTTCCGGCTCCTGAGGGAATGTACCAGTTGCCGCTTTAGTAGTTCCAGCCCCGGTTCCATCGCCTCGTTTAGTAGCAGCTCAAGGAGGGAACGACTTTCTTGCTAACAGTTTGGCTGGAAATGAACCAGGCAAGGTCAATATCTAGGTTAATATTAGCCATTTCACTTCGTGTTTGTTAGCTCGCTCATCTCAGTCGTGTTTTGCTATCGTTCAGAATCTAAGCATTTTGTTCATTTACCAGTGTCGGGTTTTCCTCGGCTACTAGCTTTAGTTAGCTCCTTGTCCTTCTCGTTGCGTTTCACAACACTGGTTTACTCCGTGTTTGCATGTATAGTTAGATGGGGTTTTCAGTTGGCTCTCGTATGTTATTTTCTCTTGTTTTGCGTATTCATTGGCGTGCTTGCGGCATGTTTTTGCCTACTACAGTCATCAGTCCACTCTACCAGTATAATTTTGTTTCATGCGCTTGTTTTGTGTTTGCCTTTTTTGTCTCTATACAATAGAAGTTTCTTGAGAGGTATGTTTCTTAATGGATTCCTTGGTGGCGTAAGGTAAAGTCTTGAGGGATAATTGTGACAATAACGAATGTCTTTTCTCCTTGGGGATAAAGGTGTTTATTAATAAGAGTTTCTAAGTGATTAGAAAAAACAAAACAAAACAAAAAAATGTTGGCGGATTTAAAATGACATGCATGGTTTCCTTGGTGGATTTAAGAGTGAAAGTGCCTTGGTGGATTAATAATTGGGATCCTTTGCTGGGTAACAGACAAAAAAAAAATACTAGCTGGTGATAGGAGAATTTTGGGTAATTAAAAAAAGAAAAAAAGTTGATTTCTTGGTTGTTTTAAAATGTTTATTTTGCTTGGTGGATTTAAGAGTGAAAGTGATTTGGTGGGTAGTAACAATAACATCAGAAAAATATTTTCCTTGGTGAGTAGGAGAGCTTAGAGTGTTTAAAATAAAAAAAATCTCCTATACGGTATTTTTAGTTACAATTATTTTCGTTTTATATTCCTACTTCAGGGAGAGAAACTTCTATTGGTTTGCTGCTATCTTAGTGAGCAGTAGACCTACTGTTTTGAGGGGTCTTGAAGTTGCTCCCTTCTGATTGGGAATCTCCTTTTATCAACCTTAGTTTTTGGTGAAAGCCATTCTCCTGATAAGTACTCTTGATTTTCTTGTGTAAGAGTCCTCTGATAAACCGAGTGACAGTTGAAGGAGCCCTGAAGGACACTGTCGTCAATTTTGCTACACAACTTGCGGCTACTTGTCCCAGAGTAACCGAGAACTTCGTTGATATAAATGGGATTCCCAATCAGGAGGCACAGCGTGTTGACGTTGCTTGGAAGACTTTTATTTTTCAGTAGGAGCTTGTTTGGCAAATATAGTTGTTGCCCTTGACTGCGTTGTTTTGAGTATATTGTAATTATTTTATTTAGGATGAGGCTTAGGAACTGAGAGCACGCAAAGTCATACCCCCACCGTGGTACAAGGGGGGGGGGGTGGAACCCCTCCCCGGAGTTTTTCATATGTTGCTGTATTTCGAAACGATTTTACATTTAGTGGAAAGCCTTTGATCTTCTTTACAAGATGGGGTATATTTTATAGGTGGTAGCGCTTCTCGAGGCCTGTGACGTCACCAACAATGGTCGCCATTTTTGCCGCCATCTGGGATTTTACCAAGAATTAGAAATCAGGGCAAAACCGCGATAAATAATAATTTTTTTTGTGCGTTACATGAAAAATAACACAAAGAAAAGCACTTTGCATGATTTTAGCCAAAATATTTACTTTTATTGTTGAAAAAAGTTGAAAAACATGTATACTTATGACGTCATATCTCGTAACCATAGCAGCTGACCGTCACTAAACTTGTCTCAAAATGTGCCCGAGGGATGAACGAACAGCTGCTGAAAATTTCAGTTGCTGACGTTTTATCCTCTTGGAAAAATCTCAGAAAAACCTTATGAGTGGGAGCGGGGGGTTACGTCCGAGGGTTAAAACCGGCCTGGGAAGTGTGTCTGTCACTTGAGTTAGCGCAGGTCTTGGGGAAAGTCAGATTGATTCTCCAAATCTTATTGACATTTCATGAATAAATGACGTCACAAATTTCGGGACTCTGCCGTTACTGATCCCGATAAGAGTTTTGCATGGAAAAGCCACGTTCGCCAAAAAATTTACGTCTCTTTGACGATTTTTATCGTCAAAAGAAACAAAATCCGGCTTGTTTTCGATAACATATATCCTGAAAAGTATTAACGCGTGCCAACTAAGGTTAAACATGGAAAAACCTGTACAGATGAGTGATTTTATTCATAACGGCGGTGTCATTACCATCGCCGTAAAATGTACATGTGTATAATACGGCATTTTACTAATAAATGTATGGATAGCAGGACGTCATAGCTGTTCATAAAAGGCTCATTTGGTAAAATTTAGAGGCAAGGGATGCTCAGAAGGCAACTCTTATTATGCTACTACAGGTTACAGGCACTTGGCCGCACAACCAAACAGAACAAACATTTACAATTTCCGATTTAATTTGTGCTTAATGTTGGTGTGCTTTTCAGCGTAGAAATTCTGCTACAGGCTTGCGAGAAGCACAGACAAAGTCGATTTTTTCTTTGGCATTTTCGGTTCTGGAGTATTACACAGTCAGAATGCGATCCAAGACAGAGCTACGGCCTACGGACCCGATTTCACCTTCGCTGACCAGGCCCGGGGGGGAATACTCTCCTATAAAAGTGGTGGGGGTGATCGTCGGAAAATTTCGAGAACACCCCTAGAAGGTAATCTTATTTTATAGGCGTACCAATAGAGGTACCAATTCAATAACAGCTAATTGTACAACTGGCACAAATACGTTTTTCAGATCAATAACCCTGGGCGATAACCTTACCAAGGCCCCCAAAAGGTAAAGAGACAGCTCTGGCAGCGGTCATTTTAGGTCTTAGCACCCTAAGCGGAACCAATCCATAAATTTAAACCCCTAAAAGATACGACGAGCACCCCCGTCACTTTTATAGGGGAGTACCCCCCGGGTGACCAGGTCGCTTTATTTTCTTGATTTTAACCATTTATTTGAGTTACTTGGACCAGCTTTTGCTCCCTATGGCAGTAATGCCTTTTATATATTAGACTAAAGCTCAAAAATCAATTTTTAAAAAAACGTTCATTAATTGCGAATTAACCGTTGGCTGAGTGTCCCCCCGGCCTTGAGTAGGGTTTACCACGCCCAGAAACTGTCATGTGGATAAGATCCATACCTGTCTCATTTTGGAATTGAGAAATCAAACGCGACAAATTTTGAAAAAAAAGGTGTCATTTGAGAAATCAAACGTGACAAATTTCGGAAATCAAAAGTGTCATTTGAGAAATCCAACGCGACAAATCAGTTTTGGAAACTCAAAAGTGTCATATGGGAAATCAAACGCGACAAATTTAAATGAAATGCTAAAAACCAGAAATATTTTTCTTTTTAATCAAAGAAAAAATATCAAAATCAAAGAAAACAAAACAAGAATCAAAAAATGTATATTTTATAGGTGATACTCCTCAAACACGGTACTGTTCACCTAACTGAACAAACCAATATACGCTGTTGATTTAATTACCAAATCGTCTCCGACTGAAAGATTCGCTCTGAATCGATTCCAAAATCTTCTTTATTTTGCTTGCCCTACGGGAGCTAACGATCAAAACTCCAGTCAGCTTTCGAATCTTTTTATGGTGGAAAATTACTTTTCAGCTTAATCGATAAAACCAAACTTTGTTGAATTGCATTGGCTTTGCTGGTGGACATTAATTTTTCATTTTTTGTTTTTATTTTTATTTAACAAAGGCACTGAACAAGGCCCACATCATATAGCCGATATAACCCCGAACCTACAACATTTTCTGCAACTCGAAACATCCCTAGCCAATAAGATCGTCTCCGACTCCATTGAAAGTGATATGAGAAAATGCTATCGGGCTTGCTTGGGGTCATTTGTTCTTATTTGATCATTTTTCTTATACGAAAGTTTTATCCGCTTCAGACGCTTGGGAACGTACTAAAGCGCTGTAACTGGTTGGTTCAATTAGAGTTTCCGATTACCGCTACAGATACTTGGGAAGTGGCTGGAAGCGCTGTAGCATTACTTAAAGATAACTTAAGATTCCAAAGGAGTGATAATCAAAGGTTTCAAGGCAAGGACTCGCAACAAAATGTCCATCAAGAGATTAATTTTTATTTTGCCAACTTTGCTTGTATTTACAGAAGGTAAGGTCGCTGGATTTCTCGTTTTTAACGGCATCCAATCAGTTCAGTTTATTTCATTTCTCAGTAAATTTTAAAATATCACCACAATTGAAATGTGAACGATAGGTCACTCTGTAACTGCCAGGGGCTTCTGTCTCTACAACCCTCGGTGGTCTCCATTTTTGTTAGCTGTGTTAACAAGAGGCGAAGAAAAAGAAAAAAAAACTGATGACAAATTACTCCTTATATTGGCGCTTAATTTTAGCCTTAACATGTTATTTCACAATTCAAGTAAAAATTACAAATTGCTATATTAGTTGCAACTTCCCTGTATCCCATCCGCGGTCCATTTTGGAGATGTTCTACGCACAAAGCTGACAGGGCATTAAAAAATTATATAAGTGCCGTTAACACATGAAAGAGCCCAATTTTTAAGAAAGATTGTAATTGGAATTCTATCGAAAGTTCAAGAAAATTGTGAACCTTAGCCAACATGCTTTAAACTAATTTAGTGCGTGTTGTATAAGAATTCAGTAAAAACGTCCAAAATTGACGATTCGGTGATTGTAGTTCATCAGCCAGAGTATATCATTTCATTACCTATAAATTCTTAATTTCACTTGCGTTAATTATTTCTTGTCAATTTTCTAATAATCGTCCTTCGCCTTTTTACGTCATCTAAAATCATAACATCGACATCCAGAAGATTTTGATGGGTTGATCCGGAAACGAAGACTTCGAAAACAAAGACTGTTCAGTAATAGCGTAGAAGAACTCATAGAAGGTCCCTAATAGCTAACGAAAACGAATAACGTCCTTATGAAACCTAACTAAGATGCTATCGGCCTAACATTATCAGTCTTGTTTCGTCCCCAGGGTGGTGTATTTGCAGCTTTTCAAAGAAAAAATTACGAATGTCCTTCAAATATCAGGGGGATGGGGCACGCACGGAATTAATTGAGCCATAACGGTGTCTGGTTCATATATTAGCCGAGAAAATTCTTTTTCTCTCCAAGCATTTTGTCTTTTTGACTACTAAAATGAGTCAAAGAGTACATTTGAAATCTGGAAAAGCGGAATCGAAATTCAAAGTTCGAATCACAGCTTACTGTAAATGACTTAAGGGGTCTAATACTATTTTAAAGGCGTTTATTTGGAAGTGAGCCTTTATTAGGTCAGAAGTATTTGAACAGAAGTAGATAACTCTGTCACGTATCGCATGAACGTGTCGGTTCGAAAGTCTTTGCGACCGCTTCAGATGCTTGGGAACTGAAGCGCTGAAGCATTACTTCAGATCGCAGGAGAGCGATAGTCAAAAATTTCAAGACACTCTTCCTTAAAATGCTGAGAAAGAGATTTTTTATGTATTTTTCCAGCTTTGCTTGTATTTACAAGAGGTAAGGACACTGAATCTTTTATAACAAAATCAGCCTTTTAAAGCTGATACTTTTAACAACAAGTATCGGAGTCGTACGAAGTGGAAGGCATGCGTAAGGAATTGAACTGAGTTTACCTCCATGCCATCATTGTGTCCGTTAGGTCACTGTTAATAACGGCGATTTGTCTCTACAACTGAAGATTTTTGTAAGCTGTGTAATGTTTGGCGGAATTTTGGCGTTAATTTGTCATTTCACGTGTGAAATTCTAAAATTGCTCTGGCAACTTCCGCTCATCTCGGTGCCAAGTGGCGCTAGAAAAAGAAAGACGCTATAGGAAATTAAAGAAGTCAGCTAGAAGAGAAAAACAAATCGCTAAAAGTTCGCCTTCCCTTCCCCAAGTCAAAACTAAGAGCTCCGCCATTTGGTTCCGGGATTAATTAAGAAAGCGATCATAGCAGCGACGTGATTTTCGTGGGGTGTCTTGGATTCCGCTACTAGAGAGCTTTAGCATCAACAACAGTGACGGTAGCGAAAACGTGACACAAAAAGGGAACTCGCACTGCTTCACTTGAACAGAACGTCCTCACTCTTATTCCATTTTGTTCAATTTGTCAAATGCTGGCGAATTTTTCTGGAGTAGATTATGAATTCTAAAAGCCTGTATCTAAGTCCAGAAAAAGAAAACGTAAATCATTTCCTCGTATTAACGCGTCCTTCGCAAACGTAAAAGTGGTCGCGCAACAACGGCAAAGAAATGTACAAAAAAGCGTGATGCAAGTGCAGAGTTATTGTTTTGCCAGTCTAAACCTATTGCTTTGTGGCCGTTCTCGCTGCCATCGCGCATTAGTCGACGTTGCTATAGCTAAATTAAAAGCTCCCGTACAGACTTCGTTCTTCGTTCTTCCGCGTTCTCGGGGTCACCTTTTTTTTTTTAAAAAAAAAAAACAAATTAACTGACGAAACTGGCTGTAGAAAGATAACGATAATTATTATATAGATACTGACGAACTACCAGCCTGAGGATTTTTCCTTTTACTAAAGAATCATATCTTA
>JBBMOI010000001.1:37325000-37340000 GCA_038088405.1 Porites divaricata | reverse complement strand
GGAGCCAGTGGAGACTCATAAGAACACGTGTAATATGACAGAACTTGAATAAGAGAGAAACAATTCGAGCAGCAGCGTTCTGCACACGATGGAGCTGTTTAGTCACGTGCTTGGGTAAACCATATAGTAACGAATTACAGTAGTCAAGCTTTGATGTAATGAGAGCGTGAACCAGAAACTGGGCTGCATCGAAGGTAAGATGTTTACGAATGAGGCTAATTTTACGGAGATGATAGAATGCTGATTTGCAGATTGCTGTCACCCGAGGAACCATACTCAAATATTCGTCGAAAATAACTCCAATGTTGCCAGCTTTTGGTGAGGTCAGCACTCTCTCATCACAGACATCAAGATGTAACAAAGGAGGTCGAGCACGGTGTAAAGATGATATCAAAAGAATCCCTTAAAGCAAAAACGTTCGGCTGCGTGAGATCATAAGCCCGTATACTTCGATTTACTGGCTTATCTGTTGTAGAAATTGCTAAAAGCTGAAAAAATCTGAATGTTGGGTGGTAGAATGATTATGGTTGAATGAAGGTTTTGAAGACAAGAAACTAAGAGGAAGACCAAAACCCCTGAATAAAGTAGCTAAAATAGTTTTACAGAAGGCTAGATAAAAAATAAGAGACTCGACAAGGATGCTCAGTCTCACATAGTTAGCAAGGGTTAAAAGGGCCATGAAAAGCTGTTTAAAATGTTTAAAATTAGAGGCCCCTGAGATGGCAAAAAAAAAAAACCTCTGCTTAGTCTGCCAATTAACGCCCAGCTCGTTTCAAATTTGTCAAGAAGTACAAAAGCCTTACTGTGGAAGGGGGCCAGGATTATTATCTTTTTTGGATGAATGCCCAAAATATATTTTTTTCAGCTGCCTAAACTAAACAAATGTTGTTTGGGGGTTAAACTGGATCCTGCGCATGCGCACCGGGTGATAAAAAGAGTTCAAAATGGATCATTTGTGGGTCTAGACGCTGTATCCCACTTCATGCCGCAACGGCTACAGAATGTGATAAAAAAACAAAAAGGGCATGCCAGTTACTGAAATTCTGAATACATGTACTTGATAGAGAAAAAAAACGTCTTCTAGAAATTTCATATAAAAATAAAGTTTTGATCAAAAGTTATAGTGCATGAAATTAGAGGAACGAACTTTTGGGACACCCTGTAATTTGTCCTGCTTCCGAGGCGCTCCAAGTCTCGGTTTTAACCCTATTCAGACCGGGCTTTTTTTTTTTTTTGCTATGTACGACCAGGGGGAACCTCGGCGGCCGCCCTCTATAACTCCAAAACCGCTCATCCTACCGCCACCAAAATTATATAAAATAATGTACTCATCATTTCCAACTTATGGGCATACCTTGGTTGACGCAATAACATAATCTGACGTCAATTTCTTTTTAGCGAGGGGGCCCTCAAAAGCCCCCCCGGTCTGAATAGGATTCAGAAGGGACTGAAAATAGGGCACTGATTACAGTTTCTCGTGCTTTTGTGTTGCTATGATAACTGTATTCAAACGATAAAAAAATATTAAAGAAAGCTGCATTGTTGCTGTAGGGGCAAGGGTATGAGGGTATATCTATGACAAAATTCAATAACCTAAAAGTGAAAAGGGTTAAGTCAAATCTGAAATATACCGAGTCAAAGGTGGTAAAAGAAAGACCACGGTAAGAGGAAGAAATACTAAAAAAGCCACCATCATATAGGTTTCGCGCAGAAAAAGGCATCGCGCTAAAAGGCATCACGCAAAGAGGCATAACGCAAAGAGGCAACACACAAAAAGGCATCACGCAAAGAGGCAACACGCAAAAAGGCAGCACGCAAGGAGGCGTTTTTTTAGCCGCAGGGCTGTTTAGCTTTAATCTGCAAGTTTAAAGTCTCTCGTGACCATACAACTAGCTGCACAAATGCTGGTCAAAGTTAACCTTAAAATGCTACTTTTTGGTCACGAGAGACTTCAAACTTGCAGATTAAAACTAAACAGCTCTGCGGCTAAAAAAACGCCTCCTTGCGTGCTGTCTTTTTGCGTTATGCCTTTTTGAGTGATACCTTTTTGAGTGATGCCTTTTTGCGTGTTGCCTCTTTGCGTTATGCCTGTTTGCGTGTTGCCTCTTTGCGTGATGCCTTTTAGCGCGATGCCTTTTTCTGCGCGATACCTATATGATAGTGGCTTTTTTAAAGTATTTCTTCCTCTTACCGTGGTCTTTCTTTTACCACCTTTGACTCGGTATGTTTCAGATTTGACTTAACCCTTTTCACTTTTAGGTTATTGAATTTTGTCATAGATATACCCTCATACACCTATATGATAGTGGCTTTTTTAGTATTTCTTCCTCTTACCGTGGTCTTCCTTTTACCAACTTTGACTCGGTATATTTCAGATTTGACTTAACCCTTTTCACTTTTAGGTTATTGAATTTTGTCATAGATATACCCTCATACAAGGGTAAGGACAAGTAATCAGGGTTAGGCTCGATTACCTGTCGCTCTTCAGTTTATGAGCCCGCGATCCTCACGCTCTCCCCCTTCACGATCACGGTACACGGTACATATTTTATATACGCCACTTACACATCTCCCATATTGCACCTTATTTGCCCCCTCCCCCCCCCCCCCCCCCTCCGAAAAAAAATTGCATAACCCTTGTTTTTATTTCTCCTCGGTATTACGGCCGTCCCAAGAGAAATTGAAAACAATGCTTATGCAAAATTTTGAGGAGGGGCAAATAGGGTGCATTATGGGATATGTGCATGCAGGTGGCGTATTTAGGTATTTTTTGAATATATATATAATTATATAATTCTTTTTTCTTTCAGTCGCTTGTAGCCACTCAAGAGCGACGCAGTACTTCATTGCTTCTGTGCATGGAACTTGTTCATGGACTGCATATCCATGCAATAGCTACGCGTCCTTCAGATTCGGGAGATGTCGGGCGTGCAAAGGCGCATGTTCTAGCATGGGTTTCGACGCTGACCGCACTAAAAGGACAGGAAAATTTTACCTAAAAACAAACAGAAACAATCCATTCTGTGGTAAGTTTTCTTCTCAAAAGCTTAAATTACCCTTCTTTCCCTCTGCGGTGGCCAATTCAGTTGGCCAGGATAAACTGACACTCTATTAGTTAAAGGGAAACATCTTATATGTTGTCACAAATACCAGTGAAAATGTAAAGATTTCAGTTAAGAGATAAAAAGCAAGATGCGATTGTGTGTGTCTTTATAAGTAAGTAACCGTTACGGTTTATAGGGGGAGCGGGATGGAGGAGTCTGGAAGCAAATACAGAGTTTCAATTCTGGCGAATGAATACTGACGTCTGTCATATTTTGTTCTCTCAAGAACTACAACAGTCCATTGGCTTTATAAAATGTCGACGTCATCAGTGAAAACTTTATAATTATTCAATTCAGAGGGAGCTGATGACAAATTCTTGTTGCTAGCAATATCTATATTCATCAGTAGGATGCCTAAAATGTGTGCAATTATACAACTGTTTTCGGCTCCATTAAATCTTATACCAATTGTAAAGTATTTTATATAGGGGTCACCCACAATGTGAGCACACTTATACTGACAAGGCGTACGAGTGGGAAAAAAAGTCTAAAGAAAATACAACGAACTAAGGCCTTATACACCGAATGCAAATATGGCGGACCTCTCGGCCGGCCCGGGTCTAGTTGCGCGAAAGCGAGGCTAGTTAGGCCTCAAGAGTTTTGTTTTGACTGCGCGTCTTAGCGATTGAGTCGATCGATATGGTTTGCTTCGAATTGTTGCGTGCCTGAGCGCCACCACAAAGAAGATTTTACACTAGCTGGAATAACCTTTACTTTCCCGAGATCTTTTCACAAAGAAAGTTAAGGATTCATGCGATTCAGCGCGGCGATGGGAAGCACTTTACACCAAAAGTGTTCTCGCTTCACTTGCTTTAGAAGAGAGGACTCACGAAAGTATTTGAATGAAAGAATTTTCGCAAGAGATGGTGCTGTTCCAAGATGTTTGCATCATCCGTTATTTATCCAACAAAAGGTAAACATTCTCGGGAACGGGAGCATCCACTGTGGACTTTAAGATCTTTTAGATTTCACGCTGCTAACAGCTGGATTAAAATATAACAATAGTGACGAGTGTGAATGAAACACAACAATAACAATCGCCTTTCAATCCTTCAAGCGTGGCCTGTGAGACTATGTAAGAACCATAAGAAAGCGACGTATTTCAAAAACAGTCCTTGATCAAAGGGCACTGAAAAACCTAACACAGGAACCGTTGCGAACTAAGAAAGTAAGAAAAAGGTAAAAGGTTCTGGTAGGGAAAAAGCGTGCAAGTATTCGAGCATTGTATTTAACTTGACCTTGCGCGTGATCTATTTTAGCAACTTGTCGAATGGATTCGAGATAAACTAACAGAGATTTTCTAAAAATTGCTTCTTTTATGGCACTGCTCAGACTCTTGAACAAAGAATCGTGAAGACTGTGAAAACATTCGGACTCGTTGTGAAATGTCCTTGAGAGCTCCTAAAGATTAGTAAGTCGTGACTGCGGATTCACTCGTTCTCGAGGATGTTTACCTTTCCTTAGCAAGAGAACGGACAAAGCAAACTTGGAAAAGAACCATCTCTCAGTTATTCACCCTTTCTAATAGTTTCGTGAGTCTTCTATTCTGAAGTGAAGCGAGCACACTTTCGTTCTTTTAACTCCTTGATAGTAAAGTGCTTCCATTCGCCACGCCGAATCGCTTAAATCCATTTCTTTCTTCGTAAAGAGCCTTGGCAAAGCGAAGATAATCAACTTTCGTTTCTGCTGGAGTTAAATCTCCTCTTTGATGGCTCTTGAGCACTTAACAACTAGAAGGAAACCTTATTGATCGACTCAATCGGTAAGACCCGCAGTCAAAACAAAACTCTTGAGGCCTAACTAGCCTCTCTTTCGCGCAACTAGACCCAGGCCGACCGAGAGATCCACCATATTTGCATTCAGTTTAATACTCGACCCAAGCCACCTCATCCTCGGTGTAAAAACCTGTAATGTTTTTCTTGGTTTTCTAGCTATTATCTTCCTTAGCACTATTGTCTGTAACTTCTCACTGGCTTCTTTGTATTCATTGCTTTACGTCACTCGTGAGGTTCACAGGCTTTTACACCGAGTATGAGCCCAACCCATATTGTTCTAATTCGACAATTGATTCAGCCGTCGATCTTAATTAGTCGGACTCGATTCATTTTCGAATTTTCACGATGTACAGTAGTCTTCAATGCTTACCAAAAACTATAATAATTGATGCATGAGAAGTTCGACATTTGAAACGAACTCAAGTCGCTCAACAGTCGAAATTTCCACGTGACCCACTCGATCTTAATTAGATATGTCGGACTTAATTGATTCAAACGTCCATATCGTGCCTAACGTATCATGTTGAAACCCCCGAAGCAGGATTTCAAATTAGAGCTAGTATAGCTATCGGTCCCCAAAAGACACGTATTATCTCTTCACCGTTAGATTATAACATGCCCGTTTGTTTGCTTCGTAGGGACGACGAAGTAAGATTTAAAAGTGCGACAGAAGTTGGACGCGATGACTTTAAGCAAGTCTCTGCCATTATTAATAAAAGCAAATTTTAAACTTAAAATTCCATTGTAAAGTTTACCTTTACCTGGATATTTCGCTATTTTTAAACTGTTTTGATGTAATTGCCAAAAGTATATGGGTTTTTTTGTGCTTGTTACAGTTGTGAGAATAAACGCCTCCCACTTTTAAACGCCACCAATCTATTTCACTCACCATAGAGTATTTTCACCCACGTGGCCAGCATCTATGCAAATTTATTGGAACAAAAGAAAGCGTTTGCATAAAAAAAAGAGTTCAACTCCCAAAGGACTGGTTTGGGACACTAAAATGGCCGCCGTTTCATTGTTTTGGGAGACCAATATGGCTGCCGTGACGTCATGTGAAAACACTCTGTTGAGTTTTCGTGTGGACGCGAATTCCTTTGAAAGAGGTGAAAAAAAAAACAAAAAACAGTAGTTCCTCTAGCAGCCTTTGTGGCCATTACAGGTGTGGTATGGAATCCCTAATGAAAGGGATACGCGCAAGTCGAGGCCCAAAGCAAGCGCCGACCACTGATTCATATTATTCAGACGGGCCTTGAAGTTATTCAATTTTTCGCGAGAGGGGAAGGGGGGGTCAAAAAGCTCGCCCGGTCTGAATAGGGTTAAAGTCCTTCGCAATTCGGCCTTAATGATTTAGGAAAGAATTACTTTTAAAATAGACAGATAAGATCAGACCACGGAAATGAGACAAAAAATTACGAGGATATGATTACAGTTCGAAAAGGCAACTTATATTCACGCGAAATGTACAATATGCCCTGGCAATATCACATAGCTAACTATGTGAACACTATTTTCTGTTCCACTTTCCACTTTAGAGCTCTCGTAAAAATATGTCTTTAATTTAACGTTTCGTTTTGTGCTCTTTTCTGTTGTGCTAGCTGTCACTGACTTAATCCTTCTATTTAGATTGGGATAATGACCAAACTTGTTAGGTAAAGATGGCTGTATATTGGCCTCGTTCTTTTCTGCATGCGTTATTATTATCCTCCACTTTGTCTCGAACAATAAAAACGTAGAAAGGTCGCATATGCTAGCTTGTCGAGACCAAACACGACCACCATTTTTGTTTTCATTATCCCAATCTAGCAGCACAACAGAAAAGAGCACAAAATGGAACGTTTAATTAAAGACATATTATTACGAGAGCTCTAAAAAGTGGATCCAAAAATAGTGTTCACATAGTTCGCTAGGTGACATTGCACGCTCGGGTAGCCAATCAGAAAGTAGGATTCGCTTCATCTTGGCCGCTCGCAGATTTAGCCATTTAATAAATATTTACACCAACCATCCCCTAATGAACAGCTGATATAACAGACCACGCAACACCCACCTAACAAACTTACGTAGCCTATGATAAATAAACATATTCCAACAGAACTGATAAGTGTAATTATATAAGCACCAGAAAAGGAATTGATAAGTATTAAGTGTTTCTGACTCGGAGTCAGTCTGTCCACGCTTGGGAACTGAAGCGCTGTAAATAGGGTCCATTTTTGATATATTAAAATTTATACTTGGCTCCGTCATGCTTGGGGAAATAAATTAAAGAAATGTATTATTCATTGCTAAGCCTCAAGATGATTTCTTTTCTTTTATTCCCCCAAGCCTCGCAGCCAATTATAAATTTTAATATATCGTAATTCGTCTCTTGCTGGTCTCATATCCGCCGCTACAGATCGGCTTGGAATCCAATCACTGAAGCATAACTAAGATTGCAAAGGAACGATAATAAGACTGATTTCAAGACAAGGATCAACAATGTCCATCAAGGGATTTATTTTTATTTTGCCAACTTTGCTTGTATTTACAGAAGGTAAGGTAGAATTTCGTTTTGTAAAGGATCAGCTCAAGCGCGAGACATGAGTATAGGATGAACGATTGCGACGACATCTTTTACCATTACAAGCACGGATAACATTATACAATTGCTTAATCATCTCATTGTTTGACTACGGAGACATAGCTAGTCTGTTGTGAAAAAAAATACAGTGGAACCTCGATTTGAAGAACCTCTATATAACGAAGTCCTCGGCCATTATTAACAAAAGCAAATTTTAAACTTAAAATTCCATTGTAGAGTTTAGAACACCTTTGCCTGGATATTCGCTATTTTAAAAGTTTTTTGATATTTTTGCTAAAATCATATGACTTAACTTTCTTGTGCTTGTTACAGTTGTGAGAATAAACGCCTCCCACTTTTAAACGTCTATGACATATAAACGAACTCCTCGATACAACGAAATACTTTCTAAGAGAGAGCACTTTTATTGCTGTGTCATGATGCAAAAATATCTGACTTGGGGAACTGATTCTAAATTTAGCATTATATTAGGCGCAATAGCCTGGAATGTTCCACACTGTTCATTGCGATCGGTACTTAAGCGGCAGACATGCGAAATTTAACTTAGTATATAACTCATTACCTTCACCAATGTATACGGTAGGTCTGTAACTAAAGCGGGACTAGTTCGTCTTTACCATTTCAGCGGCTTTAATTTTTAGCTGTGTTAAAAAGCGACGACGATTTTATAATTGATGGATGATTAATTACTCCTTAATTTTGGCGAGAGGTTTCAGCGTTAAACTGTAACTTCACGAACGAAATTTCGGCGGCAACCTCCGCGAATATTTCAATACCAAGATGGCGTCCAGGTTAAAGATGATTTCGAATGAACTTAAAGGGGCTGTGTCACGGCAGTCCAGTTCATTTTGTTTAATTCTGCCAATTACTCGCCCTCAATCGGTATGGAACTTATAGTAAGCAAGGAAATTACATGGAAATGACAAAATCAGAGATTCGAGACAAAGAAATATGTCTCCTGAGCCTTATTTTTGAAGTTGCAAACAGCAGAGATGAACTTTGAAAAACTGTTAGGCTGAACAGTTTTCAAAAACCCAAATTTCAATCCGTTCCAATCTTCTTCAGTTTTGCCCATCCGTGGCATCTGTTGTATCTGTCGTGTTATTTTAACCTTCCTTTAATCTTTTAAGTGGTTATTTTTAGGTTTCTCTTAATTTAACGGGCATTTTGTAATTACCTAATTTGGCTGAATTTTGTGACACAGCTCCTTTAAAGTTGTGAACTTTGTTGAAAATGTATGTTTAAACGTTTTTTATGCCTGTAGTTCCGAATGATAAGAAAGTCACAATCGCCGATAGGTAAATATGGTTCACTGATCATCAGGGGAAAGAAATTATAAGAATTTTGACAAAACACAAGTGAAATTAGTTGCTTATTCTACTAGTCATCATTTCATTACACGCATATTCTACAGGAAGTTGAGAGAAAAAAGTTATTTTTCGAGAAAAGCAAACGATGACGACGCCTTGTTTGTTAATTATAACCGCGGGGTGGTTGTGTCCAAAGTGGAATGGAGTCGCGAGGGGGTGGGGGGGGGGGGGGGGGAGGGAGAATGCTCAAAAGCAGGTGAATATGGGCGAGTGCTTTTTGATTTTGTGATGGTTCAATAGGTGAGGATACAATTTTACTTAATTTGTCTTTGTCCCACCCTCGTCCTCCACCCCCCCCCCCCTCCCCCCCTCTCCCCCCACACCTGTCATAGATTATTAGGGAGCTTTAGCAACGACGACGGCGACGGTAAATAGGACGTCAGAAAAGCAATAGCTTTATTACGCAAAACAACAACTTTGCACGTGCATCACGCCTTTTTGTACATTCTTTACCGTCCTTGCAAGACTACGACGGGAAAATGCCTAATTGCAAGTTTTATGGAGGACGTAAACAAGCGACGACGAATCTCTTTTTCTCTCTCTAAACTTGAGTGCGGTCCTCAAGAAAATAACTCCAGGGAAATTCGTCTACACTTGCTATTTTCAGCAAATTGGAATAAACGCGACAAAGATTGAAAAAACGCGAATTCATTTTAAAACTTACGTTTTCGCTGCAGTTGCCGTCGTCGATGCTAAAGCTCCCTAATCTTATCAGCAAACAATGGTGGTCTAATATTAAAGAGAGATAGGGTCATGCTCACGGCAAATGGCAAACGTCACATTCAGATCAAGAATTTTTTAAAATAGATTGAAAAGCAGATAAAAACAGTGTAAAACGATTCTTATGGACAAACTAGTTAGAGGATGCTATTTTTGGGAGAATTTATTAACAGTCAAATACAAGTAAAGGGGAAACTTGGTCACGTGGTTCTGATTTGACTTTTACCTTTCTCCCTAAACGTGACTCTAGATCTCCTTTGAGCTATTAACCCAAAGCAACGAGCTCCGAGGTTTATGTTTACTTTTATTACGAACACCTGTATTTTGAACCTTATTTCACAACGTGATCACTGAAAATAATGATGAATCTAGCCTATGAATCTCTGTATTTTGATTGATTGTTGTGCTATTTTATTTTATTTTTTCATTTTTTTTTTTAGGGCCACGTGTGGATTATCGAGAGATACTAAGTTTTGCCCTCAATAAAGAGAGTTTTATTATTAGCCATTATCATTATTTATTATTATTATTATTATTTTTATTTTTTATTTATTTATTTGTTATTTTTATTAAGAATGTGTGCGGGTGCCAGTCGACTTCATTTGGTACTTCCTCTTTTGGGAGCTATTCGGATAGGTCATTATATGTAGACTCAGTAATCTTTTTATGTGTAAACGGTTAAACTGTTACGAAAGTCTTTTACATTTTTTAGCATGGCTATTTCCACCAAAGAAGGAAGTCTGTTATCCAAACTATGGCTGTTTTAAACCTCAAAAGCATTTAAAGCATCCGCAGAGCCCATCCCAGGCTGGAGCAGAGATCAATCTCTTCACCGAGACAAAACATTTTTTGGTCAAATTTCTGATCTTTGGAAATGGAAAACAGTTCAAATTTGATAATTAAAAATATCCCTTTCTGGGGATAACAAAACCGCAGGTTAAGGCAAAATTTGTGGTCAAAATCCCCAGAGAGGGGAAAAAAGAAGTGTTCAAATGCCACATCTATGTCAGTAGGCCCTCCCCTCCCCCCTCCCCCCCTCCCTTTCCGTCTAAACGTAACATTCACTATACGTTATTTTTAGCATGGCTTTTCCCGAAGAAGGCCCCGATCTGTTATCAAAAGTATGGTTGCTTTAAACCTCATCCAAACCCTCTGGTAAAGCTACCGCAGAGCCCATCCCGGATTGGAATACGATTCAATCTCTTTACAAGAGTAAACAGGAATTCAGCAACGCTCGTTGATGATCAAAATGAATCTAAGCTCAGTGCCTCCCACTTCAATATTTTAAGGCCACTGACAATTTTCGTGATACACGGATTTCAAGGTAAGAGCGAGAGCCAAGAGACTGAGAAACTCGGTCACAGCGTATGAATTTTTTAGGCTATTTATGGTTGTATCTTTCGTGCTAGAAATCTCTAAACTAATCAGAATCTGAGCAGTGCTTCTGATTGTTCGTGCAGAGAGAAAAATTTGCTTCAACCAATCACAAGCACTACCCAGCTTTGTAAAGTTGCACGTCATTATTATGGATTTCTGTAGTCGTTCACAGACGTCTTTTGAGGGGAAACCAGTGGTGTCGTCGCGAAATGTTGACTGTTTTCTTACTAGGCTATATGATAATGTCGAAACGAAAGCGACAAAGGGAGAACAGACAGATTTTGTGTAGACCTAGATTTTTAGAACAGTAAACCGAACGATCGGGCAAATGCTGCCCTTTACCTTTCAACTTTTCTTTATATTCTTCTCACTCTTGCTTTATGGAGCAAGGATCAGTTTAGTTTTTGCCGCCTAACTAAGTATATAAGCTTTTGCCACAGACTTTCAGTGACTGACTCATAATTACTTCACAGAAAACATTAACACCTGGGCCACAGAGATGAAAAATGCTCTGCTACGACGCGAAGACTGCAATGTGATTTTGGTGGACTGGTCTAAAGGGGCTGAAGGACCGCTCTTCAATTACCCTCAGGCAGCCGGGAACACACGGCTTGTGGGTGCTCAGACAGCGGAGCTTATAAGGTTCATGATTTCCAGTAGCCCTAGATCAGCCGGTTCGATCAATCGTTTCTACATTGTGGGGTTCAGTCTTGGAGCTCAAACGGCAGGATATGCTGGAAGCTATTTGCGGGCTCGTGGAATGACACTGGGTCGTATTACTGGTAAGGACGAACCTAAAAGCAAATTATAACATAGCGCGCGTGCTTGCCCTATATAAGTCCTATTGAGCCGCTATGAACAAAATCTTTATTTACGCACGCCCGTGCGTAAATAAGATGACGTGGGCATTTTTTCACCTGGCTGCAAAGTTGTCGGATATCGCCTCGTGCAACTCTTACGCATCTTTCGTGCTCTCCAAACTTCCCGCGTGCATCCATAACTCGATATACGCACGCTAAGCATGAACAAATTCTTAATTTTACCATGGTCAATATTACAGCCACTTGTCACCTACTTTTATTTTATTGTTTCGGGAGCTCTGCTGATTTTTTCCTAAGGCATAACTACTATAACTGGTGTTGCTGCTATCACTACCTAGACGCTGCTAAGTTTTGCTACCACTACCATTAACATTACCAGCACCATTATCACTACCACTACCATTGTCACCACCATTTTCACCATCACTGCCACCACCACTAACACCACCATTATCACTATTACTGCCGCTATCAGTACCACTACCAATAACAATACCACCACCATTATCACTATCACTGCCACTACCAGTACCCTTACCAATACCAATACCACCACCATTATCACTATCACTGCCACTACCAGTACCCTTACCAATACCAATACCACCACCATTATCACTATCACTGCCACTACCAGTACCACTACCAATACCAATACCACCACCATTATCACTACCATTACCACTGCCACTAGCACTATACCACTACCAATACTATTACCACCACCATTATCACTGTCACTGTCTCTATCATTACCACCGCCATTACCATTACCACCATCATTACCGACTACCACTACCACTATCATTGCCACTATTACTAGCACTAGCACTACCACCACCACTAACGCTATCATCACCAACACCGCGGCAAAACGTCTACGCATGCGCAAGATTGAGCATTGTCGGTCTCTTTTTTCAGTTACACTTTCCGGTCAGATCAAAGTCTCCCGCGCGCACTCGGCTTTATTCAGTGCGCAGCTTGTTGTGGTTCAGTTGTTCTGCTTCATGCTGCTCGTGTTTTTGACTATTTTGTAGTTACTGAAATTGCTTTTATGGATAACCAGGCACAGATCACTGAAACAACTAGTCGATTAGATTCAGAAAAGGTAAGTAGATAATATTTTGTGTAATTTTGGCTAATTTGAGCGTCAGGTAAACTGATTTTTTTCACGAAAACAAAGTTTTTGACTTTCATTTTTCACTTAACCTGGTTGAAACTAAGACACAAAAAGCTATCATTGCAAGCTTGTGTATTGTAGTTCTAATTTACGGTTCTTCAATTTCTCAGCCTTAAAAACCGCTTCGAGCTTTATTTGGAAAACGACAACACACAATCGCTTTGTAGTTTCATTTACCAGTGAGTTCGTGTTTTGAAATGAAGCTCTTTAGAGTCGATTGCCATGAAACACCTTAAGCTTAATTATACTGTTGAGGTTGGCAGCAATTTGACAACACTGTTATTTATATATTTTTTTCGTTCTCAGAATCAGAGAGCGAAAGCTAGTTGGATGGCTTTTAGAAGTCGAAATTTTCATGCCATGTATTTAGCAGCTGGAAGTTTCGTGTTCGCAGGATCGAGATACATTCAGCCGAGCCGCGCAGTCTAAAATTATTGAAGACTTCAACCAAAAAACAACCATGTAGAAGAATTAATAGGAAATAAAATAGGCATTTCCTTGAATGAAATAACGTTTCTAGGCATGTTTAGTTTCCCTACCAAGGTCATTCAATAGCCCGAAAGCTCCGGGTATTCGTGACTGCAGTCATCAAAGTCGAAGTTGTTATTAAATCCCGCCCATCTTTTGTTTTGATTTCTTGTTTTCTCTGATAATAGAAAAATACTGAACGGTCTAAACTTTATTTCCTGGTTCTAGTATTAATGATAATAATGACGTCTTTATTGTGGTTTCTTTCACAAGCATTGCTATTCCTTTCTTAGTTATCGTCTTCTTCCAAATTAACTAATACTAAACCAGGAGCATACAAGAAGGCCAGTAAAACCAAATTCGTCTTGTCGAGCGTTCTCGAGTTACAAACAGCAAACATCATTTTCAGCGTTGGTGCAACCAGACAACCATGTGGTGCAAAAGTTTGACACTAGAAAAATATATCAGCTATCGAATGAAGTGATTTTTTCGCCCCCTTTTTTGTCTGTTTCTCCCTTTTTGCTTTTAAACTTGGCGCGACGGCAATGTTATGCTTACGCAATTAGTTTATATGCTATAGACCGGAAATAAAAAGCTGACCGCATGTTAAATTTTGTGCTCATGCGCAGTGCGTTTTGCCGCGGTGTTATTATTGCCACCACTATTACCACTACAACTACAACTACCACCACCACTACCACTATCATTACCACCGTCCATTGTTACCACTTCCACTACAACTACCACTACCACTACCATTTATACCACCATTACTACCACCAGTACTACCACTACACCGAGCATTACCGTCACCACTACCACTTTCACAACCGATTACCACTACCATTAACAACACCATACCACTATCACTGCCACTATTACTATCATAACCACCACTATTACTACTACTACCACCAACTCCACCACCACTGCGTCCACTATTACTACTTCCACTATCAGTTCCACAACTTTGCTTCTGTTCTTATTATTCTTTGCTTGACTGTTATATTATTCTTTTCTGGTGGTATGACAGGCTTGGATCCCGCTGGTCCTAAGTTTACAAACGAGGAAAAAGACTTTCGACTTGATGAAAGTGACGCCAGCTATGTTGACGTGATTCACACCAATGCAGGAGTTTTGGGAACAAACCAGAGGGTTGGAGACATCGACTTTTATCCAAATGGTGGTAGCCATCAGCCCGGATGCGGAATCAATGGTACGTTAAAAAAGGTGTTTTAAAGCGACACTGAAAATGGCACTTTATTGTCATGCAAATCAATCTCATTTATTTCACAAGAAAGTTTTTGCTCTTGGACTTTCTTGAATAGCGAGGGGTTATCCAGCTCGCTAATAGCGTAAGCTGTATAAGAGATTAATTAAAATCTTATGTGAAATCTATAGCTATATGTTTCTTTGATTTTGCCAGTCTTTCCTCCGTAAACTGTGCTCATTGAATTTTTTTTACTTCTCAGTTTGAAAAATCTTTCATTTTGGAAATATCACTAATGTACTACGTTCCCTTAGAAATTTTTATTTTCTCCTTTGCTCTTCTTAAGAAAGATGTGAACCGCAAAAGAAACCTCAAGTCATGTAAACTTTTTCTT